>BSBM01000209.1:9580000-10040000 GCA_027924585.1 Larix kaempferi
TGGGTCACTATGAGAATGACCACTATCATCTTCTTCATTCACATGCCTATTCCCAATCAACACCATGAGAACCAAAAATGGAAGGAAACACCACAAGAAGAACATTTTCTTCAAGTTTTAGATGAACAACCTGCAATAGAATGAGAAGGAAGAGGGAATGGGAAAATGTAGGAGAAGAAAAAAATACAATAATAAACAAGACATTTTGTGAACAATATTCAACAAAAATACACATTGGGCATACCTACTTTGATCTCCAATGATTTGCAAGTAGATGGAACCCTTTGTTGTCTCCTCCAAGCTCTCTCAAATCCTCTTCAAGCTCTCCAACTTTGCTCCAACACCAAGCCTACACCAACACCAAGTCAACACCAAGAGCTCCTTCCCTCTCCACTCCAACTCAAAGATGAAACAATGAGGAAGAAGAGGGAGAGATTGTGCCTTATCTCCCCTCTCTAACCCTAAAAATGCCCTAGGCCCCACCCAAAAAGCAAAAAACCAAAAAAAAAATAAAAAAGCTTTACTGGATTTTGGGGAGCGCCGGGCTGTGCGTGGAAGCGCTCGGGGAGCGATGGCGAAGCGAGGCGGGAGCGACGGCGAGAGTGATGGCGAAGCAATGGAGAAGCGTGGAGGGTGGAGTTCGGAGCACTCGGGAGCAAAACCACTTCGCACAGCGGCAAGGAGCGCACTTTCCAAGCTGAAGCGGGGTTCCAAAATTCAGAAGCGAGCTCCCCTGGATGCTTCACCCACGCTTTTGCTTGGAGCGCGTTTTCCTTGTTCGGACTGTGGGGGGGGATGCTTCGGCAACCCTGTGTTGGACAAAAAACACAGAAGGAATGGTGGTGTCTCACAAATGGAATAAGTTATTTAGAGGAATTCCCATTCAACTTTAACAAATGCCTACAACTCACATCCAAGCTTAAATCAAGCTCCGTGAGGATCTTTCCTAGAACCACCGTGATTGGGTGCATAGTAAACCGTAACTTGAGGTTCTAGGGGACACTTAGAATTAGTTGTCCCTAACTCCATCTCACTTCCCAACCCGTAGGCTCCGTGAGGAAATAATCATTACATTTCGATAATAACATGGCCAACAGTCTTTAAATTTAGTATTTGTTTACCCACTGCTTTTAGGCCCATGACCCTTCGGATTTTGCATGTGCTTAAAAGCACAACTAATTGCAACTTTCATCCAGGGTGCTTTACATTTCATAGCCCTCTTTATGTGCTTAAAAGAACAGTTTATTTTCATTTTTACCATGGGCTTGCATTTCATAAGATATAATAATGGATCACGTAAATGCATGTAATGATGGTAGTACAATTTGCTTCAAGTTTTAGCTGACACAACTCAGGCAACTGGGGGAGAATCGTCCACAATCAGGACCAAACATTGGGGGAAACCGACCAAAGAGGGAAAGGCTTCAGAAACCAACTCACCTAAGCTCAGGAACCAACACCAGCGGGTTCTCCTGGCCCAGAAGGATGAAGGCTTCGACAAGTTCTGTCGCACAACTCAGAGCTGAGACACAAAATAAGGAGGAGTTTATCCAACATAGAGGCATAGGTGGGGAAGTCCTCAATATCACAAGCTAAAGTGTAAGTCAAGGTACAACCAAGAATGAAGGATAACAGATGGATGGGGATAGTAGCAGATGATGCCATGACTAGCAAACCATAAAGGGGGGAATGACCGAGTCCATACTACTAAGAGGTCATGATCAATGAGTATCTAAGTTACCAGGATACAGATACGGATGCAGATACGGATCCGTATACGGATCCGCCAGATTTTTGAAAAGCCAGGATTCGGATACGGCCAGGATACGCAAAGTACAAAAAAATATAATAATATTTTTAAAAATTTTAAATTTAGTATTTACTATACATAAGTTAGAACATTTAAAATTTAATAAAATACGTTATATAACTTATTTAATAGTTAATATATGATAATTAAAAAACCATTTAATATTTATTATGCACTATGATAACCTTCTCATTTCATTTATATGTTATATTATAACTTTACAGATATATTAATTAAACCCCATTCAATAGTTATTAATAATTAAACCCCATTCAATTATTAAAAAGTTTAAAAATTAAACATTGCATTGAATAACTCAGCGGGAATAAAGCATCAGAGACCCGTCCGCACAAACAAACAGCCGACACAGTTGTAGTGGTGGCCTATGCAATCCTCATCGGAATACCGGAAGCATCGGCACTGGTGTTTCTACCTGTCAGAAAATCCGTCCGCACAAACAAATAGTTGGCGCAGTCGTGGTCGTGGCCTGTGCGATACTCACCGGAATACATGTCGACTGAGCGAAGCAAAAGCACACAGAGGATTACTCGCCTTCGCGACCTACCCGCAGATTCATTTATAGAAATCCTTCGACACTACACATGCTGCCGTCAAGACGAAAACTAGACCGAGAACCCACAAATTTCAAACTCAGTGATCGAACCCTAACCCAAACCTCAACGAATTTAAAAGTTAACAAAATTATGCTTGAAATCTGCGTCGGTGGGGTTTTTTAATTCGCGGATTCGTTTCAAGTGCGGCCATTTGTCGTGGATCTGTCTCTGGTTGATGGGATCCGTATCCCATTTTTTCTGAACCGTCCTGTGGTGTATTTTTGGTGGATCTAGGCAGATCCGGATCCGGTTCGGAACCTCGGATCTGCGGATCCTGGGACCCTCCCTGGCGGATCCAGTAACACAGATGAGTATACACAAGAAATTCTAATCTCAAGCAACTGAATTACTTTCACTTCTAAACAATCAATCAACCACATAAAGATATCGCCAGATAATAACCACTAATACCCAGTCAAGCTACCAAGATAAGTAAAAGAGCACAATACAAGCATCCAATGCACAACCATATACCTGTTGGGTCATATACCTATATCCATCATCTGAACCAACTGTCACTAGAACACCGCTACTGAATAACCCATGGGCACTGTCATCATGTCTGCTCTATATGGAAGAAAATGACTACCTCAGTCATCAAATCTGGGGTCATGAGGTTCAGTAATGGCATAAGGCTGAAAATATGTGCTCTGGGTCCGCTGAAAATATGAGTGATCATAGGAAAGCTGCTCATCGACTACCTGATCTCAGGCATCTCATAGCAAAAGGACTAGCTCATAAAAGTATTGGAAATTGGTCTGAAGACATGGTAGCCCCGGCTACTATGTATGTGATAATAGTTTCCACTCAATAGAGATAGTGGCCATGCGGAAGCACCCTCAAGCATCCCCAGAGTTAGGGTTCGGTGTCCCCAATGGGCGCCATGCACCCGAATTGAGGGTACGGCATCACCCAAAACTTCCATGTATCAGGTACTTCAGGGGATGTGACAGAAGAATCCGATCCTGTTTTGTGTACATGGGTACACGTAACTGATACTGCAACGTGTGTACCCCACCCTTGGGTATGCATACCTTGTCAATGTAGTAATTAAACAATAATTAATGAAGTGACATTACCTAAGGGACATGGCCATTCCAGCACATGACCAATCAATGTGTATATGTATTGTCATGGAGGTCCTTGTTAATCATTCTGTCCTATTCCAGTCTTTCATCCTATCCTATTTGATTCTTTCTTTCATATTCTCATACAATTATTTATTACTATCCTATATGGATTTTTGTTTATTGTCCTTCTTATGTTGGAAATTTGTTCGTAAATGAATTTTGTTCATTTCATTGATATTAGGGCCAATTCTGATCCCAACCTTTGGCCATGCTCTTTTCAGACACTGTCTGACCTAGCCTTTGGCTACACACATTTATTTTCAGAGTTTCTTTGAACTCCAGTTCCTTGACCAAAATCAGGCTTTTGGCCATATTTAGAATTTCTATTGAAAAAAAATTACATTGCTACAAAGAAAAGCGTAAAGAATGTCATAACCAGAAATGAAGAAGTTGAAGCACAAATTGAATCTTGTGGGGAGGACATAAATATTGTCGTTGATTCCGTTCTTCACTTAGAATTGCCTGTTGAAAAGATTAACATTTTTCTGCAATATTCATATGACAATTCCATTCTAACTCTACAAAACTGGGATTGTTGTCAAAAGAATTGCATGGGAATAATCCGTGTACTGCAGGGTTGCAGCAATCGTCCAAGAATAAGGGTCAAAATCTGATGGGGTTCATGCATCTCTGCCATTTATATACCCTCATCGATACTAGACCCCAATATTCACAAAGAAATTAGAATTAGTGGTTTGCAAATCCATGGCCACTTGAGCACTCATTAAACCGAATCGAACAAAATTATAGTTTCAGGGGAGGTTTCACTGCACGGTACCAACCTACCATGGATTCCAAACTTATAAACCCCAAGAACTGCTCACTACAATATAATAAAGAAGTTGGAGTACAGGTCTGTAGCCACAAGTCTGCAAGCGGATCACCGGAAATAAAACATGGAGAGATACCATTGAATTTGTGAGTTCTGCTCCTTTGATTCTGTCTGGGTTTATACATCATATCATAAAAAAATCAACACAAAAATGATTTGGGTGTAAGCTGTGTATTGGGTGAGCGGTCTTGGTAAAAGAGCTGCGTGTCTCGATTTTGAATCTTGATATTACCAAGTTGTCGTTGCCGTAATGACTCTTGTCTACAAGAGAGAGAGTAGAATTGTGGGACAAACATGACCCTAGCTGAAATGCTGCCAATCTCCCATTTGAAGTTTGCCACCTCTAATTACTTTTTTTTAACCATGGGAACAGCAACCTCCCAAGGGTATATCCAACAGCCCGCAAGCCAGATATACCAGAAACTTGTGACTCAGCAAGGGCCGAGATGTCCCGAGACCCTTTATCCCAAGGGAGAGCCTCTATCCCAGGGGTCGCCTACCCTTCGAGCCTTGTCACAGCGGGCCAATAAGCAACCCTACCCCCCGCCGGTTTTGAACCTGTGACCTCCTCAGAGATAACACATGTTCTTAACCATTAGGCCCACTCAGGTGCTCTGCCACCTCTAATTACTTACTAAGGATTTAAAAAAGTGATTAGAGGAGGTACGTTTCAAATTATTTTGAAAAGTAAAAAAAAAAGAGTACATCCAAAGTAAAGGAGCACATAGAAAAGCTGCCTAAGGTTTTAAAAGTGTCATTTAAAATTAACCAAACCTTTAAAAAAGAAAATAGCCCTCAATTAAATACAAAACAGGGATTGGAAAATGATCTTATTAATATTAAGGAACTTAGGTTTTCTTATAAAGGTCTTTCAAGTCTGTGCTTTACAATAATATAATTCAAAGGGAATATTCCGGGAAGATAGATTAGCATCTATCTTTGTCCAGACCAGAAGGAAACTTACATTAATATCGACCTGGTGAATCAATTATTAATTCCAGAACCAAGTATAATCGAAACGAAAAACACTTTTAGCGATGGATATGAAAAGAACTTACAACTAACCATGGATGATTATAAATTCATATCCCAATTCAATGTTACAAGTTACAACTATGTCTAAAGAAGACATTGACATAATTCTTAGTTCATCCTATATGGAATCACTAGGGACCTTCATCCTAAACACAAAGAAGAAATTTGTGGACCTTTCTCCTATAAGAAGATAATTGCAGAATGTTACAATGAAGTAAAATTCAGAAGCTCCATGATCAGAAGACTTCAAAGATGTCTCAAAGGTGATCTTTCAAGAAATAAAAAACGGTACAAAAGATGCAAAAGGAATTCAACAAAGTTGTTTCTAATAAAGATGAAGAAATTTCATGCTTAAGGGATCCTAATCAAAGCTTACTACCCAAATAAAAAATTCTATAAAATGATAAGAAGTTGCTACGGTGAAAGCTAGAGAAACATACAAAGAAGGAGACAACGATCAATAAAGAAACAATGACCGATCCCACTGAATTAGAGAAGTGATTAGATGTAAAAGTTCAAATAAAGGAGAAAGGAGTCAACACAGATCCAATCAACTTCACAAATATTAAACATGCAAATCCAGTGGAAATAAGGGTATCTTCATATGTCGAGGTGAAAGCGATTCGAACTCCAAATATCTCTACCAATAAATATTCAATGATCAACCAAGCGACACAAGTGCATGAAAAAGACATCATACCATAAGTGAATCAAGAAAACACTACAAATATGATAAAGAAAAATCATGCTACAAGGACACCTTATCTACACCCAAACCACAGAAATCGATACCTTAACTGACCTGTGTAGCAGCAACATTGCCTAGAACAAGGACAATATTTAAATTACATTCCAAAGAATGTTAATTCGTATACAATTCGGACTCAAAACAGCTGTTACTTCACAAATCCATAGAAGATCGAATCATCGTGGGCAGGTTCTTTCACAACTTGACAATTCTGCTCAGCACTTGGAAGAACATATTGTCTTGTAACATCAACTATCATACCTACAAGAATAGAGGATCACGAGAAAGCATTAGAAGCCAGAACAAGAGATAAAGTTTTTTCCATAATATGCTCATAATATGCTTCGAGGACGAATCATTTCTCAAGGGGAGGGCAATAATTAATGAAGTGACATGACCAGTCAATGTGTATATCTACCGTCACAGAGGTCAATGTAAATCATCCTATCCTATTCCATTCTTTCATTCATGTTCTTATACAATTATTTATTACTTTGCTATCTGTATTTCTGTAATTAATGAGAAGTGACATGACCAGTCAATGTGTATATCTACCGTCACAGAGGTCAATGTAAATCATCCTATCCTATTCCATTCTTTCATTCATATTCTTATACAATTATTTATTACTTTGCTATCTGTATTTCTGTTTATTGTTTATTGTTTATTGTCCTTCTTGTGTTGGATATTTGTTAGTAAATGAACTTTGTTCATTTCCGTGTTCTGGATATTTGTTAGTAAATGAACTTTGTTCATTTTCGTGTTCTTGTCATATAACTTTATAATTGTTTTTCAATCTCCAAGGATTGCACAGAAATGAGGGTAAGAACCTATCTCTAGAGTCAATGCATCTGTCCTTGAAAATATCTAACTTGTTTCATCTGTTTATCCTAGTTGTACAGATGCCATGTGGGTGCATTGTAGGATAGCACAATTTCCAATCTATATGGTTGGAAGAGCCAAGAGGGTCCCAGATGCAGATGTAGGTGTGCATAGCATACAGAAGAACCTATATCAAATATAAAAAATGTTTCCCTATATTTTCAGTGGTGCTTGCAACCGTATGAATATGTTTGCTACTATATCGCATTGTTTGATGTATTAGATCCATCAGTGCATGTTTTCATTTGTCTTGAAGTTTATGGCTTGGTGTTTGTTTCTCAGATATGGTAATAGTGTAAATTTCCTTAAAATCCACTCTAGGGCTAGGGTTTGCTGGATTAATTACTAAACCCAAATTAATTACTGTTAACCACACATGGATTTCTTCACTATGCAGCAGAAAATAAATACTGAAAGAAATACCAATCAATAACACCAATAGAGACAACACAATCTTTTTGGGTATAAACCCCCGGACAAAACCCAAGATGGGAAAACAGGTGCAGCAGTATGAGAAATATTTTATTAAGAAAATATGGAACAATACAATCCAGAAATCGAATTATGCCCAACCTGGACAAATTCGTACCATAGTAAATCACTGAGAAACCCCACCAACCTGTACGGCCGACCTGCTGTGCTGTACGACCTGTCTGCATCAGCAGTACAGAAATCGTACGGCTGATGCGTCACCTGTACGGACTGTTCCGTACCACCTACGTCACCCTGTACGGCCTCCTCCTCTGCTTCTGCTGTACGGACGAGCTTGCTGTTCGGATCCTCTGCTGATGTACGGCCTCCCTGGAAATCCGTACAGCCTCACTTTGGACGATTATCCCTCCTCCTCTGCAAAAGCTTTCTCTCAAAACTGTTTTTTCCTCTGTGTCTCTATCAGAATGTGTGTCCTCTCCACCAATTGATCCTCCTTTTAATTCAATGGCTAAGCGAAATACCTAATCTCACTATAGATCAATGGATGTGATCCTCCGGTGAGATCAATGGCCAAGATTAGATTAGCCATCACTTAAATATTTTTCACTTTCACTTTATAAAAAAATGTTCCATTAAGTCAATTAATAATTAGATCACTTTAATATATTTTCCAAAGTAAACTTAGGAAAAATACATTAAATACATTTTATTGGTTTCTTCATTTAAATCTTCTACATGCAAGGACACATGCAATGCAGGAAGACCTTCCTTGTTATCACTTTCTATCACTTTCTAACAAATAGTGACCATAATTATATTAGCTCACCCCCCACATGCACAAGGCTGCCATATCCAACCTCCAAAGGTAGCTAAAGTCCATGGTTATAGTTGGGACAGATTCAGTTCTTGAAACTTAATTATTAATGTCAGCACTTTAAATCTCTATTATGATGGACTTATTCTTTCATTGTTGACCACAGTTTTGAACGTTTTTATTCTTGACATGATGTTCATTCTGCGAAATGATTGTCTTGAAGGTTTATGACTTGGTTTTTGTGTCTCAGATATGATAATAGTGACCATAATTATATTAGCTCACCCCCCCACATGCACAAGGCTGCCATATCCAACCTCCAAAGGTAGCGAAAGTCCATGGTTATAGTTGGGACAGATTCAGTTCTTGAAACTTAATTATTAATGTCAGCACTTTAAATCTCTATTATGATGGACATATTCTTTCATTGTAGACCACAGTTTCGAACGTTTTTATTCCTGACATGATGTTCATTCTGCGAAATGATTGTCTTGAAGTTTTATGGCTTGGCTTTTGTGTCTCAGATATGATAATAGTGACCATAATTGTATTAGCTCACCCCCCACAAGGCTGCCATATCCAACCTCCAAAGGTAGCTAAAGTCCATGGTTATAGTTGGGACAGATTCAGTTCTTGAAACTTAATTATTAATGTCAGCACTTTAAATCTCTATTATGATGGACTTATTCTTTCATTGTTGTCCACAGTTTTTGAACGTTTTTATTCTTGACATGATGTTCATTCTGCGAAATTATTGTTTTAGCCTTCCTGCCCCTGTTGGTCTTCTCTGTCCAGTTATTGCAATTCTCACAGGACCTGATGTTTTAGTAATGGCCATATATATTATAAAGTCAGAAGGACAGTTGAAAATATTCAGTTTCTGAGTTGATTCCATTATCTTTCAATGAGGCCTATTACTGAACTGCATGAATGAATCCAAGTTATCATTACATGGATCATCCTGCCTTCTGTAGTTCCTGTATCCAGGGCAACTAAGAGTCTTTGAATGAATTACATAATTTATACACTTATTATATTTGATATCATAAAGTTGATAGTGGACTTATTTGCAGCTGGCTCTCTACACTATGAGAACATGGTCAAAAACGGTTTTGGAAAATGTGAAATCGATGGTTGGGAAATCAGCTTCACCTGATTATTTGCAAAAGTTGACATATCTCTGCTGGAATCATCACCAAGCTATACGACATATTGATACAGTGAAAGGCTACACATTTGGTGATCATTACTTTGTTGAGGTAGACATTGTGCTACCCAGAGATATGCCTTTAGAAGAGGCTCATGACGTTGGAGAAAAACTTCAGGAAAAATTGGAATCTCTTCCTGAGGTAGAGCGGGCTTTTGTGCATTTAGACTATGAATGTACACATAAACCTGAGCATGGGAAAAGATACTCCTAACTTTGTACTTCAGTGTAATATTTTATAATGGGAACTTCCTAATCTGCTTTTCAGGTCTTCTTTTCTTCTCTTACTGTCAATATTATTAGATGTCAAAGAACTATTGCTGGACTTGGACTCGTAGCTCTCCTGTAGTGTGCTTCAAGGTTCTAAATCTGGACTTCTTCTAAGGTTGTAATGTTCTCTAAACATGGGTGACATAATACAAAATTTATGCTTTATGACTAATACAAAATTTATGTTTTATGACTATCAATTTGTTTTCTACGTATCTTCGGTAAATGTATACAAAAGATATTTTTTGCAAATGAATACAATATCTATTTCATTTTATAGTTCCATTTACTTCTGAAATAATATGCAATTTATTTCAAGTAACCATGCATAATTTGTACATAATTAAATACAGGGAAATATTGACAGCATGACAGAACACAATTTAAAACACTAAGATTTAAACCATAATTACAAAAAAAACAAGGAATACTTGTTCTCCCATTTGAGTTTGAGAAGTCCTTAGCCCTTTTCCCTCATCCTTGAAATCCATAAACAGAAGTCTATGCAGCAACTTCAATAGTATCCCCAAATTGGTTTAACCACCCAGCCACTAGGAACATTCTCTCCATGGCTCTCCAGTTCCACAAAAGCGCCTAAGAGTTTTTCTGCCCCCCGTGCCCAAAACCCCAATAACACAATGGCAGTCTATTCACAAACTCAATTCCAAAAGTTTCCGAACCCCAACCTTTGCATCACAACTTCCCCTTTTAAAAACATAACTTCCCCTTCATGTGATAATAATAATAATTCTTTAACAAATTTGGCACAATGCAAGATAGTACTTCAATCAAGGAAACTCAAATCAGATCCTATTAAATCTCATTTAACATAATAAATTATCATAAATTATCATTTAAAGATCATAGTCCAAACATGAAGTAAATCCTTGAGAGATTCATAATTATTAAAATTTTTAATATAATAAAACCTAAATGATAATAATAATAATTCTTTAACAAATTTGGCACAATGCAAGATAGTACTTTAATCAAGGAAACTCAAATCAGATCCTATTAAATCTCATTTGACATAATAAATTATCATAAATTATCATTTAAAGATCATAATCCAAACCTGAAGTAAATCCTTGAGATTCATAATTATTAAAAATTTTAATATAATAAAACCTAAATTGAGATGGTCCTAGACTTTGGTTTACTAATTTAATTGAATTAACATAATTATTACTTGATTACTTATTTATTTTCTTAATCTAATCTTTATCAATTAATATCAATTAACACTTTGGTTTACTAATTTAATTTAATTAATATAAGTATTACTTGATTACTTATTTATTTCTTTAATCTAATCTCTTTCAATTAACATAATCTTTATACGACTTTACCAATCACTCAACAATTTAGCAAGTATAAATAACTAATAAACATATTAGTGCAATGCATGCTAGGTGTAGCTTCTTCATATAATAATAATAATAATAATAATAATAATAATAATTTTTTAACAACTTTGGCACACAATGCAAGATAGTACTTCTATCAATGAAACTTGAATCAGATCCTATTAAATCTCATAATAAATTATCATTTAAAGATCATAATCCAAACCTGTATTAAATCTCATTTGACATAATAAATTATCATTTAAAGATCATAATCCAAACTTGAAGTAAACCCTTGAGAGATTCATAATTATTAAAAATATTAATATAATAAAACCTAAATTGAGATGGTCCTGGTTTACTAATTTCATTTAATTAACATAAGTATTACTTGATTACTTATTTATTTCCTTAATCTAATCTCTTTCAATTAACATAATCTTTATACCCCTTTAAAGGATATATTCAGACAATGTCTCAGACAATCTAGTAGCTGCAACACTATCCTCAAAAGTTTCTTCATTTTCACCTGGTACAAAGATTCTCTGTCATTCATGTAACACTACTTCCTGTAGTTTCTGAGACAGTACTTCTCGTAATAACACTTCCCTGTACTTCTCGTAATAACACTTCCATAACTTCTTGTAGCAACTATACTTTTAATTCTTCACTTCCAGTAATTCGCCTTCAACACTTCCAGTAACTTCCTTCGGCCTAGTTTGACTCAGATCAAAATATTATGGTTTTAACTCAGTCCTTCACCATTTAATTCTATTTAGAATATTAGCTCTCAAATTCTTTACCAAACTTTGTCTTCATCAGTGTTATTAACCCATATCATTACCTCATAAATGTATCATTGGTAGACTTCATGCTTCTTCAAAAAAAAATCCTTCTTCTGCAAACAATAGTGCCCCAAAATATCGTTGTCTCATAGCTCCATATTCACACACTTCACACTCAAATGTGTTTTTCTCACCTATATTTATACACTTTGTCTTTGCATATTGTGTACCCACTTGTTACTCTTGGGGATTTTGATTTAAATGAGCCAACATGCTAATTATCACATCGGGCATTAGCTGGAAAGGACGACCCACAGTGTGAGACCATTTCGTGGGTAGTATACCATAAAACATGAGCATTTCACTCCATCGCTATTATATTGGCGTTCAACTCATTTGTGGAGATTCTATTGTTGATGTATATGTAACTTCGAAATGTATTTCACATATATGTATATTGTATTCCTATAGAGATGTTATTATTCCTCTATACGGAAGTGTCATCATTTATATTGTAGGTGTCGTAACTTATACTTGATGGGTTATTAGACCACCTTGTTGGGGTCGGCCCTGTATAAGTCATGTGGGTCAAAGGGTTATTAGACCACCCTATTGGGGGTCGGCTATGTGGGTCAAAGGGTTATTAGACCACCCTAGTGGGGGTCGGCCCAGTCAGCATTATGTTAAGTGGTTAAGTTGAGGCCGACCTAGTTGAGTAAAGGTCAAGTCAAGTTAGTGTATAAATAGAGAGTGTGTCTCTCTCATTTTACACATTCTATTCTCTCACTCACACTGTGGAGAGTGGCGCACTTGTGGAGGAGGAGGCTCTGCTGCTAGGAGAAGACTATCTCTTGTATTCTGGTTGTATCATTGCTCTATCTATCTCTGAGGAAGTTATTGGGATTTTTCACTTTTATGGTTTTCCCCAAGTAAACTCGGTGTCTCTTCGGTGCTTGCTTTATTGTGTCCATGAATGATATGCTGTAGATTTGCTGTACATGTTGTTCTCTCAGTTAAGATCCTAGATCAGATTGAAGTAAATTATGAAAATTTAACATGGTATCAGAGCTAGCCTGAAAGAAGGCATGATATGGCATGTATGACACTTGTTGCACTTACGATGCTAGGGCTTGATATAGCAAAAACCAGTCATCGTAGCACTTTCGCTATAAATCCGTTGTGGCGAAGTTTTTAGATCTGAAATCTTTACAGGTCGAAGATTAAATCCCCATGTACCTTGTGTCCAAAGGAAAACCTCTAATTCGTTGTACTTTGTGATTTATGATCTGTACAATATAGGGTTTTTGCCTCTTCTAGATCTGAGTCAAAATCAGGTGACCTTGGGAAAAAGGTCATAACTTGGGCTGGAAAGATCCAAATGAAATTTTGTAAAAAGTGACAGGTAGTACACAGACTGTACTATCTCAAGAAAAATTTTCAGAGGCCGAAGTTGAACCAGTGACACGTGGCACGCCGTACAAGTTCGGTCTCCTGTATTATCCCATAAATAGGTCACGTTGCGACACTTGGCATAACTCTCTCTCAGAGAGTCCAATTGAGGTCAGACCTGTCAGGATGGAAAGATAACAGGGCGAGCTATCTCAGAAAAATTTTTCAGAGGCCGAAGTTGAAACAGTGACACGTGGCACTCCGTACAAGTTCGCTCTCCTGTATTATCCCATAAATAGGTCACGTTGCGACACTTGGCATAACTCTCTCTCAGAGAATCCAATTGAGGTCAGACCTTTCGGGATGGAAAGATAACAGGTCGAGCTATCTCAAGAAAATTTTTCAGACCCTCTGGATCAAAAAGTTTGGATTTACACCAGAAACAATCAGGTACATACTTCTGTCAAAACATAATTATTTTTGAGTACCTTCATTCATGGCTTCTGGAATTTAGGGATTCAGAGAAAGTTGGAATTTTTGTAATCGGAGACCACGGCTGGATGCTACTCATCAAAATAGAAATTTAGAGACCAAGATCAGATTTTTTGGTTGGGCAGAAGGCCGGGCTTGATCAAACCCCAGTTCGGAACTTTGATCGGAAAGATGGAAAATTAGGGCTTTTGCAAAAATTGGATTTTTGGAAATCTGACCACGGCTGGAAGCTCCTCAGAAAAATTGAAGCTTAGAGTTTTGAATCAAATCTTTTGGTTGGGTGAAGCTCTGGGAAACTCAAACCCTAATTCAGGGTTCTCCCCAGTGAATCCGGAAATCTAAAAGGCAATTTTGAGGGGTGAAACTTTGCATTTTTCAAATTCTGAATATACCAACTTGATCAGCTCATCAAGGCTCATATTTCTATTCTTTCAGAAGTTTAAAGTTCAAAGTTTGAATTTTTTGGGTTTCTTTGACAAACCCTATTCCAGCTCCAGGTCCAGTTCTTGCAAAACAAGTGGATTGGGTCAATTCTAGAAGAAGATGGATTGGTCACCTGCATAAGTGAAGAAGTTCCTGTTTCAGAGAGAGATGAGGCTAAGGCCTTACATAAGAATATTACAAGCGATCTCGACATGTATGACTCATCGAGGTATGTTTTGAATCGAGGTATGTTTTGATATTTGTTCATGATTAAGTTTATGGTATGTTTGTCTTCATGTTATTACGGTTAGTACAATCTTGATTTTAGATTTGTCGTATCACCTTAACAAAATTATGAATGCATGATAGAAGATATTCATTGGTTAGGGTGTTGACACTTATGATTGTACTAATGCATTATGGTGTTGTATGAAGTTTATGTTGTCTGCTAACATAAAAGGTACACCAAGAAAGACAAATCATGTTCTACTTCAAGAACATATGATCATGGTGACATGAAGACAAGGATTCATCCATTGTCATGGATCACATAGAAGATCTACTTTCGAGGTATGTATAACTTGGTTCTACAATGGTTAACTTATGAGACATGCAGGTTACTAGCACAAGTCACTGAAGAGAATCAAAAAACATTATGCGGGTATGTTAGACATAACTAGCTAGCATGCTAATCCAGGTATGTTTTTCCTATATCAAGCTAGAATCCTACCTTGTGTTAGGATCTTATACTGTTGTGTTGTTGATAATGATTATTCATGAAGTCATAGGTTTGAATAATCATGGTTGTATGCATATTATGTTTCTTACCATAATTGATGATATGACTAACCAGAAGAATCATGAAGGTATAGGTTTGAATAATCACAGGTTTTATGCATATTATATCTCTTATCTTGATTGATGATTCAACTAACTAGAAGAGTCCTATGATCAAATAAGAAAATGTATGAGTAAAAGAAGACTTCCCTGAAACCTTGAATACTAATGTTTATTATCTGTGAATGATCATGAATATACATGTTTAAGATTATTGTGTTTTGATAGTATTAAGATTATACTAATAAATGTGTGATTATGTACGAGATCTCAAGGATAACACAATGATGATACTAATAAGCATGCATAGTGATTAAGGATGGATGTAAGTTCAAGGATAGGTAATCCAGGAAGCAAAGATCAAGAGGGAGCACACTCCAGTTGTTCTTGCAAGAAAGCAAAGGAGCACACTTCAGTAGTTTATGCAAGGATGCAGATATTCAGAGGGAGTCGACCACTTCTCACAATCCACATAAGAATGGAGTTGCAGAAAAGAAGCAAATACTAAGAGGGAGTCAACCCAACAAACAAACAAAGATAAGTATTTGAATTGTCATTACTTGCATATTTTATTTAAATAATATTGTTCAATAATGTATATACTGATGTTCCTAGAATTAGGTTGTGTATTATGCATATTAGAATAGTTGCATTGATGAACAGTATACTACTAATATGCATGGGTAAGTAGCCTATGGCACTATACAACATTCCATTGCTACTTATCTAGAATGAAACCTCTTTGCTGACATGTTGGGAGTTGTGCACACTCTTAACAATGTTCTGGTAGAGATTGGAAGGCATCTAGAAAGTTACAGGATATGGATAAATGTTGTATCGAAGCATTGGCTAAGATAATTGCATGACTGTATGACATATTTCTTTATGTGTAAGAATTTGTTCTGAAAACTATGAGATGTTTTCTAATCATGCAATTTAACTTGTTGTGTAGGAAAGATCGTATGTCATCACTTACAAAAGAAGAACTACAACATTTGTTCAGCAACAGAATTATCAATTGAAGATATTGAAGTTCCCAGGATATGGGAAGAATGCCATGATCCGTCAATCATGAAGAATGATGTTTGGGATGTAGTCCCAAGACCTGAAGGGAAGTTTGTTATGAATTCCATATGGATCTATCAAGATCAAGCATGCTGCAAACAGCAGCATAGAGAAATATAAAAGTGATGAAATAGAAGATACACCAGATGGATTTCAAGACAGCTTTCTTGAATGGTGTAGTTGAAGAAGAAGTGTATGTGGAACAGCCACTTGGTTTTGAGACACATGATAGGAAATCATATATGTGCAGAACTTCGTATGGTAGGATAGGTGGCTTTCTATCCAGTTTGGTCTTTACCAAGAGTAAAGCGGGGTCCAACCTTTACTACAAGGTTGAGGAAGGCAATCCAGTGATACTACTATGTGGATGACCTGTTTGTATCAGGTGAGGATAGATTGATTTCCGACACACAGTGGAAGCTTGCTGCCGAGTTCGAGTTGAGGAACTTGGGGATGATGCACTATTTGTTTTTGGCATGGAGGTGTGGCAGAGTGATGGAATCTTCCTTGGACAAGGGAAGTATGCAGTAGAGATCCTGAAGAGGTTCGGGATGATGGACTGCAAGGCTATGGCCACACCTATGGCATCGAACCTGAAGTGTCTGTGTGATGCTTCATCTGAGCCGATTGATATCACTATGTATCGTCAGATGATTGGGTCCTTGATGTACCCGACGAACACGAGACTAGATATTTTCCTTGCAGTGAGCACATTGAGTCAGTTCCTGACAGATCCGAGGAGTGTTCATCTGGTTGCTGTAAAGCATGTTTTGAGGTACCTGAAGGGTACCGTGGATTATGGGCTCAAGTATGAGGCGAATCAAAAGTTTAACCTACAGGGTTATGTTGATTCAGATTGGGCTGGCAGTGCTGCAGATAGGAAGAGCACATCTGGGTGCTGCTTCAGTATGGGATCAGGTGTGATCTCTTGGTTTAGCAGGAAGCAGTCCTGCGTAGCACTGAGTACAGTTGAGGTAGAGTATGTTGCAGCCTGTTCAGCTAGTTGTGAGTCAGTATGGCTACGGAAGTTATTGTCTGAGTTATTTGATCTCTCGTTGGATGCTACTGGTATCTTTTGTGATAACCAGAGTTGTGTGAAGCTGTCCGAGAACCCAGTGTTTCATGACAGGTCGAAACACATAGAGATCAAATATCACTATATCAGGGATATGGTGCAGAGAGGAGCTGTGAAGCTCCTGTATGTTGCGACGGACAAGCAGATTGCAGATGTGCTGACGAAGCCACTAGCCAGGGTGAAGTTCGAGTACTTCAGGGAGAGGCTTGGTGTTCTTCAGATCGAGGACACTTTGAGGAAGAAGTGATGGACACATTTGCTGAAGCCATTCCAAGCATGTTGGAAGGAGGATCCTTCACATGGCTGTGGATGTAAGCGCTGGATGATGAACATCAGGATGATGTTCTGGTTTCTGCTTTGTATGATCAGTTGGATCATTTTGTATATACGCATCATGTTGGATGTTGGATATGATCAGTTGGATCATTTATATGTATATGTATGTACGCATCATGTTGGATGCTGGATATGATCAGTAGGATCATTTGTATGTATTTTGTATGCATCATGTTGGATGCTTGGACCATGTATCTGTATATGTATTAGATGGATACATTGTATGATCAGGTGGATCATGTATGGTGATATGTATCATGTATTTGTATTTGTATTAGGTGGATACATTGTATGATCAGGTGGATCATGTATGATGATATGTATCAGGTAGATACTTGGTATGCATCAGGTAGATGCATTATATGATCAGGATGATCGTGGATGACGAGCTTCAGGATGTTGCTCCAGATGACATGCAGCAGGATGTTGCAGTGATGATGATCAGGATGATGTATGGTGAGTATCAGGTTGATACTCTATGGCCGTGGATCAGGTTGTGCATATGAGCATATAATTTGGCCCTGGGAGATTTGCAGATAGTCTTTCGAGGTTTTTCCTATGGCATGTAATTCGTGCCCTGGGATATCTGGCAAATGCTCTTTCGAGGTTTTTCTCTGGGAGGACATATAATTTGGCCCTGGGAGATCTGCAGATAGTCTTTCGAGGTTTTGCCTATGGCATGTAATTCGTGCCTTGGGATATCTGGCAGATGCTCTTTCGAGGTTTTGTCCTATGGCATATAATCTGTCCCTGGGAGATCCGATAGGTTGGGCTGTGTGCTCGTAATAAGTCCTGGGATGCTCTTGCGAGGTTTTTTCATGACCACATATAATCTGTCCCTGGGAGATCCTATAGGTATAGTTGCGTGCTTGTAACAGCTTGGGATGCTCTTGCGAGGTTTTGTGGTGACCACATATAATCTGTCCCTGGGAGATCTTATAGGTAGAGCTGCGTGCTCGTAACAGCCTGGGATGCTCTTGCGAGGTTTTGTGGCGAGGTCACATATAATATGGCCCTGGGAGATCCTATACGTAGAGTCGTGTGTTCGTAACAGCCTGGGATGCTCTTTCAAGGTTTTGTGACGCACGTAATAAGTCCTGAGGATTCCACAGTATGGCCAGTAATGACGAAGACCTGCAGGTGGTGGGCCTACATCCAGTATGAAAAAGGACTGTCTCTGTAGAACTTCCTATGACGAGTAGATTCAGAGATTGATTAAGATAGCAGCAGCAGTGACGATGATGATGACTCGATGACGATTATCCAGTGACGATGATCCAGAGAAGATGATGTTATCACCTAAGCTGTAGTTACCCCTATGGATAGATCCAGTCATGGATGGCAATAGGGAAGGGCAACTCAAAAGGTGCAACCACGATCACCTCGACCTCCAATATATATATGGTTGTCACGCCAGTCGAGGCAACCTTCGCTTTATGTTATCTAGCCCAGACAACAAAGGGGGAGACCCGATCTACTCCCGATAGGAGAGATCAAAACCAAGACACCAAATCAGGGTATTTCTAAGTGAAGTTAGATGTATGGTTTATCCTAGACCTAAGGATGAAGTCACAAGCCAAGTGAGGGGTTCAATAGGTATAGCTTTGGTTCATAAGTGACTTATAATGTTTATAGTGAGATCTAGGATGAGTGTACTAGTTCAATGTTGGAAAGTCCACTGCCTTGGGAACCGTGTCCAATGCAGGGTAGTTTAAGGGTTGTATTGGGGCTAACTAGTACAGATGACAAGCTTGACCATGATACATGATAGCTTCAAGGGTTTAGTTCACCATGCATAGGTCAAACCACAAGTCAATCCAACAATCTAGGAAAGTTGAATTAACTTGGAGAGAAATCAGTGCCTTGGGAATTGGGAAGTGGAGTCAAAGTAGGGTTGACTTGTGATTTAGGACTCCTAGTACTTGGGACAAGTGGGCAATAGAGGTCTTGATGGATGAATGTGTCTAGATCTAGGTTTGACCCAAGTGGACCACAATCCCTTAAAACAAGGAATGCAATCCCCAAGGCAAGATTTGACAAAGTGATAGTCTAGAGCTAGGTTTTGAATTATTCCGGTTTCGAATCTCCAAAAATCTCAAGTACCCAGTTCCTGGAAGTGAGTCAACTCACTTCTCCAAGGTGGTGCGACTTTGCCCAAGGAGGCTAAAAAGTGGGGTTAGGTGGGTCAAAACAAGTCGGATGGCATCCAAACTTTAGATCCGGGTAGATCGGTCAGGTAGGAGTATGGATCTGTAATTTCGTGGCAATCCAACGGCTAGATCTTAGTAGATCTGAGTTTAAGTGTTCCAAGTGGTCCAAAATGGGGATTAAATCCCTTAAAATGTGGAATGGGGCCCACAAGGTGGATTTCAGGAAAGTGACAACCTGGGTGTATGTTATTGGATGTGTAGATGACGAATCAAGTGGAATCTCAAACACCCACCACCTAGATCTAGGTCAACTTGCTCAATCAGTGAAGTGCGCCTTGCTTGGGAGAAGCTAAGTTGGCATGGGAGAGGGGTCAAACGGAAGCCAATCCTCACCAAACTATAGATCCGGGATGCCGTGGATGCTATAGAGGTGGGTTTTCAATATTATGCCCAACAACCCACTAGATCTAAGTAGATCTGAGAAAATGTAAAATGGGGTTTTTGAAGTATTTAGGGTTTTTTAAATATTTTAGACAATTGGATAGATCATGGAGATAGAACTTACCTTGAGATCATACCTGAGTGATGTGGATGAGATGCCTTGATGTTGAGGAAGATTCCCGCAGAGATCAAATGAGAGATTGTTGATTTTGCTTGCCAAAATGATGCCCTAGCCCACAAGTGCGCCTTCCTCTACCTGTCAGACCAAGGAATGAAGATTCAATCAGTAAGATCAAGTATGGAAGAAATACAAGAGAAATGCAAATAGTAACATGAAATAGAAGGTCCTGGGACAGTAATACTCCCTGTTACCAACGAAGAGCTCCAAAGAAGAAGTAGGGAGAGTCTTCCCCTACCAATACCTCCTCCTCCAAGCAAATCGGCCTCCACCTGTAGATGCAAAATCGTGGTACAAAAGATATGGCAAACAAGATCTCCAATAACTCAGTGCAAAGGAAGAACCAACAAACGAACACCAAAAACATTCACCACAACACTGGAGATAGATGCAATAATAATTTTCTATTCCAATAATCCAGAGCCAAAAGTCCCTTTACAATGAGAGGATCTCTCCTTTAAATAGGAAGGAGAGGCACCAAAACCCTAACCACTTTTTGAATGAGTGGCTAAGATTAAAAGATAAAAATGTCTAATCAATGGTTGAGATGAGCTCAACAATGAAATACATGGATCACTAATAAAATATAATATAAGTGGACAAAATCGCCCTATAAGAGGGGAATCCCACCAAATCATGATGATAAAATATCATAAGAGGCTTATGGTGGGTCCAAGGGGTAATTTTATCCCTCCTTGGTCAATCCCCATAGCACAATAACAAAAAAATAATCATGAATGTACCAAATCGTGCCTCCATAGTGAAGTCGTGGTCCTCAAAAGACCTCAAAAATCCACAGAAAGTGCCATAAGTGATGGATGCGGGCCCCGATGAAGCTGAAACTGCTGGAGAAGGTGTGGAAGGTCCCGATCTATCATCACTGATCATCCCATGCCATAACTTTGCCTCAGTAGCCCAAATCGATTTCCTCAATAGCCATTTCTACCAATCCTGAAATGCCTCGGGAAGCGTGAAACTGCCCCAAACAACCTCCTGGAGTGCTGGTGCTGTCAGGGTGAGGGCACCAATGTGTCCGGGAGGGGGGTAATATGGTAAAAACAAGTGGCTGGACCACCCCCTCCATCACCAGCGCCCTAGGTCAACCGGATAAAAATCACATCTGCTCCGACAGGGCCTCCGACAGACCAAAACTGCACTAGGACAGCCTACTGAGGCTAAATCATCACTGCAAGTGCCCAGAACTGAAAACAAACTGTCCCATTGGACTCAGAAGGTCCAAATCCATCCAAGATGTGTACTCATACACCATATGAATCTCTGCATGATCAAATTAAATATCCAATATACCGGATCAAGGCCAATAATAATGCGCTGTAAATATACAAACACTGCTGTAACCCCAGAATCATCATCATAACCCTGTAGCTGCTGCATAGAGTCATCATGTATGTATACATAGACCATATATCATCTATCCATATCATCATAAGGTCCAACATCTCATGTCCCATGGTCCTCCATGGTCAAACTAGGTCTAACCAAGACCAAATATAACTCAGATCATCATCAATAGCTGCTGTAAAGTGTCAAGGTTAATATATGCTCTACGACTTATTCAAATAACAATTATAACACAGAGTAATCATGACTGGCGATCTAAATCCAAATATATAGTGTCGTTAATTATTATTATTACTCAGACTAGACTTTCAGGATCATACTCACTTCATAGTTGTGATCAATTTGCTAGTGAAGGGTGAAGGATTAAATTAACTGGCTAGGCTAAGGGATGACTTAATTGTCTTGACTTTGTGACACTTTGGCAAGGGAAAGGGAATACACCATAGTATATACTGAATGAGCAATAACACAGGGAATGGCGGTGTCTCACAAATGGATGAGTTGTTTAAAGAGGGTTTATTCACCTTCACAGATGCGCACAATCCATAATGCAAATAAGGCCAGCAATTGTTTAGATATAGCATTTAAGTTCCATTGCTTTTTGGGCCTGAAGTTTCCATAGCCTTGATCTATGTGTGTTTATAAACACATTGCATAGATTTACATTTTTTCTTTTAGGGTTTCTGCTGCAGGTGTGTTTTTAAGGCACTTGTTTACCTGAGCACTTCTAGGTGTGTCATGGACAGCTTGTTTACCTAGGTATTTATTTTCCACAAGATATAACATTTTATTTTTATGGCCATTTTCATTTGGCACTCCTTTCATTCATGTGTGTTCCAAAACGCATTGCATGAATGGGCTTTTCATACAAGATATAGCATTTCATTTTCCAGGTTTTGTATTGATGGCAGCACTAAAAGTTTCAGGTTTAGCCAACACAACTTTAGTGACTAGGGGGAATTCCAAGGAACTCCAACTCACCATAGGTAAGTTTTGTCACCAACTCAGAGCCGAGACACAATAAACAGGGAAGCTCATCCAATACAGAGGCTACAGTGGGGAAAATTCCTCCATGCCACTAGTCAAGTAGTAAGTCAGGGTGATAATCTAAAAGGTAGGCCATGGATGGATGAAGACAATGAAATAATGGAGCCAACACTAGCAAGCCAAAGTATGGTGTAATGATCACCTCTATTCTCCCTAAGGAGGGTATGTACCAATGAGTATGAATAGTGAACTTCTAAGTCTGAGTAGGGACAATATAAAATATATAATAGATCAACTAGGTCCATATATCTATATGATCACCAGATCATGACACTAAGTGCTAAGACATGCTATAAGAATAAGTATAAAAGCAATCTAACCATAACACCATGATATACCTGCTGAGTCATATACCTGAAAGCTCATCAACCTGTACCATCATCTGTCCTCTGAGACTGCTGCTGTAACTCTGGGCACTACTGTCTGCTCTATACCAATGGTATAATGGCTACATCAGTCATCTCTCTGAGTGTCCTGAAACTCAGTCATGGCATGGGGAATACAACTGCTGTCCATAATCTGATAGTGATCCAATATAGATGCTCATCTCAGCATCTCAAATGCAAGGGAACTGGCTGAATAGTGTACTGGAATGAGAAAAATAATGTGTGGTAGCCCGGCTACTATATATGTGATAACAAATGACTTGTGCTAGAAGACCTGTGTCGAGAAATACCTTCCTATTTAAGAGGGAGTGTTGATGTATATGTAACTTCGGAATGTATTTCACATATATGTATATTGTATTCCTATAGAGATGTTATTATTCCTCTATATGGAAGTGTCGTCATTTATATTGTAAGTGTTGTAACTTATACTTGATGGGTTATTAGACCATCTTGTTGGGTTCGGCCCTGTATAAGTCATGTGGGTCAAAGGGTTATTAGACGACCCTATTGGGGGTCGGCCATGTGGGTCAAAGGGTTATTAGACCACCCTAGTGGGGGTCGGCCCAGTCAGCATTATGTTAAGTGGTTAAGTTGAGTCCAGCCTAGTTGAGTAAAGGTCAAGTCAAGTTAGTGTATAAATAGAGAGTGTGTCTCTCTCATTTTACACATTCTATTCTCTCACTCACACTGTGGAGAGTGGCGCACTTGTGGAGGAGGAGGCTCTGTTGCTAGGAGAAGACTATCTCTTGTATTCTGGTTGTATCATTGCTCTATCTATCTCTGAGGAAGTTATTGGGGTTTTTTACCTTTATGGTTTTCCCCAAGTAAACTTGGTGTCTCTTCTGTGCTTGCTTTATTGTGTCCATGAATGATATGCTGTAGATTTGCCGTACATGTTGTTCTCTCAGTTAAGATCCTAGATTAGATTGAAGTAAATTCTGAAAATTTAACATCTATCAATATTTAAAACATAATCTTCATATCTTGTTCATTGCATAAGCCAATATTCATCATTGGGCACAAACAGATCATGTCCTCACTTTCAACAAACATGTCCAAAACAACCGATCCACAACCTACATGAATTTTGGTAGCATTGTCTATAGTTCTAGTAGTTGGTAGCACTATCTGCAGTTCTGGTAGTCAATAGCTTTGTTTTGCAGTTCTGATACTAGCTGTGTGCATTTTCTAGAGCTTGTGGGCATATTTTTCTTTTGTCTTAGTGAGCATATTATTTAGCCTATGCAAGCATTTTGATCAAGTTTTGCGGGAAATATTGATCAGGTTTGCAACCATTTCATGACCTTGGTGAGCATTTTATTTTAATGTTTGGTGTGCATTTTTCTTAATAGGATGGGAAAATACTTTTGGCCTGTTGCGGGCATTTCTTATCCAAGCATGGGTATTTCTTTATGGCCTATTGCGGGCATTTCTTCTCCAAGTGCAGGCATATTGTCAAACATACCCATGGGCATTTCTTCTCCAAGTGTGAGTATATTGTCAAACATCCCTGCGGGCATTTTTCTTCTTTAAATGCAAGCATATTGACCAAGATTGCGGGCATTTTTTCAAGCAACCTGCGAGCATATTAGTGATATATTGTTGCAGGCATTTTTCCATGGATGGTGTGCATCTTAAAGGAATTTTTAATGGCCATGAAAGCATTTCCTTAATCATGTTGTGGGCATTTTACTTGCCAGTTGTGGTCATTTCTATATTGCTCTTTACAAGATTCAGTTAGTTGTAGGCAAATTACTTGGCTGCTGTGAGCATTTTACTTGGCAACTGCGGGTATTTCTATATTTCTCTTTTTAGAATTTCAGTAGCTACGAGAAATCATGTAGCCACATTTTTCCTCAATTCCCACTACAGAATTTGAGCCCAAAATCTGACGAAACGGCTTGTGTCGTCGGATTTCAACTTCAAAATTACCAAATTTGATGATTTTTTTTTAAATTGATAGAAGGGTACGTTGGATATCCGACGTCGCTTGGATATTCGACAATCTCCAACGAATAGTGACCAGTGTCGTCGGATAACCGACCTAATATTAAGCCCGATTACTTCGGATTTTCGACCATATATTATGGCCTTGGATGTCGGATATCCGACGTCATATGATGCCCGTGAATGTTCGATCTCCGACAGTATATCATGCCCTATAATGTCGGATATCGGACATCTATTCTCCAATGGTAACTAAGTTCAAGTCGTCGAATATCCGACAAAAGGTTATATTTTAAAACCTATAAATTTCGAAACATTCCGACATGTTTGCTATACAAGCGACGGTTTGCAGAAGTTTTTTTATTCGGCGGATTGTTTTTCATTATTTCTATTGTTTTTGTGATTAAAGCGAGCGAAGTGTGGAGCTTGATTTTCTAAGATCGATAATCTTCATTCAAGCTCTTTACGAGAAATGTCAAATAGCAATATTCCTGATCTAGACAACCAAAATCGACAATTGCTTGCTAGATTGTGGGAAGGAGTGAAAAGAAGGGGTGATGGGAAATGTTATTGTCCATGTAGTCAATGCAGGGTCTTTAAGAGGAAAAGAATTTTGATCACAATAGCCATAAAACATTGTAGGGAACATGGACACGCTGAGGGGGGACATGAATATCATCCATTTGTAAGTTTTGCATTATATATGTTTTTATTTTGATTGTTTTTGTAAATGTATGTATTATTTTAATATTTCTTATATTAACTTTTATCTATTGACGGTTTCAATAGATGGGGACTAACATGGACAATAAATATTATTTTAATATTTAATATTAATTATTATTATAATAATTTTTTCTTGTGTGCATGTTGAATCTAGCATATAGTAGAATAACTCATTTATTTGTTCGTTAGTGAGACTAACCCACTCACTGGGGAAAGCACTTAGCTCTCTAGATTTGTGACACTTTCCATGATAATATAAATAACGACTATATTGGCATGTTGTTTCTATTCTATTTTCTCTATAGAAACCATAGCATCGTTTATCTTACCTTAGTGGACAGTATGAGAAATTTTGAGTTATATTTGAGTAGCTTTGCTCAGTAATTGGGTCAATTTTTATGTCTCTTTGATAGTTTGGATGCACCTATTTGACCAACAGTACAATTGGTTGTTCTTTTCATCCCTAAAGTAGCGACTAGACCCTTCTTGTTTCCCCTTTTTATCTAACTGTAGAGACCACTCATGAAAAGAGTCATTTTTAACCTGTTATTTTTAGTTTTTCTTGTATTTTTCTCTTCTTGTTTGTATTACACTCAAAGGTAATAATAAAGAGTAGTTGATTGATCTATTTGATTGATTGCATGTTTTGTTTACCAAGAAAAATCGGATATTGCTTAGTGTTTCAAGAATAAAAGTGAATCTCTCTTCAAGCCTTTTACTTCATTTATTTATTTTCAAAGTAATGATGTTGTTAGATGAATGCATCAACTGTGTTTTTTTTTATTAAAATATATATATATTTTTTCAAAACAAAACACATGATCAAATTACACCTTTCACTCATGAGTCACATGTTTTCATGAACTTAAGAGATCTTGCTTGAAATCAACACACCTTTTATGATTTGAAATTTAGTAGTTTAAAGAGAGAAAATTACTTCTTTTATTCCAAAACCATTGATGTTATTACCACCAACATAAATCCATCTTAAACCCAGTCGATCCATACAAAATTTGTTACATTTTCAATTCATCACAATTTGTTTTACATTTTGTGTTTGAAATTTTTACATTTTGCATTTGAATTTCTTATATTAACTTTTATCTATTGATGGTTTCATGCAATTATAAAGGAAAGACATCCTATGGCATATCGTCCGGAGGAAGTGCTTTCAGAACAAGTACCGGAGGAACATGGAGCTATGAATAATGGAGAACAAGTTAATGATCACATTGAAGAATATGATCATACTGATAACATAGTTGAAGATGATGGTACAAATACATTGATCCATGATTCATTTAATGTTAGAATGGATGATGATCATGATCATGATCATGAAAATGATGAGATCATTTTGATGATATTCATGATTTACCTTTTCTTGAGAAGGCATACGAACCCCTTTATGAGGGCTCCAACACAAATCTTCTCTCTACTATATTGTTGATAATGAACTTGAAGGTTATGAATGGTCTTTCAAACATATCAGTCACATGGATGTTAAGGTATGTAATATATTCCATCACATAATATATATGATCATCGATCTAATAATTTTATTGTTAATTCATACTTGTTGAATTAATACGGATGAAATGTGTTTCATTAATATTATTTCTATATTATATTAACTAGATTTTTATTTTAATTTGTTGTAGCATGATAGGTGAATATTTGTTACCACCGTCAAATATTTTACCTTGCACATATCGAGATTTATCTTCCATCATGAAAGAAATTGGAATGCAGTATGAAGAAATTCATGCATGCCCCGATGACCATGTTCTATATTATAATCAGCATGAATTTGCAACAGAATGCCCGGAATGTCATATCAGTAGATATCCAATAGATCAAGTAACAAAAAAAGTGCCTTGCAAGGTTCTTCGTTATATTCCCATTATTCCACATATGCAACGACTGTTTAGGTGCAAAAACATAGCACAGTTCATGGATTACGATGCACGAAACAAAAGTCAAGACGACATTATTCAAATGCCTGCAGATGGGCCTGCTTTTAGAGATATGGAGGAAAAATGGCCTCACTTTAAAGAATAACCTCGTAATCTTAGGATTTATTTGGTAGTAGATGGTGTCAATCCATTTGCAGAGATGAGATCCGTTTACTCAGTGTGGCCTATTTTTGTTATCAACAATAACATTCCTCCATAGTTATCAATAAAGAGGGAGCACATACTGTTGTCGCTGATTGTTCCAAGTATATTGTGTCTACATCTTTTTTTTTAATGTAGTGGCATCTCATTTGTCGTATTTTGTCGCATAATGTCATATATATATTTATTATTTTTCTCTTGTGCAATTTGGTTTATATATCTAAATGGTACGGCTCATAATTATATTTTTTATATGTTCAAATCAATCAGGTAAGTAATGTTATCACATATATAGTAGCCGGGATACCATACATTATTTTTTTGATGCCAGTACACTATTAAGCTAGTTCTCTTACATTTGAGATGCTGAGATGAGCATCTATATTGGATCACTATCAGATTGTGGACAGCATTATATATTCCCCATGCCATGACTGAGTCTCAGGACACTCAGAGAGATGATCGATGTAGCCATTATACCATTGGTACAGAGCGGTTAGTAGTGCCCAAAGTTACAGCAGCAGTTTCAGAGGACAGATGATGGTACAGGTTGATGAGCATTCAGGTATATGACTCAGTAGGTATATCATTGTGTTATGGTTATATTGCTCTTATATTTATTCGCATAGCATGTCTTAGCACCTAGTGTCATGATCTGGCGATCATATAGATATGTGGGCCTAGTTGATATTATTATATATATTATATTGTCCCTACTCAGACTTAGAAGTTCACTATTCATACTCATTGGTTTTACCCTCCTTAGGGAGAATAGAGGTGATCATTCCACCATACCTTGGCTTGCTAGTGTGGGCTCCATTATTCATTGCCTTCATCCATCCATTGCCTACCTTTTAGTTTATCACCCTGACTTACTACTTGACTAGTGGCATGGAGGACTTTTCCCCACTGTAGCCTCTGTATTGGATGAGCTTCCTTGTTTATTGTGTCTCGGCTCTGAGTTGGTGACAAAACTTACCTATGGTGAGTTGGAGTTCCTTGGAATTACCCCTAGTCACTAAAGTAGTGTTGGCTAAACCTGAGACCTTTAGTGCTGCCATGAATACAAAATCTGGAAAATGAAATGTTATATCTTGTATGAAAAGCCCGTTCATGTAATGTGTTTCTAAACACACATGAATGAAAGGCATGCCAAATGAAAATGGCCATTAAAATAAAATGTTACATCTTTTGGAAATGTAAAATACCTAGGTAAACAAGCTGTCCATGACACACCTAGAAGTGCTCAGGTAAACAAGTGCCTTAAAAACACACCTGCAGCAGAAAGCCTAAATAAATGTAAATCTATGCAATGTGTTTATAAACACACATAGATCAAGGCTATGGAAACTTCAGGAACAAAAAGAAATGGAACTTAAATGCTATATCAAAACAATTGTTGGCCTTATTTGTATTATGGATTGTGCGCATCTGTTAAAGGTGAATAAACCCTCTTTGAACAACTCATCCATTTGTGAGACACCGCCATTCCCTGTGTTGTTGCTCATTCAGTATATACTATGGTGTGTATTCCCTTCCCCTTGACAAAGTGTCACAAATTTAAGTCAGTCAAGTCATCCCTTAGCCTAGCCAGTTATTTTAGCCTTCACCCTTCACTAGCAAAATGATCACAGCTATGAAGTGAGTATGATCTTGAAAGTCTAGTCTGAGTAATAATAATAATTAATGACATTATATATTTGGATTTAGATCGCCAGTAATGATTACTTTGTGTTATAATTGTTATTTGAATAAACTGTAGAGCATGCATTAACCTTTGACACCTTGCAGCAGCTTCCAGTGATGGTCTGAGTTATATTTGGTCATGTTGACTTGGTCAAACCTAGTTTGACCAAGGTCAACCATAGGACATGAGATAGTTGGACCTTGTGATGATATGGATTGATGATATATGGTCTATGTACATGTACATGATGATTCTATGCAGCAGCTACAGGGTTATGATGATGATTCATGGTTTACAGCAGTATTTGATCATTTACAGATTATTATTATTTACCCTGTTCCGGTATATTGAATATATATTTTGATCATGCAGAGACTCATAGGGTGTATGAGTACACATTTTGGATGGATTTAGACCTTCTGAGTCCGATGAGACAGTTTGTTTTCAGTTCCAGGTACTTACAGTGATGATTGAGCCTCAGTAGACTATCCCAGTGCAGTTTTGGTCTGTCGGAGGCCCTGCCAGAGCAGATGTGATTTTTATCTGGTTGACCTAGGGTGCTGTGCTTGGAGGGGGTGGTCAAACCACTTGTTTTTACCATATTACCCCCCTCCCAGACACACTGGTGCCCTCACCTTGATAGCACAGGCACACCAGGAGGCAGTTTGGGGCAGTTTCACGCTTCCCGAGGCATTTCATGATTGGTAGAAATGGCTATTGAGGAAATCGATTTGGGATACTGAGGAAATGTTATGGCATGGGATGATCAATGATGATAGATCGGGGTCTTCCACACCTCCTCCAGCAGTTTCAGCTTCATCGGGGCCCGCATCCATCACTTATGGCACTTTCTGATGATTTCTGAGGTCTTTTGAGGCCGATGATTTGACCATGGAGGCACGATTTGGTACATTGATGATTATTTTATGATTATTGTGCTATGGGGATTGACCAAGGAGGGATAAAATTACCCCTTGGACCCACCATAAGCTCCCTATTATATTTTGTCATCATGATTTGGTGGGATTCCCCTCTTCTAGGGCGATTTTGTCCACTCATATTATATTTTATTAGTGATCCATGTATTTTATTGTTGAGCTCATCTCGACCATTGATTAGACATTTTTATCTTTTAATCTTAGCCACTCATTCAAAAAGTGGTTAGGATTTTGATGCCTCTCCTTCCTATTTAAAGGAGAGAGCTTCTCATTGTAAGGGGTCTTTGGCTCTTGGATTATTGGTATAGAAAAAAATTATTGTGGAAATTCTTGTGGTCTCCTTTGCATCTGGTGTTCTTAGATGGTGATTGGAAAGTCTATTGCAACCTAGCATTTGGAATTTGTGGTAAGATCTATCTATTTTTTGGAAATCATTGTCTTGTCTACAGGAGGGCGACTTCAACAAGGGCGATTTTGCAAGGCTTCTTCAAATCGACTTTCTTGGCATTTGCTTGTATCAGGGGGTTATCATTAGCATCATTGTGATCTATGCTATCTTTCTGTTACTTCTCTTGTAGCATTAGTCTTATCTCTTGATTACATCAAATCTGATATTGTTGACGTTTGTTGTGCAGGAGAGAGGGCGCATTGGCTTCTTGGACTAAATCGATTGCATAGAAAACTACCGCAAAGCTTCTCAAATTGATCGGGTTTGCATAGATCATCATCATCAAGGCATCTAAAAGGTTACCCAGGTAAGATCCACAGGTTTGTTTCTCTTACCTTGATCCAATCCATTGACATAGCTCATAAATTGATAAAACCGTAATGTCTTCAAACCCTCATTGTTACATTTTCTCAGATCTACTTAGATCTAGTGGGTTGTTGGGTATAATATTGAAAACCCACCTCTATAGCATCCACGGCATCCTGGATCTATAGTTTGGTGAGGATTGGCTTCCATTTGACCCTCTTCCCAAGCCAACTTAGCTTCTCCAAGCAAGGGCGCACTTCTTGGTGAGGGTGAGTTGACCTAGATCTAGTTGATGGGTAGTTGAGATCCCGCTTGTTTCATGATCTACACATCCAATAACCTACCCCCAGATTGTCACTTTTTTGATTTCTACCTTGTGGGTCCTATTCCACATTTTAAGGGATTTAATCCCCATTTTGGACCACTTGGTATCTTTAAACTCAGATCTAGTAAGATCTAGCCGTCGGATTTCCTTGAAATTATAGATCCACACTCCTACTTGATTAACCTACCCGGATCTAAAGTTTGGATGCCATCGGAGTTGTCTTGACCCACTTAACCCACATTTTAGCCTCCTTGGGTAAAGTCGCACCACCTTGGAGAAGGGAGTTGTCCCACTTCTAGGACGTGGGTACTTGAGATTTCAGTGGATTTGGAACGGGAGTAATTCAAAACCTAGGTCTGGTAGGTCACTTTGTCAAATCTTGCCTTGGGGATAACATTCCTTATTTTAAGGGATTGTGGTCCACTTAGGTCAAACCTAGATCTAGACCTATTCATCCATCAAGACTTTAATTGCCCACTTGTCTCATGCAATAGGAGTCCTTATCCCAATTCCCAAGGCACTGGTCTCTCTCCAAGTCAATTTGACTTTCCTAGATTGTTGGATTAACTTGTGGTTTGACCCTTGTATGGTGAACTAAACCCTTTGATGCCATCATACTTCATGATCAAGCTTGTCACTTGTACTAGTTATCCCCAATTCAACCCCTAAACTACCCTGCATTGGACACGGTTCCCAAGGCAGTGGATTTTCTCACATTGAACTATTACTTTAATCCTGGATCTCATTCCAATATTATAAGTCACTCTCACATCAACAATGAACCAAAGCTATACTCATTGAACCCCTCACTTGTCTTGTGACTTCATCCTTAGGTCTAGGATAAACCATACACCTTAATTCACTTAGAGTTAACTTGATTTGGTGTCTTGGTTTTGATCTCTCCTGTCGGGAGTAGATCGGGTCTCCCCCTTTGTTGTTTGGTCTAGATAACATAAAGTGAAGGTCGCCTCGACTGGCGTGACAACCATATATTGGAGGTCGAGGTGATCGTGGTTGCACCTTTTTAGTTTCCCTTCCCTATTGCCATCTATGAGTGGATACATCCATAGGGGTAACTACAGTTTAGGTGATAACAAGTACCAAGTCAAAGATCTGAATTTATATATCAAACCTCTTATTGACGAGCTACTAAAGTTATGAAATGGCATCACTATGTATGATGTATTAGACCAATACGACAAAGTCAATTTCAATTCCATGTAATGCTTGTATGGACAATACATGATGCTCCGGGGTTAACCCACTTTTACGGTATGCAATTATAAGTTCCACTTTATTTGCATTTAATTTTATGAACTAGTTAATATACTATGCACGCATGTTTTTCTAAATAATCCAGTCATTTTGTATATAATTATAATTGACATAGATATTCCATCTCTTTATGTAGTTCTTCAGAAAAAGGGGAAATTTGCATGTCCAGTTTGTGGTCCTAAGATCAAATCTCGTCATTCAAAAAGATTAGGAAAGGAGGTGTTTGATGAGTATAGGCACTTCCTCTCTAAGAATCACAGGTATTGATCTACCGAAAAACATATGTTCAATGGAAAGCAAGAGACTACATTAAAACTGCAGAGAATGACACCTCACCTATGGAAGTTGCAATATAATAGAAATCGTCAAGGTACATATGTGTGAAGAACCTGCAATAATTAATTAATGCAAATACACAAGATATCAGAAATAACAGAACTCAGAATAACTTTTATATTGATCACGGGCCACTTCGAGGGGGAAACCTCCTTTGAGCAAGCTCAATACAATTAACTTCACGGTGCCTTCAATGACCTCAACACACACTTATATATTAAGTCTATGCCCAATACTATGAGTCAAAACCATGGGACATATAATACTACGGGACGACTTACAAAGCATATGCGTCCAATACTATGGGTCAATACTATGGGATAATATAAATTACGGATCAACAAATACTATGGGATGACTTACAAAGCATATGCATCCAACAACAATATACTAACATAGTAAAGAGAAGGGTTGACATAGGTTCCTAACATCCCCTCTCCCTTAGAAAAATCTTTGTCCTCAAAGCTTTGGTTGGAGAAATTGCTGCAGAATTTGAAGGAGTGGTTCCCCGGTAGCATCCTCGGGTTGCATTTCGGGCCACTGATGCCTTTGGAGTGTCAAGGAAGATTGCTTGGAAGGCTGTAGATGAAGAAGAACCCTGTCATCTACGTGGAAAATGAGCTCAGAACGGTGCGGATCGGCTTGTTGTTTCAGGCGAATTCTAGCCATGTGAAGATTGTCCTGCAGAATGAGAAGAATCTGATCGCGGTTGCGAAGAACTGAGTCAATTTCCTGAACTGGGGAGCTGTTAAGGGTGTATGGAAGAAGAAATGGCGGTGTTTTTCCATAGACTGCTTCATATGCTGTCCTTTGAGATGTGGTATTGTACCACTAGAGCGCTGCTAGGAAATCCATAGAAATAGTTGGCCAAAGCTGTGTAGGGATGGGAAAGGGTTGGAGCAATCCCGAAAGGAGTGTCGTTTCACCCTTGTTGACTTGGAAAGTATCATCGTTAGCCACCATCTGTTGAATTGTCATTTTTAGTCCCTGCCAAAAGAAGTTACATTGTTCCCGGTCATACATTTTGCAGAACCCAGAGTGCCCTGTTGATGAAGAAGCATGGAGTTCATAGAAGAGAGAGCCCTGTTGAACATATTGCAACCAATTTGGAACAAGCAGAGAAAGAGTTGTAAGAGAAACTGGGTCATCAATTGTGCGAGAAGGAGCATCTTCCACCATATTGTCCTTACCCTTCTTGTAAGTGATCACATAGGGATAACCCATGAGTTGGATAACCCATTGCAGGTGTGTTGGGGAGGAGACCCATTGTTCCAGAAAATTTTCCAGACTTTGGAGATCAGTCTTGATGCAGAAATAATTCCCTAATAGGTATGGCTTCCACTTCTGTACTGCATGCAAAATAGACATCATTTCCTGCTGAGAGGTAGATGTGGCTAAATTCTTACCGGAAAGGTCTCTTGAAGGCAGCAAGCGCATTGGTTCAGCAAAGATACCTGCATATCTATCCAAGGAAGTAGTGGAGACTGTTGATGGGTGCATCTGAATGGAATTGAGCTGAGCGATGACACCATGTGAATTCTTCTTAAGGATTTTTTCTAGGCGATGTGAACTGATGATGTAGAGAGACCCTGGTTGTAAGCCCATAAATTTGTGTTGTGCCCCATTGACTTTAAACTGCATCCAAAGTTCAGCAAAATCCCATAAGATGGGGCAAAGTGTGCGTAACCATTGAACGCCCAAAACCACATCACATCCGCCTAAGGACAAGGAAAACATGTCAGAGCATAGGTTATAATCTTCCATAGAGATACGCACATTGTGACACTTCCCCTTGCAAGGTAAGGTGCCCCCATTGGCAACCATGACTGCAAAGTTGGAGCAAGGATGGACAAAACAATCAGCCTGTTTGGCAATCCGAGGGTCAATGAAGTTATGAGTGGTACCAGAATCAATGAGTATGGTAAGAGGGAGCTTCTTGAAGTATCCCCTGACCCGCATTGTTTGTGGGGTGGTGACGCCGGTTACAGCATGGAGAGAGATCTCGGGTGGGTCATCCTGAGATGGGGTGTCAACAGGCGGGTGTTGAATGTCGACCTGATCATCTACTGTATCTGTAGCTTCTTCACCAAGTTCTAAGGTAGGCGGAATCCACATACAATAGATAGAGCTTTTGTTGAACACATCTATGTCCCCGAGTGAATTTCTCATCACAATTATAGCAAAGCCCTTTTTCTCGGCGTGCCTGCATTTCTATTTTAGACAAATACTTGATAGGAGTTAGTTGAGGAGAAGGCGTGATGGGAGGTCATTGGGAACCCATATTTCTGAAGGGAATAAAGGTGGGTTTGGAGCGTTGTTGAGCTGCGATCTTGTCCTCGACCAGCTTAGCCAACCCTAGGACTTCCATCATTGTGTTGGGACAAAACATTTTGACCTCTGAGCGGATTTCATCCTTGAGACCACTGATAAAACAACTCCTGTAGAATTCATCAGACAATCCTTCTGTGTGATTGGCCAATTTCTCAAATTCTGTCTGATACTCTCTCACTATGCCAATTTGGTGAAGTTTAGTGAGTGCTCTTGTGAAATCATCAAAAGCACTAGGACCAAATCGTGGCAAAATGAGTTGGCAAAAATCTGTCCAGTTTGGCTCGGGATGAGCTTTGATGTACCAACGGTACCATTGAAGGGCTTCCTGTTCCAAATGAAAGTATGCAAGTGGAACTTTATGGGCATTAGAAGTATTATGCAGACTGAAATATTGTTCTGCTCGATATATCCATCCAGTCGAATCAGTACCATTGAAGCGAGGAAAATCAAGCTTCGGCCCACGAAAATTGCTAGAAGAAGAGAACCCGGTGGCTGTAAAAGATTCTAGCCGTTTGGTATTGTTCATGGCTGAATGCTGAAGATGGAGGCTGAGAAAATTTTCATCCAGATCTTGGAGTTTGGCTTGGATGGCTGCAAGTGCTTCCTCCATGGTGGGTGCTCCTGCATGGGTGACAACCATAACCAGGTTGGTTTTTTTTTTTTTTTTTGGTGGAATGGGTAGAAAAACACAAACATAAGTTGATTTAGTAAAGGGAAATTTGGATTGGGGAAACAATCTGATGGGTAATGGGGGTTTGACTAGATTTTGGACACTGTCGAAAGGACAAGAAAGCAAAAAGGGGGATTTCAGAAGCGGGATGATAGAATGAGAAAATTTGGCAGAGAGGGACAAAGAAGCAGAATTCAGAAAGGAACTATGTGGTAAAATTTCTAGGTGATTGGGTGAAATCTGAGGAAGTTATGGCAAACCCTAAAAATAGACAAATGTGGGATTTCGGGCTTTGGGAAGGGGAATTGGGGATAGGGTCCTCAGGAATGAAAGATGCAGAATGGAATGACAAGGGTTCCCCAAAAATTTCAAGGGAAACAGAGTGAAAACAAGGGAGATATGGAGAAAAAACTGAATTTTATACTTTTTTTTTTCTCCAGAAATGGATCGGCAACAGCGACGCGGAAGGGATCCGCAACAGATGGATCTGCAACGGCGTGGAAGGGATCGAAAACGGCTGGATCTGAAATGGCGATTGGATCTGGAACGACTTTTAGAATAGATCTGAAACGGCTGGATCTGGAGCGGAAGTGATCGGCAACAGTTCAACTGAAAATAGATATGGACCCCAGGTATGTACGGCTTCCTAACAGTTCAGGTGTTTCACTCGGCCACCAATGCTGTTTGACGACTTGCATATTGTGGCAGTACCCCTCATTCCACGGCTCAGGTAAAACTGATAACCGCTTTGCCACAAACGACAACTCTTGGTTTACCTCACGGGTGGGAACTAGTCAATCAGGTAGGGGTCGTTTCCCTTTTCGCTGACAGGTCCTCTCAATGGGCCAGCTACTTTGGGGTTCCTGTGGTACTCCTCACAATGAGTTTTAGGGCTTATGCCCAAGTACTTCCCACAGTTAAGTGGATAGGGATTATTCCCAAATCCGAAGCTGCAACAGATGCGAAAAAAAATTTGGCAGAAATTCCACCCAATGAGCCCAAGAAAGTTCTTTGATACCAGATGTGAAGAACCTACAATAATTAATTAATGCAAATACACAAGATATCAGAAATAACAGAACTCAGAATCACTTTTATATTGATCACGGGCCACTTCGAGGGGGCAACCTCCTTTGAGCAAGCTCAATACAATTAACTTCACGGTGCCTTCAATGACCTCAACACACACTTATATATTAAGTCTATGCCCAATACTATGATTCAAAACCATGGGACATATAATACTACGGGACGACTTACAAAGCATATGCGTCCAATACTATGGGTCAATACTATGGGCGAATATAAACTACCGATCAACAAATACTACGGGACGACTTACAAAGCATATGCATCCAACAACAATATACTAGCATAGTAAAGAGAAGGGTTGACATAGGTTCCTAACAATATGAATCATCATATATGAAATGTTATATTGTGTTTTTTTATTGTGTGTTGTTTACTGTAATTGACATTGATTTATGTAATTTATTTATAAACTACTCTTCATGATTGTTGTTCATGTGATCATGAAGGAATTAATGGGATTCCTCGAGGAATGAAAAGTTATCCTAGAAAATTTAGTAGGTTTCCCTACTATGAGCACCTACAAATTGCTCATCTGTTTGATACAATACATATCGGAAAGAATGTGACTGAAACATTATGGCAAATATTGGATGGAAGGAGTGAGAAAGAAAAAATTGTCAAAATTTGCAAAGACATTCAAGATAGCAACCATGGAATGAAAGACATCATTCAATTTCATAGAAATGGAGAGCAGATTAATATAAACTCACTTCCATGGATGTTAACGGACCAACAAAGTAATGTTGTAAAAGAAGTCACGCGGAAAATTAAATTTCCCATCGGATTTTGTGTGAACATGAAGAATATCATAACAAAGAAAGGTGATTTTGCGGGGGTGAAAACACACGATTGGCATGTATTCATGAAGGTAATTATTATGGTATGCATTTAATTATAATTTTTTTCTATTCCAGTGAATATGGTTGGTATTTTTGTTTGTCTACTCTTTGTTTAAAAAATGAAACGATTTGTATATTGTTACAGTATGTTCTACCTCTCTCTCTCCCTGACAACTTCAACAACAATGTCAAACAAGTAATATATAATCTCGGGAAATACATGAGGTAAGTAGCAATTTTTTGCATGCGTTTAGTGTTTGTTTAATTCATCGTATAACTTATATTTGATTTTTGTTCTCTAATTCATGTTATGTAATATAATGTTTTTTTTCTTAAATATCTTGATTGGGTTGTCATGTCTCTTGTAGATGGTTGTTATCTAAAGAATTCCATAAAGAAGATATAAAGTATTGAAGGAGAGAAATTCCTCGTCTCATGTGTGAAATGCAGAAGCATCTACTTTCGGCATTTTTCAATGCACAGGAATGCTACCTCATACACCAAGTTGAGGAGATTGAATTGTGTGGACCTGCGCACTCAAGGTCCATGTGGATGGTTGAGAGACACTTGAAATTTATGAAGGGTTTGGTCAGACAATGAGCACATGTTGAGGGTTATATGATGGAGGGATATATGGTATACTAAAACATGTTGTATATTAGTGAATATCTTCCTATATTAGAGTCAAAGCTCAATTTACGTCGCATTTGTGATCCAGACTCCAATAAAGATTCCGAAGGGGAGTACACGAAGGGGAAAGGTAGATCGAGGAAGGTGAAAGGTAATATAACACATTTGACTGTTGATTTTTATGTATATATATCATACATATTCTATTTTTATATTCAATATTTTGCATCAATTTAGACTAGTGTAATATACTTTGTTAAGTGACTATACATTTGTATTGAATTTTAATTTTATTGTCATCAAACAGTTGGTAGAGCGTGGGATGCAATTCATTTATACATCGCAAACAATCTTGACTGGATGAAGGTATGGATTGAACGATGTGAATAATCTGGCCATGGAATATCATGGGAATGTGTGACTTAATAGGTTAAAGCTGCACATCGCAATGGAGATACCAGCCTAACACAAAGGGAAATCGATTTAGCATATGGTTTAAAAGATAAGTAGGTAAGCATATTAATCAACCACACTATTTATTTTTTTTGCAAACATATTCTCGTTGTACACGCTGATTTTTTTCCCTGTATGGCATTATAAACATGCACTAGTTAATCATAAATATTGGATCACTATGTAATCTTTTCTTGTATGGCTTGTTGTAGGTAAAACACCATAAGTCTATGTGGTGCAATGGCTGTAGATATCGCATAAAAAAGTTTGATGAAACAAAGAAAACATCAGATTGTGGGATATCTGCAGTCTTTGAGGTGACCAATGTTTCCTCTAGAAGTGACAGACATCCAGAACTCTCTGAAAATCGATACTATGGGTATCTGGAAGACATTCTTCAGTGTGACTTTAACTCCTTCAAGGTATTTCTGTTCGTTGTCAAATGGTACAAGTGTCGATTGAATCAACGTGATCCTGATAAAACAATTATTGAACATGATAATGGATTTACCATGGTAAATACAAGGTTGTTTGAGCCAGGAATGGAGCCCTATGTTCTTCCAACCCAATGTGAACATGTATTTTACTCTGAGGTTCCAGGTAGAGAGGGTTTTTCATTTGTTGTGAGACATGATCCAAGGGGAAGGCCGGTAAAGTATAACGTAGATGAAGGTAATGAAGACGTTCTCGAAGAAGAAGACATCGTTGAAGATGATCATGATCAACATCAGTTAGATGATCATGTTCCAGAAGAAGATGCCAAATAATTAGTTGAATTAGATGATATATCAAACAATGTCCATGAAGATGATATCGACGATGACATGATGATCGTAACTGACATCGATGATGATGATGATATGGCCAATCCTTACTATGTTGAATCTGGATCATCGGATGATACAGATGATGACTCAGATGACTCAGATGATGAAGTCCATTTAAGTGTACGAGGTATGCAGTAATATATCTACTCTATATATTTTGATTTAATATTGCGATAGAAATATTGAATTTTATTTCCGGTACGTATAATAAATTAACTGTTTCTTAGTGAGTTTCCATTTTCATGTATGTTATAATTAGAAACATTGCTTGTTATAGAGTATGACAAAAAACACATTTAATTTTTTTGTACATAGATATTTTTGTTGGGTTATGGGGAATTGAGAGTGATGTGAGGGGGGGAGGGTCCATAAGAGCTTCCACCTTCACGTGGTTGGACCTGTTTAGTAGAGAATATTAAATTATTCTCGAAACAAAGATAAGCTTAGTAAGGAAATGCACAATTATCATGCTAACCCAAATGGCGTGCTTGATCATGACCATCATCTTCATCATGATCATCATCGTTGTATGATATCCGACGCAACTACCTAGAAAGACCAATGACATTTGTTGTCGGTGGTTTAGCGAGCTCGTCATAAGTCTGATATCCGATGCCTCTTGCCGTCGGTGGTATGGCGAGGTCGTCGGATTCATCATCATCATCATCTTCATATTCATCACCATCACCACCACCATCATCATCATCATCATCATCATCATCATCATCATCATTGTCATCCTCATCATCCTCATCATCATCCTCATCATTTCTACCATCGAGGATAATCTATTTTCCCAAGTTGTTTCCAAGTTGTTTCCCATGAAATGTTTTTTCATGGGGCCAACGTTGAATTTTTTTAAATACGTGCTGGCTTGTATTGAAATTTGGCATGGTTAGACTAGATGCATGCATTGACATTGTGGGAGGTTTTACGGACTCAAACATGACTGACACTAACCATTGGAGCATTAAAAACCATACCTATAGATTAATTAATGTGCTACATGGGGCCAACGTTGAAATTTTTTAAATGTGCTGGCTTGGACTGAAATTTGGCATGGTTAGACTAGATGCATGCATTGACGACGTGGGAGGGTTTCCAGACTCAAACATTTCTGACACTAACCATTGGAGCATCAAAACCCATACCTATAGATTAATTAATGTGCTGCATGGGGCCATTAACGTTGAAATTTTTTAAATATGTGTTGTCTTGGATTGAAATTTGGCATGGTTAAACTAGATGCATGCATTGATGGTGTGGGAGGGTTTCTAGGATCAAACATCACCATCATATTCATCATCATCTTCATCAATATCCTCCTCCTCCTCCTCATCGTCATTATCATGATCATGATCATGATCATCGTGGTCGTTGTCGTCATCGAATTCTTTTGAAGTCATAAGTCTGATATCCAACGCCTCTTTCCGTTGGTGGTATGGCGAGGTCGTCGGATCCATCATCATCATCATCATTGACATTGTCATCGCCATTACCACCACCATCATCAACATCATCATCATCATCATCATCATCATCATCATCATCATCATCATCTTAGACTAGACATCATGGGGCCAATGTTGATTTTTTTTTAAATATGTGCTGGCTTGTACTGAAATTTGGCATGGTTAGACTAGGTGCATGCATTGAGGTTGTGGGAGGGTTTCTAGACTCAAACATGACTGACACTAACCATTGGAGCATCAAAAACCATACCTATAGATTAATTAATGTGCTACATGGGGCCAACGTTGAATTTTTTTAAATATGTGCTAGCTTGTATTGAAATTTGGCATGGTTAGACTAGATGCATGCATTTACGTTGTGGGAGAGTTTTCCAGACTCAAACATGACTGAAACTAACCATTGGAACATCAAAATCCATACCTATAGATTAATTAATGTGCAAAGAAGAGGAATATCCATCAACATCATGACCACTATTGTTTCTGATCAAAATCAATTCAAATCACAATCTCATCTTGAACTTACAAAATGTGAATATTAATGCAAAAGGCCTAAGTCCATTGTTCCAAACTTGCTCATAAGTTATTTTCTTCATGTCATGGATATCTCATTGCTACCCTAGTAATATAAAACCAAGGGGAATTAACCTCGAATTGCAAGGAACAAAATATTGGTAATTACTTTTTAAACACTATCATGGGTTTCTCCGCTAGGAGTTTCTTTTTATATTGTTAAATTGTATTCGTGTAGTTTATTATGCGTCTTTCACGAGTTTGACATGTTGATATTGGTGTGCACAACTCTAAACCATGACAAAGGTATGTCATAGTTTCCCTTTACTAGTGATTCATGAACACGGTTGGAATTGTGGGTAAGCCTTTCAACTATTTCCTTTTATTTTTATTTTTTTATTTTTGTATCAAATGGTGGGTAAGATTAATTCGCCAATGGGACGATTAAATGCCAATATAGAAGTATTAATTTGGGATTCTAAAATTATAATTTTAGGAGTATTAACACCATTTTTGAGTTGTGTAGATACAGTACAAAACTTGAGAGCAAATTTATTGCCAAAAATGAATAAATTTATTTAATCTACCAGTGGATTATGATATTTTAGGTTTAAATTTGTAAGTATTTTTTTAAGAAATAATTTTGAAATTTAATTTATGATTATTATTTATATTTAATTTAGATATTGAGATGATGCAGTCAATTGGGTGAAGTTGATCGAGGGGTTGAGAGGAAAGGTCTATCTCATGATTCATTTGAAATTGTAGATGCAAACCTAGCTAGACAATGGCCTATGTGGTAGGCTACATCATGGCTAGATATAAGTGCAATATCTAACAAATCTTTATTCAAGTACATTGTTTGATACTTTTTCACCTTTAGAATTGGAGAGAGTTTGGGCTCATGTCCTTGAAGTGCTTTGGCAAGTGAGTTGCATGTCATGGAAAAATCAAATGAAGCATTTATTAAATGAATGGTCTAATGTATTGGAATTGTTAGTTGGGTATTTTTAGGGGTGAAATTTTGCTAATGGACTATTTTTGGCCTTTTTTTCAAAAAATAAATTTGATAATTGGCCCTTTTTACTTAAAAAAATCCCCTATATTTACATAAAATATTTTCTCGCCAAAATTTACATGTTACTCAAGGTTGTGAGAAATGAATGATCTAATGGGAGCCTTAGGGTCCTAGTTTCATCAATGTATTAACCTAGCACTTCAATCTAAGAACAATGATCCTAATACTTGTGTCTACCCTTGCACGTTGATAACGGAGTTAGAGTGAAGATCATGAGCTTATTTCTGTGAAGAGTCAGGGTAATGACTTCCTTTTCAAGAAATTAATTCAAATTAGACCTATTAAGTTGCATATATAGTGTACACCACATCATATGTTTGTAGGAACTCTAGGTTTATAATTAAAGTGAGATGAGGTATTTAGTGTTCATTAATGCAATTTTCTGGCCCCATGAACCATGAATTTCTCATAGTCATACATGAGTGTTTAGCTTGATATATGAATTTTAGAATATTAAAATTATGTGGCAAGGAAGTGGATATCCCCAACTACCATATGGAGATTTAATGAAAAAAAATAATACATAAAAAGGGAGGATTTGAATAATACATTTACAAATAAAAAAAAATACATAATTTAAAAAAAAAACTTACCTTTGGACATCCCATGCCAAAGAATGAATACATTTCATCTTTATCCCTCAGGCACTTGACTTCAGTTCAACCCATGAGCATAGCAAACTAGCCGTGATCAAAGCAACCTAGTCGCAGGGAGAATCTTAGATTGAGCTACATTTCATCTTGAACCTCTTGCGCTTGACTTCCATTCAAATCCCTAGGAGAGCAATCTATCCGTGAGCAGAGCAACCTAATCAGAGGGAGGAGGTGAGATTGAGCTACATTTAATCTTGAAACCTCCTACACTTGACTTCCGTTCAACCCGTGAGCAGAGCAACCTAGTCAGAGGGAGGAGCTGAGAGTGAGCTACACTTCCATTCAACTTGTGAGAAGAGTAACATGGTCGGAGGGAGGAGCTGATATTGAGCTAGGAACCTATCGAGCAAATAGGGGAAGAGAGGAGTTGGAATCGCAGTCGACTAGGGGAGACTCAGCAACACTGATATTTCTCGACAACACTAAGAGGAGCCAATGCATCCAAAATCGATGAGTAATGAGCCCAAAATTGTTTCTCATTGAAGAAAATATTTCTTCATTCAAGCGATTTAGGGTTTTTTAAATTTTTTTTTCATCTCCATGAGCCATTTTCGATGAATTTCCATTTTAAAACCTTCACTGAACGATACTTGAACCCTAAGAAGTGTACATTTAGTTTGGAAGAGGGAAAGTTGACATATGGTTTCTAAAAAGGGAATCCTAGGAAGCAATCCTGGAGTTGGTTCGGCAATAATACATAGAAGCTGCAGTTCCCAATCATTCTCCATAGAAGGATTATGGCTCAATTTCATAACTTGTTGCATAGAAGATGAGACTAACAACCCTATCGATGCTCCTCCTTCCTTGGGATGCTCTACAAGCCACTTTAAATCAGCCACGTTAAACATGCTGAAGAAATAACTTCGCAGATATTGATCACGACCCAAAAACTATCATTATACATTCCATTATGCCAACAACTCTCTTGGTGTAACACCCCTCTTTCTTCTCTATTTGTAACTTTCCAACTCTGTTTGTAGTTATGGTTTCAATGGTGGTGATCTGCTGTAGCTTGAGTGTTTAAATTTTTTTGTTTTTCATTCAAGTTTGAAACTTCTCCAAACATATCCCTGTGTGTTCGAGGAACAAAAGCTAAGACAACTCTCCAACATTTAATTATAAATATTCCCCAATATTTATTTCTATATTGAGATCATAAACAAAGGCGCAATTAGGGAGATTGTTCTCTGCCATTTTTTTCCAACTACAAATTTGAGAATCCACACTGTACGTGACTTTGGTTCTTGACTTGGCACAGAATATAGAGCATCAATTTTAAAAAATGATGTATCCCTTGCTTTTATAATTGGTCTGCCTATACATTCCTCTCCCTATATATGTGCTAGAAAATGATTTTATGGAATAAGCCTACAATTTGGACCAATTCTTCATAGATGTATAACACGAAGATGTTCTTTGGATCCATTTTTAGAAATCCAACCAAATCATGTATGATAGTAGTGTCTTAGTCAACCAAATTACAATTCTCTGAACAGATGCACAAGGCTGAACAGTTGAACAAGTTGGTTTCAACATACTATTAGGTAGAATCTAGGTATGAAGTGCTTTTCAAGCGTATTTGGATGGACAATAGGCATCTAACATAGATTCTTCTTCAACCCTTTTTTTGTTGTCATCTACATTATACTTATATTTTCTTAGAATTTGGGAGTGACATTCCAATTCCACTTTGTTTGAGGATGCAATGCAATAACCAGATTACAGTGATAGGAAGAGAGAGTATGTTTTTCTCATTGAATACTGTAACCTTAGTTTTACCTATAGGTTAATTGTCCATTGTTAAAGGTCACACAAATGGGAAAATGCATCAAGTTTTCGTATGCACTAACTTGACATTGGAGACCAAGAGGATCACATCATCAGTAAACAGAAGAAAAGAGATCAAAACATGATGGAGAAGACAACCATCCCCATCCCCAATATGCTCATCAAGAAAAGGTTGTATCTCATAAGAGCATAACATATTTTCTTTCCATTAAAGAATCCTCATGGTCGACCTTTTGGTTGAAGATGTTCTCAAATGCCACCCAACAATTGCCAAATGCATTTTACTGAAGGAGAAAAAAATGAATACAAAGTTGTTGTAGGAGACTTGTGTCCAATTCCACACTCTTGTAGGAAACAAAGACATCTCTTAGCCTAAAGAAACGATCTCTATTCTTTAAAGTAGATTGACAATGACAATGATTGATAAGAAGCATTAACAGTACTTGTGACGGTCACAGTCCTTTGGAATTGGTAACCTCTACATTTTTGTTTAGTTAGATGGGATGAACCTTACTTCAAATTCTGGAACATACAAACTGATTTATCATTTAATGCTTCTCAATGAATAAATCACAACTCGGGGAGGTTGTAAATTCTATGTTCATGTGAGATTCTTTGTCTCCTTGTGGGATTTGGCAATCATAGGGTATTAGTTGCCCATGGTTTTGGTCTTTTTTAGTTGATTTTCTAAAATCAATTTTTTTTTTCTCTAAAGAAAAATCGCAATTTATATTCATAGAGAAAATGGAAATTGTATTTTCAGGTGCTTTCTATACTTTGTATACATCATGGACTTAGTAGCCTAGTCCCTGCAAAACTTATCATCTCCCATCTTATAAGCTTAAAGAAGCTAGAAAGATATTATTTTAACAGTTCATTAACCATTTATTACATATCTTATCTAATGACATCATAGAAGTCCAGAATTTACCAAAACAAAACTACATTCCTGGCTCCTAATTTCTCAGACCAGCTAGATTGCCCTACAAACACTACAAGGCTCTTCATCTTTAGAAAAAAAACACAGAAGCATAAAAACATTTTTCATAATCTAATCAAACAAGAAGTAAGAATTCCATCTCTGATTTCTTCCAGTGCCATGGACCCCTCCATCAGCTAACAATTGACCTTCTTTTGATAAGGTGTCTGCTTCTTTAGTTCTCAGAAAATTTAAGGAAAGAAATTTCTTCAAAAGAGGCTCCAACCTCTTTTAGCTAGTCAACAATTGGCCTGAGCTTAATGTCATGCAACTGTGTGCTTCCTTTCATTCAATTTATAACAAGGGAGGAATCTCCAAATATGGAGTGTTTGACATTTTTCTCTAGGCCACACATAAGAAGAAATCTCAAATTCTTAAGTTCAACAAAGTTATTGGAACCTATCCCCAAGCTAGCTTTAACCTTGAAAGTGAGAGTCAGTAAGGACATAGCTCCTACAACACTGCTAAACTCTGGTGGACGTTGCCTGACTTCTTAAAAAAGTCTCCAAGCTTGGGATCTTTTTATTCCCAGATCGCCTACTTGACAAGAGACACCTGGATTAACAGGCTTTCTACATCTTGAAATCATAGATCTGATCTGAGAGAAAAATTGAAAGGTGGGAATATGTATATTCAAAGATTGTGCATTTGTGCCCATCCAAATTCCCTAAATGATTAAGCAAGGTAAAGCACTAAATTCTCTTTAAAAGAAATAGCTTTCTAGCTCCCTAAAGAAAAAATTGAGTTGAATTAGTTGAGGATTCCAGTGAAATTTTGAAGATCCTTGCAACCAAAATGGATGATGTCAGTTCCATTTTTCCTTATCAAGCTATTGAGTATATCATTCCATGCCCACTAATTTGTGCATGGGAATTTGTAAATTTCAATCCAATGGCAAGTTATGAATAAATAAAAATCAGACATGTAGTTTTATAATCAACTACAAATTGACATCCTAATCCTTCTAGTTGTCATGCACTTAAATGTTAATAAAAAAGTAGCTATATTGAGACAAGAAATATTAGTTTTGAGATTATGGTAATATAATCTACATAGCTACTGAACGATGGGATAAGGGCCATGAGGCTGTTTTTCCATACACCTACGTAGGTTGTTTTTCCATATTAGTTTCTATCATGATGACACTTATTCACTCAACATGTAGACTAAAAAAATCAATTGATACACCTACGTAGACTCTACACTGAATGCCTGCAATTCTTGAGGTTTTCATCTTTTGGTGACTATGCACAATATCAGAATGTCATGCTTAGTCTTGCTAAGGTTTAAACAATGTCATGCATTTTACTCATTAGAAGTAGAAGAAAGTTATTGTTGAATTCATTTAATTTGAAAGAGTAGTTATAGTTTGAAAGAACTCTCTCCTTACCTTAGCTAGCATTCATTGAAAGGAAAGGATTATTTGATTCATATTCATTTGCATGGTTTGAGTTAGTCATCACACCACGAGTTTCACTTCCATCACTCGACTGAGTAATACAACCATTAAAATTTAACTCGCTAACTGAACACACTTTAACCTCGCTTGAGGATAAAAAGAATTTGGTAGTTAGGTAGGACACCGGGGATAGGCATCCAAAACATTCCCCCTTGCCATTTTCATATGAGACATAGTTGTTGTTATCTAGGGTACTAAAATCCTCTAGTATTTATTGACACGGTCATCGACCAGTTTGTGGAGGGGCCTCCCATTTTTTCAGGGGTAAGCCACGAGGATTGATTCCAGATGGAATTTTGGAATGACGCACTCCACTTAGCTCCTAAGGATATCTATCCATTGTCTTCCTTGTACTCTACTGTATATGTGATATAGGGGCTCAAAGATAGAAGTGTTAGTTAACCTTCTCTGATGTGTCATGAACGAGGTAGCCTAGTAACTTTTCTTCTAGGGCTCTTTTACCCATGATCCCTTCGGTATAGGGATATCCTTCCACTTCGGTCTCTCATTTCGTATTGTTCGACTTGGATTTCATCACCTTGCGAAGGATACGATTTGTCGAGGTCTCTAGCTCCTAGTTAGGAAGTTTGCTTGCTATTTCACCCTTTTAAAGGGTCTTTTTCTTTTTGGTGCTGCTTGTTGGCATTCTGGCCACTTTTGTTTCAGCTCGCTTACTGTGACACCGGTCCCTGTACAATTTTTTAAGCTTGCTTTTTTGGCCTGAGCCTTGTCTATTCCTAGCTCCCCTTCTGCATGCTCGGTTGCTTTAGGGTTTTTTAGTTCTTACATGGTCAGTTACCAATTATCTGATGATGTGTGATGTCCTCTTCTCCTAGGTATTTGAGATGGTTGAGTTAGATGGTATTCTCAAGGGACTGGACACCCCTTGATGGAGCCACTAACGCTTGAACTTAGGAGTAGTCTAGAGGACCATGTGATCACATCATCTGCGTGGAATTTTCATTTTACTGTGAGGATGGAATTTCAGGTTATATGGAACACTAGTAAATTTGAGAGAGAGATGATTGGTTGTACCCCACCTTGGTTGATTGAATTTTGGTCCTTTCATTTTGTTGATAATATTTTTGTGGTACCTTGCCTTTTACTTTTTGGGTCTTTTACTCATCTTGGGTTATCTTTTGATTTGTACCACCTTTTATGTTTTTGGTCTTATGGGTACTGTTGTAGTTTGTCCACATTTGAGGTACACCCCCTTTGTCCAAATTGTTATGAGTCTTTATACCCACTTTGTAGCACCCTCCAGACCTTAGTTAGGAAGATTGCTTGCTATCATACCTTTTAGAGGTCCTATTTGAGTTACAAGAGGTAGTTACAAGGATCTATTGCATATATTTGACATTATTTGACCTTCCATCTCTTTGGCATGTCAAATAACAGGTAGTTACAAGGAGCTATTGCAATATATATTTGACCTTATTTGTACCTTCCCCACAATGGTTGATTTACTTTTGGTCCTTACACCCTGTTGTTTATTGGTCTTATGGTACCTCGTCCTTTCATTTTTTTGTGGTGCCTTGCCTCTTACCTTTTGGGTCTTTTACTCATCTTGAGTTATCTTTTGATTTGTTTTCCCTTTTATGTTTTTGGTCTTATGGGTATAACTATGGTAGTTTGTCCACATTTGAGGTAGTACACCCCCTTAGTCCTAAGGGTTATGAGTCTTTATACCCACTCTTTTCTTTTTGACTTGTACCTTACTGGTTGGTCTTTGTACCCTTTGGTTGGTCCTTGTACCTTACTGGAGGCCGTGAGTCTCTTTGGCCTCAGTCTGCTGGATGTCAGCTCACCTTTATTGTGATTGTATTGAGCCTTTTGACTGTCATTGAATTTCTTTGATTGACCGTACCATATCCCATTCATCTTTCTCTCTTTGGTTTGTACTAACCCTATAATAGGGTCACTTGGTTCCTAGAGTTGGCTGGCCTCTAAGAGGCACAACCATTTCTGAAAGTAACTCTTCTGAGTATATTATAGGAAATGTCTACACCCAAGTAATCAAATATGTGTTGGAAAGACTTAAGTAATCAAATATGTGGTAAATCATTTGTATTAAGTAGTTAAGACTTGTCCCGTCAGAGAAAATTGTTGGTAATCAAATATGTGTTGGTAAATATTTTTAAGAGTGGTGGAACTCCTCGATTGAACTTGTGAGGAAAATTATTTTGGAGAATAAGTGTCTTGACTATGGGACAACAACAAATATCTATTCAACAACATATGAGATATTCTGGGCACTAGGTGGGAAAATAATTATACACTTTCGATTACCAAGTACTATAGTGATGAGTGACTTAATGAAAACCATGCAAATTCTGTCATTTAATAGGATATATTAGGACAAAGCCATCCTTGAGAGGTAGAGAATGGATTTGTAGAAATTTCCACTAAACTTGAGAGATTTAGATGTTACAACATGATAGGGACATGGGAATAAGAAGGTATATGATTAATGGGCAACACATGGGGTAGCATACACTCTTTTACAATAAGTCATCACAAGGTTCCTTTCTTAGGTTAGATCATCCTTTTGTTACAAGAGGAATTGGTGCACATATGAGAACGTGAACACTTTGAAAAACAATCGTCTTGAATATAAGGAAAGTTTGCAAGATGGAAAGCATTGTTTTCCTATTATAACTATATTGTTGAGCACATTTCTGGGAAAGCAAATAGCACTCCTGACTTTTTAACAAGAGAATATTTGACACAGAAGTATGATGTTAATTTTGAACAAGCGAGCCTGAAGTAAGCGATCCTGAAACAAGCAAGTTTGGAGCAAGCGAGCCCGAAGCAAGCAAGCATAGAAGGTCAAAGTAGAATCCAATGGGCCCATAACCCACAAGTAAACATGGAAATATCTGCTTGGATCAAAGGAAAACATCAGATCTATAATATTAATGATAATATGAGTTGGCTTGATTATATGCAAACATGGAACCTAGGTGGGAGTTGAGACATATTGAAGTATTAGATGCTAACTTATAGGGATCTGATGATTTTATTAGACTAGTTCCAAAACTCAAGAGAATGCCTATGGGATCCAGTATTGTACCATAGATGATTTACAACAACTCCTTGAGAAAAGCAGCTGATGCAAGCAATTGGTTAACACACCTCTACCATGATCTTAACTTAATCACGACAGAGGTCTCTACACATCAACCCAGGATACAACTAGACCATCAATACTACTGTATTAACTGGATACATTCTTTGAAAGCATGGCCACATCAAGATGCTAGTCTCCGGTTTCCAAGTACTACCCACACTTATGAAAAATAAAAAAAATTATGGTGGGAATTCTTGAGAAAAGAAAATACAGATAGAACATATTATACCATGCTAAAGTTTGGACATCAAAGTACACATATCCATGAGGATCCTCCATTCTACAACCTTGACTAGATGAGAGACTGGTGGCAGTCATTCGGCATCAACCTAACAGCATTAGAACCAACTGTTATTTATAATATAAAACAAGATGTTAGAGAATATCTCGAACAAGTCAAAGATATTTTGCAGACAAAGATTACCGAGGATCAAGTCCTTGAGTACTACATTAAAAAAAAAGAACAATGGCTTGTCAAAACCCGCATAGAAGTCCACATGTATCAGAATAGACGCGTGGTCCCGAGGTCTCTTTATTCAAAGGCATGGGATACTCAATCCAATTTTTGAGAATTATATGGTCCCCCATACTCCGATGATTTATAAATATCTCAAAAGTATTTGGCTATGAGTGGGGCCTGTCCATTCAAATTGTCATAATAAGATTCCATTCGGCTAAGAGAGTGGGCATGTCCTCTCTAAGTTTTAGGTAGAGAACCATTTGATGCATTCGAGTTTGGTCTCTCTCTGCTCTATGTCCGAGTCCGAGAAAAGGTGTATGCTTTGCAACTAGCCTTTGTGGTATTAGATTGCAACAAAAACTTTGTCTCTCCTTAATTCTAACGTCTTTTACGAAAAGGAATAATAGGAGTATGCTCTGTGGCTAGCCCTCGTGGTATGTTTGAGTCTTTGTAACTAGGTCATGATAATATAAAGAAAGGCCTACTTTTCTCTGTGTCAATAAGATTGAAAATTTATGTTATGCAATTAATACCATCAGTCAATATTACGAGTAATTCTCCAAATGTAGCATTAGTTGGGAGCAACGCTGAAGAGGTATTCACGTATGTTCATAGAAACATTTATCTTATATATAGGACAAGGGAAGAGTGGTCAAAGGGAAGGACATAGATGGAGGTATTTCATATCTTAGAGGGAATCCTCTAAGAAGACCATGCTTGATTACAAGACTACCCATGTGTTTCCAATATTCAATGAGTTCATCCTTTTCCTTAATAATATTTCAGTTTAGATTTTGAATAAGATTATACAACAACATTATATAAAATATTTTTTTTGAATATTTGTGAAAACTTATTAACCACCTCAAATATCTTAGTTTTGAAAGTCATAAAAACTTTTAGAAGTTTTCCATAATGGTTAGTTATTTTTATTTTATATTATTATTGCTAATATAAATATCTTACTAAATGTGAGTGTAATTCAATTACCGAGGTGATGAACCCAAATTGATGGGATGAGAGATGCTTTAGGGCCATGACGACAGAGATATTTAGATGGTGTGATATGGGACTCAAGACCCAAAGGAGAAATAAAAGACAGCTCATAATTGCATGAATTTCTACTCCTAAGAAAGATAAAGTGATCCTCTTCCTCATCACTTGAATGGCTACATTTTGAGAAAGGGAATGCGTACAAGTCACCTTATAAAAGGCGCTACACGTCACCTTTTAAGAGGCGTTATGCCTTGTGGTCCTATCTAAAAAATTTTCCCATGGTGCAGGTAGAACCAAACAGGTATTTGTCAAATCTGTCTTCCTCGAGTGAGGGGAGTTTAGGAAGGCTAGAGGAAAGTGAGACATCCAATAGGTCTACAAGATTTTTATCAACTAGATGTCAAAAGACCAGAAGAAAATTCCATAAACGCATGGAATTTTTCCGTGCTCAATGGGGGTCATGGTCCTATGATGATGAGACAATAGGCGATGTCGAGGTGCCCTTGAGGTATAGACATTTAGTGAAACAATGGGTACCCAAGTATCTTCCTCAACCGAACACATACTTTTGTGTGAATGAGAGAATATATCGAATTGCACCGTCATCATTACATGGTTTGGGGTTGTTTTGCATGGATGACATAAAGGTCGGTTATGGCACATGTACAGAATTGATGGAGTATGTTGGACCCTGTTACAACTACAAATATTGGATGCACCTGGTCCAATATACACAAATTATGCGTAGATATGGATTTTCAGCAAACTATTTACAGTTGAAAGAAAAAGATCAAAATAAAGGAGAAACGTTGTAAATTGACGGAATGCCAAAGGCCACATGGAATATTGCGGGGTTTATAAACAGTACACAACCAGGGTCTACAATTAAGCAACCCAACTGCGAATTTGAGGGGCGTGAAGGAAACTATGTTTTTGTATGTGCCATGAAATCAATATCTGTAGGGGAAGAGTTGCTTATTAATTACAATTTGAATCGAGTAGATACAAACACGGTTACTATGGGAGTGGTACATATAACAATTTACCCAACCTTATATTAATGAATTTAACATCTTAAGGATTTTTCGTTAGTTTATTTCGTTTAAATTTTCTATATTTACTTCGCATGCTAGTGATCAGGGAAACTCCCTGCCAGTAGATGGTCAGAGGACTACAACTTCCTCAAGGGAGCATGTATACATATTTGTAATAGTAAAAATATAATAAGAAAAACGATTTTTTTTTCTTTATTTTTTCATTAGTAGATTAGTTTGGTTTATATAATGTTATCTATATTTGATGCTGAATTGCACAATTTAAATTACACGTCAAGATGTTTTGTTATTATATTCTTTCATTGAGTATTTTGGTTTCGTTTAGGTAAATTTATCTATGTTTTTTATTTAGGGTTCTGTAAGGGGTAGCTCCCACCTATTAGCAGATTGGGGCAGGTCACCTATGACCATTGATTCGATGAGTGGATCACGATCCTTGAGGTTGCAGGTATAATTCATTGGAATTGTACCAATATAATATGTAGCATAATGTTTATTTTGTTATGTATTTTTTGTGTGTATACTGGTTTCGTTATGATAATGTTTGCTACTTCTTTTTTGCAGGGGCCGGATGATCGGGGCAAGTCCACAGCTGTGGATCAGACGACACCATCATCCAGGCATCAGGTAAACCTAGTTGTAATTTTAGGAATCTATCATGATAGATATGTTTTGTTAATATAATTTTAGGAATCTATCATGATAGAACTCAGTAGTGTTTTATATATTTTTGTTGCAGACCAATGAATCACTGTATGAAACAACATCACAGCATTCAATAGAACTTGAAGTGGCTGAGATGTTAAAAGATGCTGACATAATTGGTTCATCTTCAGACCCCATTAAGATGCTACAGAACGCCTTGGAAAAACTTGGTGCGGATCTTATGCGCTTGCTATTCCAAATTCCGTAGACAGACGTGATTCAAGCCAGGATTGAAGTGTTGAATCATAGAACTGAAACCTTGCGAGTAAATTGCAGAATCTTGAATCATAATATAATTCATTTATAACTTTATAATTTTCACTTTTATATGATAGTGAACTTATAAAATGTGGTTTGTATTTACATAATTTTCTGAGACCACACACTAGTCATCAAGGCGGTGTTGGCCCTAGTTCTTCTCGTGGAGAGACGTCGCATCATGAGCAAATGACTCCACTTGCATCGATTCCTTCGCCATTGTTGTTGACTGAACAGTCGGCAACACATTCCACAACACCCCGGACCCCAGCTGTGAGCGCACCGGCCTCTAGTGACCAACGCACACTAGATCGTCCGGAAGAAGGGGTCAACACCGAGCCTCCTAGTATTGATAATGTCGAAGCTGCATTTCCAAGATCTTCCTGTGTCACTAGCACAAGAACAATCGAGAAAACATTTTTGGTGGAAAAAAATCTTGTCCCAATAAAGATAGAGAAGATCCCATGTAAATATACGTTGAACAAGTTAGTGTTTATAATTTTATTGTAATATAGCGATAAAACATTTTTTTTCAACTAATTATGATCATGGCACGATCGTTTTGTAGAAAATGATGTTTTTTTATAAAAATATGAATTATTTGTCCTTGGAGATCTTCTGGGCCACCATCCGCACAAGGTGGGATAGACAACCGAAAAATTTAAAAGATGAGTTCACTAATCGGTTGGTTGGCCAGTTTGGCAACGAGACCTTCAATCGAGTCGCGGTCCTAAAAAATGATGGACAACCTATGAAGATTGTTCGAGACCAATATAGGGTTCACCTAGAAAAAAACCCTAGGTATGAGCGCCCTCCCATGATTCCAAAAAGATATTGGAAAGCTCTAGTGGATGATGGAAAGGAGAGGGGCCTGAGAAAAGAAGGAAAGGTAACAACATGAACAGGTAGGTATGCAATACTTTCCACAATCATGTAATTCTAAACCTTATTATTATTGATTTCTTTATCGAATTTGGAACATATAACGTATTTCAACACATGCATAGGCTGACAAACACATCAAAGGACACAAAGGCAAGACTGGAAAAAATTGGTCAGCACAAGCTTGGGCCTGGTGGTTATTCCAATTTGGCAGCACGATTTGTAAGTTTCGAAAAACCAATAATGCATCCAAATACTAAATTGCAAATTAGTTTTCCTTTTATTGCAGCGCAAAATGTAAATTAACGACGTAATGGAAATATGCAGGCCGATCGATTCAAAGAAGTGGCCACTGAGGAAGACTTGAAGCCTGGCTTCCAGCACGACTTTGGAGCTGTTGTTGAACACTGAAAAAGCTTGTCTGGGCAAACAAAGTCTTCTGGTACTGATCCATCTAGTGCACAGGTATATAAAATCTATATAGTTTAATGAAGATTTATTACTTGTGCAATCTATTCATTATAAATAACTGACATAAAATATTGACTCTGTTTTGAGCAGGAAAGCAATGATCCCCTTAATATCGAGGAGGGACAAAAACAAATTGAAGATCATGCTTCAAATCCTGGTAATGAATTTATTCATATGCTACGATTTTATATATAGCATTGTAGACGGTGAACACTAATTGTACTTCTCCATATTTCAATTGCAAAGCATGTAGAGGGTCACACTGTACATGTTGAGCCTGGACAGGAAAATGAAGAACATGATGTGACCACAACAGGTAAGAAACATCTTTGTAATGTTTTTTTTAAATGAAATACTTGTCATTACAATAGAAAAATATATCGATGCAACATTTTGACATTGTTGCAGCAAATCCAAACCCCTTGCCGCAAAGTCCACGTCGCGAGCACTCTAGGATGCAAACATTACAACAAGTTGATGAAGAACCAAGAACTGGAGGACAAGGTCTAGAAGATGATCTTATTAGAGATTATGTACTAAATAGAAGAAGAATTAAAAATAAGTGACTGAAAAAACATTGTCTAATTATTTTTGATAATAAAATGTCGTCCATGATTTTTGGCCTCATGAATGAATGAATGCTTTAATGGTTTAATGATTCAGTGTAGTAAACTGTTACCTTTATTGAATGTTAGCTTTTATTGAATGAATGTGTTCACTGAATGAATGAATGGTTTATTGAATGTTATCTTTTATTGAATGAATGTGTTGACTGAATGAAGCAATGGTTTAATGAATGTTAGCCTTTATTGAATGAATGGTAGATGTTTGTTTATGATGAAATATGCATGCATTTGCACGTAATTTTTTTTTCAAGTACATGCATTGGGTATGGGGAATTGAGAGTGATGTGAGGGGGGGGAGGGCCCATAAGAGCTTCCACCTTCACGTGGTTGTCCATGTTTAGTAGAGAATATTACATTATTCTCGAAACAGAGAGGAGCTCAATTAATGGCTACGGTGCCGCCTTTCTACAACCCATTTGCATGCCATCTAAATTTTGACAATTTCTTGGAGCTTGTTGGGATGTTTGGTTGCTCCTAATAACCAATTTTGAGTTTCCACAACTTCAAAGGCTGAGTAAATGATGCATTGGAACCAATATCCTTACCCTTCTCTTTAATTTTGAGTGAGATGCAATCATTGGATAATTGTTTCCATGTCATAAGAAATTGATCCTAGCAAAAGAGGGCATACCACACTTCATTTAGTTGACTTGTTGCATGATGGAATATGCTTGTTGGGATCTTATAGAACAAGAAAAGACCTGATTTGACTTGGTTATAATTTACTTCCAAGATGGATTGTATCCAAGTCTAATAATGAAGAGATACTTGCACACCAAAGATGGGAATGAATTCTAGTTGAAGATTTTGAATATGAATATTGCTTAGAGTCGAGGGTTAGTGAGTATAATTTTGCAATGTGGGACCAAGTGGAGCTAGAATTAGAGCTAGAACCATAGCCATAACTAGTAGAACAGTGAGCTGGAGCCATATTTAGAGCCATGTTCCAAAGAAGCAAACAAAAGGTATATTGATATAGAGTTGGATTCATTTAAATATTTCAACGAACAAAAAGCCTCTCAATAGGGAGGTGAGATCTAAAATGGATCCAAACAACTTGAATGGTTGTAACACTCAGTACATATAAACAATTTAGACTATTAATGAAAGTAGAAAACAAGGAAATATAATGCAATAATAAAGAAAGAAAATGTAAGAAAGAAAAAAGAGAGAGAAACAAATAATAATAATAGGAGAGAATGTTGGGAATGAGAAATGGAAGGGACAGGGACATTTGTTCTTCCCATTACCCCCAACTTGGTCTATATATTATTGAAATTCCACTCACAAAGGTGTTTTTTTCTAGCTAGTAGGTGATGAAACATAATAGCCCAACTATGTAAATTATTGGATGGCCATAGAGCCATGAGATGAATTGTAACTAGTGATTGTTGAAATAGAGGTGACATACACATGTAATTTCCTTGAGCTAGAGGTGGTACCTGTGAAAATCCTCACAGTAGATCTAAGAGCTGATGTATACCTCACAAGAAAGATTAAGCAGGAAAATAGAAGAAGAGTGGACAATGCAGTGTAAAAGAGCAGTAGAATTATGATACAGTAGAACTCAGATAGAAGCAGAATAACATCACATTAATTCATTAATCATCATATGAACAATAAATAATACAATGGAGAGGATTCGAATGCCAAGGTGGCAATTCGAATTAGCCTGCATGAACTCATCATCAAATCAGTGGATTGTCATCAAAGCACAAGTAACCATCAACCATGTGTCAAACTGATTCTAACTGGATGTAGTAGGTGTAACTGATGCATATAGCACTAATGAAGGGTGCATGAGGAGCTAACTGCAGTCAGAATAGTCAACCAAGTCTCTCTGGGTGTCCAACGGAGTTTTCAGTTAGTTAACTAGTCAATCGGTCCTTAAATCAAGGAAAGATCCACAAATCAAGCAACTAACTAAAGTGTCACTAGTGGTAGGTGAGAGAGGGTTCCTTTCACATGTGGTAGGTGAAAAAGAGGGCGCATCACTAACTAGGAGGGATAGAACTGAATGGAAAGAAGCTCCCGGGGCTAGCAAACTAAGCACTAGGTGCTGGGAGACACCATATTGATGACTGGGATGCATGCAAAAATGCATGCATGACTGAAATGAAAAACAATGATAACACTGGTAGGACTAGGATGGAGTATAGGAATACCCTAACACCCCCCCTAATCCATCTTGGGCCCTGGTAACTGAGACCAAAGGTCACCCAATACAATGAATAATAAAGAACAGTCCATGAAACAAGGAAAAGGGAAAAACCTCATGGGGAAAATACCCCTCGTCAAAAAAGATTGTAAGGTACACCAAAAGAATAAATGCTCAAAACTCAAGCAGGTGTGATGCTTGGTCATATGTCTGGAGGTATCTTCTTCTTGGGAAGAAGTGGTTCATGATCCAAAAACATGTGCTTGTGTTATCCTTCAGTGGATGCAAGCTAATATGGAGACACGTGCTTGTACTTGCTCTTCAGACCGAATGTGATGAGAACAAATCCAAAGGTATGAGGATGATCCTGGAACCTATGATCCGAATCAACTGAGGTAGGATCAAATCCATGAATGTGTAGATAGTCTTTTGTTATCTCCTTTGAACCATCATAGGTGAGATCATGCCCAAAAGAACCATCAAATGATAGTGGTTGCTTGGACTTCAAATCAACTCCAATAAATGATGAATGGTTTCTTGAGATATCCTTTGAACGAGCAGGGGTGAGATCAAAACCAAATAAACCATGATATGCATGAGAAATGATCCCAAGTGAATGGTAATGCCCTACATCTTCAATGAACTTCTGAGAGCATGTACAAATGGTCATATAGTAGTACATAAGAGGTAAGTGATCAAGGAGAGCAAATGCATCACCTCCAATTGCTGATTTAAGTTCCAGGGATAATTTTAAGGACCCATACTTATTTAAAAGTGTATAAACGTGGCGAATCTTACCAATTCTTAAAATGTCAACTATAAAATATTGGATGATTTTTTTCTAAAATTATTTCAATTTATAAGGATTTTATATAGTTTATATAATAATTTGGCGATTTTTAGAGTGAAAAAAGTTTACCCCATCAAAATTGGGCGAAATGGGGCTTCAAAAAATGCAAATTGGCGAATCTATTTTTGGAAAAAATCATGGAAAAATAACCCATGGGCTAAATTTCGCCCCTAAAATTATCCTTGGATTTAACCTTTGAAACATTCAATACATCATCATTATGCAAACCAACAGACTCTTGTGCAAGAGAGGATTTAAGCACCTCTTCAGTTTCTAGAGTGTGAGCTGGCTCATAATTCGAAATAGAAGACATTGAGAACACGCATGTTGAATATGAAGTTCTTCTTCTTTTCGGACAACTTCATTATGAGATATGTTTGATACTGAATCATGATCAAAGATACCATCAAGGAGGGCGAATGCATCACTGGGATTACTCTCCAAATAGTTTGCACCAATCCCTTCATTATGTTTTTCAAATCTTTCATCCAGATGGGCCCATAGATCTTTTGGAGATTCAACAGAATCAATGAAGTGGGGTAACATACAATGAGACATAGCAAACAACATTGCTCCATAGGCTCTGTCACCTTCATTTAACTAATCATTCTCCTCTTCAGAGGATTCAAACTCTCTTTCAAGACAATGATAAAAAAGACCATGTCTCTTCAAATATGTTGTCATCTTTGGTTTCCACTCATCATAGTTGAATGGAGAGAGAGGAGGAATTCCTTCCAGATTCATGGAAGCTGTTGCAGAAGACTTGAAAAAAAATAGAGAATATCTGCAACTGCTATTGCTGCAAAACTGCAGAAAACTACTGCAACTGCTGCTACACTCAAAATCTTGGTAATAACCTGAAAAAAAAACTCTCAGGAATGGAGATAGACTATACTCTCAACATGCTCTGATACCATGTGAAAATCCTCACAGCAGATCTAAGAGTTGATGTATACCTCACAAGAAAGATTAAGTAGGAAAATAGAAGAAGAGTGGACAATGCAGTGTAAAAGAGCAGCAGAATTATGATACAGTAGAACTTAGATAGAAGAAGAATAACATCACACTAATTCATTAATCATAATATGAACAATAAATAATACAATGGAGAGGATTCGAATTCCAAGGTGACAATTCGAATTAGACTGCATGAACTCATCATCAGATCAATGGAGTGTCATCAAAGCACAAGTAACCATCAACCATGTGTCAAACTGAGTCTAATTGGATGTAGTAGGTGTAACTAATGCATATAGCACTAATTAAGGGCGCATGAGGAGCCAACTGTAGTCAGAATAGTCAACCAAGTCTCTCTAGGTGTCCAACGGAGTGTTTCAGTTAGTTAACTAGTCAATCAGTCCTTGAATCAAGGAAATATCCACAAATCAAGAAACTAACTAAAGTGTCACTGGTGGTAGGTGAGAGAGGGCGCCTTTCACATGTGGTAGGTGAAAAAGAGGGCGCATCACTGACTAGGAGGGATAGAACTGAGTGGAAAGAAGCTCCCCGGGCTAGCAAACTAAGCACTAGGTGCTGGGAGACACCATACTGATGACTGGGATGTATGTAATTGCATGCCTGCATGCAAAAATGCATGCATGACTGAAATGAAAAAAAATGATAATGCTGGTAGGACTAGGATGGAGCATAGGAATATCCTAACAATACCAACCTCACCAATCAAAACACATCATTGAGAAGATAGCTACAATTTGTGGGTGGTCATATGCAAGCTAGTAGGCTACCTCTTGTTTCCTAGAGGTCATACAATTGGATATTGTGGCATTTGCTTAGTTGGTTATATTGTGTGTTGATTGTAAAGTCTAATTGGTAACCATACATTATATCACCATTCCTTCATTCCATTGTTTTGTCATCTTATGGTTCAGATTATATGAACTTATCTTGGCTAATAATTTTGGAATTATTTATATTTTTCGCATTCCCATGTTCACATGAAGTCAACTCATATCAATCTTAATACTTAAAAAATCATTGTCTGGGGAGGTATTGCATATGACATTTCATTTACTGTCAAGAAAAAGAATCATCTATGATACTTATCATCTAATGAGTACATTATATAACTAAGGAAGTATGAATTAAATACTAAGTATATACATCATCTTCCATTTAAATCCTCATCACATAGTGATAACTAAGGATAATTATGCATGCACCTCCTCACCTTATAATATCATTTCGGTCAAGGCACAGAGACAACCATAAATTATCAAATGTGCACGCAAGAGTAAGAGACAACTATAAGTAAGTCTTATATTAAATTTACCATATAAGTCTTTAATTGGCACTATCATCTGATATTTGACACATTGGATTGTTGTGATCTTCTTATCACTCCTTACCAATGTGATTGTAAGGCTTCTTTGATGGTGAAGGCCATAATTTTTAGTCTTCTTCCTCATTCTCATGCCTTTTGGTAAGACAATAAGGAGGGAAGTGGTCCGCATCAACATGGAAAACAATTTCGACATAGAGGTAGATACATTAATTCTTTCATTAGATAACTTAAATTTCATGCCAGTGACTACGAATTCACCGAATCATGGATTGGTAAAAAACACATCAAATTATAGAGCCTCGAGCTCTTAATTACTCATGTATCTAGAATTTTCGCAAATTGAGCCATTAACAAACTTATTTTGTTGTTATGGTTCAATATAAAAGGTATATTGTTGAGACTCAAACATGCAGTGAGTGGTAAGACCCACCATTCAAATTTGATCACAAAATAATAGTGTATTTTTTTTTTAAATTACACTATAGCCGTCGGATATCCGACTTCCCCCTCTAAGATATCCGACATTTTTTCCATACCACCGACGGCTAAGAACGTCGGATATCGGCCATTTTTAGATGAAACGGCCGTCGGATATCCGACTTCCCCCTCTAAGATATCCGACGTTCTTGCCATACCACTGATGGCTAAGAACATCGGATATCGGTCATTTTTACATGGAACGGCCGTCGGATATCCGACTTCCCCCTCTAAGATATCCGACATTCTTTCCATACCACCGACGGCTAAGAACATCGGATATCAACCATTTTTACATGGAACGACTGTAGGATATTCGACTTCATATAAATTTGTAGTCGTCAGATGTCTGACCTCCTTAAAAAAGATCTTTGTCGGATAGGCGACGAGTGCATTGAAAGGGCTTCAGTCGAATATCCGACAGGTAGGTGTCGGATCTCCGACCGCCTGAAAAAGGATCTTTGTTAGATAGGCGATGAGCGCATTGAAAGAGCTTCGGTTGGATATCCGATAGGTAGGTGTTGGATATCCGACGGTTTATTTTACTATCGGATATCCTCCGAATTTGGACCGACGTTTAAACTAGAAGAAGTTTGTCAGATGGCCGATCGCTGGATGTAAAAAATTGGACATATACGCCATTGGATTTTGGGTTAAAAAAACCTAGTGTCCAAATTTCACACTTCAACTAACTTGACATTAAGGACACAATCCTGACATCAATGACAACACTTCAACAATCCCCCCCTTTGTTATTGGTGGAAACACCACAACACTTCTTGTCTCTCACCCTTTGACATTAATGAGAAAGGGATGCTGTCCTTGAGTATAAATTCCTTTTGTGAACATCTTTTCTTTTTGAAAATACTCCCCCTTTGATTGTGCCGACTCCCCATATCTATATGCCTCATCATTCTTTGCATTCGTCCTTCTTTTTGTGTTGCTCCCCCTATGTGGACGCTTATATGATTTTGTCAATTTCTTTGTCTATTCTTCCTTTGAATGTACGTTCACATCTTTACAGTAACTTGTTGAGGTAACTCCCCCTATCTTCATGCTCCTTGACCTTCATCTTTTTCTGCACTTATGTTTTACTATCTTACTCTCCCCCCTGCATTGATACTTATCCTTGGGGTTATTTCCACTGTCTGAAAAATTTCCCACTATCTTTATAACTACCATTTAGTCTTCCCTATCTTCTTCAACTCTTCTCGTCAATAATTCTCCCCTTTTGATTGCTTTCTCTCTCTGTTCATAATATTACCTTGTGTGGCAACTTAATTGTTATGATACTCAACTTCTTGTAGCTATGCTGTTGAAAAGGGAACCACGGGGTACCACATAATATGTTTAGTAGGATGCCTCGATGTTCATCCTCCAATCTGTGATTCTTGAATATTTGGAACCATATTACTACTTTACATTAATTTGTTTTCAACTTCGTTTGAAATCTATCGGCTTGTCAAATTTTCTTGCTTCTTGTCAACTTTCATAAACCTCTACCTATAGAATACTTCAAACCCTCGTGAAATTCATTTTAAATTTGCATCAACACATCCTCCAAATATGTCGTCAATTCTATTCACTTACTAGAAATGTGTGTCAATTCTGTCCACGACTCTTCTATAAGGTATGCCAAAGAATAGTCTTAAGTCTACAACAAAACTTAGTCAAGTCTGCATCGAGACTTCTTCAAATATTTATCAAGACATGCTTCAAATCTGCATTCAACAATGTCTCATTGGCTCTTCAAAGCTGCGCCAAAACAGTCTTACGATATATCAATTCATTCCTTGAATTTGTCCACAAGAAAATCCCCAAATTTTCTTTTAGACATCCTCAACACAATCTTTCAAGTAGTGCACAAATCTGTCCTTAACATTGCAAGTAAACATATCGGAGAGTGTGCCAAATTTTCTTCAAACACCTTTCAAAATTTGTAATTAGCCATGTCAAAACTGAACTTAAACAAGCTACAGATTAGCCCTTCCATATGCTACAATATTACCTTGAAAGGAATGCCATACACAGTCCTTATATACACAGGAAAAATGTTCTGTCATTCATCATCATCATAATTCTTCATATTCATATTCACCATTTCAGGTCACTTATGAGACAATATTTCTTCTTGGTTCATGAGGAGAGTACTTCAAGCTCTTCATTCAACTCTCCCAAATCTAAAGTAGGTGTTAAATAAATTTATTCCATAATTACTAGAGGTGTCCCTTTTCATATTAGATAGATCATGAGAATTAGATACTTCTTGCTTCAAAACCTATGACTTCCGTAGTGCTGTCACATTCGAAATATCTTCTTAAAAAAACAACAGGATACAAGATTCACCATTTCGTTGTCTAGGACTGATTAGGACAACTTCGAGTTTTTAATTTTATTCTTGCACAATCCCGTCATGATTTATGCCACTAGATTTTTGCTAACATCTCTCTTAAATAGTGTATTTGATGACATGCTTTATTGTACTTAATATCTTCTTGTTGTTCGTGGGATTATCTTCTAAATTGTTGCCAAGCTATCACCTTTCTATGCATCATTTGATTATACGTATGATTTCGTTCTCTTCTCACGAAACTATGTTGTCCCATCATTTTCTTCAAGATGTGAATCGCCATCATCATTTTCAGATCAGAACAACTTCACTATCATTAGAAGTAATCTCACTATTATTGTAGTAGAAATTCCTAGCATTTACCATTCATCATTAGTGTGAGCATACTCATCATTATTAGATTTCATGGAAAATTCATTCATCAATACCACAAAGTTTGTCATCCGATGTGCTTTCTCTTACAAAACCCATCAATCTACTCTTCATCCTAAGCTTGACTACCTTCAAGCTTGCTAGGGAACCTAAGATCAATACATTATCAATGATTTCCTTCTTTTGATTTTTGCTTACACTACTGTTACCGGACAATCTACCAAAAGCGGACTTAAGACGTAATCTCCCTAGTTCAACGTGAATCTAGAACAAGTGAGACAAAATATGAAACTACTTTCCTAGATCTAGTTAAAGATCAAGTGATTAGATGTCTTACCTTTCAGATCGTGAATCCTTTCTCCTTGACATTGCTCCAAGCTTCATGGTCTTCATATCTCAGTTGCAAAATGTCAAGTCATGCAGAACAATACAAGCAGTAAAATGCATCTAAACAGTAACAGATCTAAGTAAACGGTTAAGCAAGTAAACTACACAAACATCATTAACACAACAACATTTGGTGGAAAGTGTTTATATTACTGTATTAAAAGGGAAGTACAAAGAAGAAGATGATTACAACCAAAGCTTAACGTCGCAATCCTCCTCCAACAAGCCAATGCCAAAGCCTCCAAAGGAAATATAGGTCTCCCAAGAGATGAGTAGAGGTCTCCTAAGCTAATTTAACCAGCATGCAAGTACTATAGACTTCCTCCCTTTGGAATGGGAATGAGCTTCATATATATAGGACTAAGAGGATATGGTAGGTTGAGATATAGTATAAGAACCCTCATATACGAATATAGGGAATATTTAATATAATAAATATAATGTAATATAATATAAGGTAAAGAATCAAAAGAAACATGAAAAAGAAGTAATGGAAAACAAATTTTGCATAAAGAAAGAAATTAAATAAGAAATTAAGAAATTGGGAGAAGGAGGGGATAAAAAGAAGAGAAAAAGTGAAGAGAAGGGGATTTTTGTCTTTGGGTATCTTGGAAGAGGAGCTTTGGAGGAGAGGAAAGCAAGATAGCACCGGCATAAGGTTAATTGTTGGGGGCTAGGGGGCCTCAGCCATTGGCTAGGGGTTGGTTGGGTGGAGAGTCGTCCCCCCACCTTCAGTTGCACACATTGGAGATGGAAAGGTAATGGTAGCTATCAATCATCCAATCAGGTATGGCTCAATAATTATTACAACACATTTTCTGTTATTGATGATTAGATCCACATTGTTTTTGTAGATCTTCTATGCATTTTGTTCTTTCTTTGATTACTTGGATTTATATGAGTTTACAGATCATTGTTGGTATATGATTCCAGTTGCATGTTGGTTCTTTGTCTTATATAATTTTAAATGAGTTTGTGACTCTTACATTTGGTATCAGAAATTCTAGGGCCTCTGGAAACTTGTTAGAGATGTTGTTTGCTCCTTCAGAATGATTGTTCTTGATTTCTTTTACATAAGGTTCAATTTCTTCTTATTTAAAATTTATTTTTAGTTTAGTTTGAATGTACTACACAAATGTGCATAGACTTCCTCTGATTTTATTTGTTGTTTGAGCTATCTTTCATTGTGGTTGCATTACAGATTATGAAAAATTGTATAAACCCATTATGGGAACAAGATTGATAAACTTGTAACCCATTATGAAAGATTGGCCTGGACTTTGGCCATATTCACTAGTCTCCTAAACTATTGAACTCGCCTCACACATGTCTAACATTTCCTCTACGACCCTCACTCGTGTAATGCGTGAGCTTTCATGGTGTGATCTACAGTTAGGGTTCCTAATCATTTTGTCATTCCATCATACACTGGGCCATACATTGGGGAATGGCCAATGAAGATGCAAAAAAAAAAATGTATACCCATCCTTGCTGCATTAATAATTTTCTACATATCTGTTGTGGTCGTTTACTCATGCCTCCTCACAATAACATGCTTAAGTCAAATTCCTTGTTTTGATTCATACCGTACGTTTAAAACAATAATGCAGACCTCTGTAAACAAAAGTTGCCAATGTGTTGGCCATACAAAACTAATCAACTTCCCAGTACAGATTTGTATTCTTACACAGAGATTAGATTAATCCACTCAGTCCCCTACCTGCCTTAAAATATATTTGACAACAGATATATCATTGTTCTTGATGGCAAAGAAAAAAAAGGGCAACATAGAACCTATCAGTACCTATCTGCTGTAACTCCTTACATTCCTTGAAAAATCGATGATTTGGGCCTGTCCGAGGAGTAGGAGAACTGTTTCATTTGATTGGAAATGAAACATATTTTTGGCCACATTTGATGTCCGACCACTTACAACTTAGTAGATGACAAAAGTAAAAACATGGTCTAGGGAAGCTTGAACTATTTGTAAATACGTTGGGCTTGCTTGGCAGCTCAATGAACATCGTCATTTGAAAATATGGCAGTATAATGATCCTTAATTTTCTTTTGACTCTGGTTAGTTTTATGCAACAAATTCTTGCCCACCCTCTTTGTTTAGAGAATGTCGACCCATCTCTGCACCAATAAATTCATACTTCGCAATATGGCGAGGTGGTAGTAGTAAAAAATCGATACATTGAGACTGCTTCTCTATCCTCTTAGAGCATTGATAAACAGAGAAATGGTAGGCTTTACTGTAGACGATATCGAAATTTTTCATTTGGTGCATGTGAAGAGAGCCTAGAATTCAAGCTATCTATTTTGATCTTTGAGCTAACAAAAGGAACTACCCCCTTGATATATCTCCAGAATAGGGTCGACCGTCTCCTTCCGTACCTTTTCTATCTGCGTATTGCCCCTGCTATTCCTTACTTGGGAGAGGAAATCTTGGTTGCATTATTAATCCCCATCCAGTCAGGAAAATCAGGATGAAACGCCTCCTCAGATTACCGGTGTCAGATTATTAGAAGGCCGACGGTTAATAATGACTGGAGTTATTAGGCTGCATGTTTCTGCCTTCTGCCACTACTATGTTTGTATTCATTTATCCGACCAGTTGCGATGGGTGTTGATGTTGATGTGTAATGTGAATCGTTACGTAACCTCTCCCAACGGTTATATGCTTGAGGGGGTATATGCTTGAGGAGGTAGGTCATTATTTTCCTATAATCAAATCCAGAGATATACTCAAAAGGATCCCCTTTGTAACGTAAATCGTTTGGATAACCCCCTTTCTATTATGAGTGGCAAGAGTTTTTAGTGGTGTACACCAACCAAGATTAGGCATCTAATAGCACGCATGCATTCATTTTCCACTTGTTTTCACTGCATGTATAGGATGCACAAACTTGATCATATTACTAATCTTAAACTGTAGCGGTGCATTTAATCAAAGTAGCTTCTATTTTGCAACTCTGGCCTGTATATACCATGTATGTTTATGGTAGAACCCTTAAGCATATTATTGCTTAAAAGATTTTAAAGAGCTTGGTTTCTGGTTTCCTCTAGAGCAATTAAGAATGAATAATAATAAACTTAAATTTGAATATTTGGGTTAATGCACATTAAAACAATAACCCTGTAGAAATTTATAATAGAAAACCAGATGGATGGTAAGAAACACAAAAATTCCCATACAATTTTTTCTATTTTTTCGATCACAATTTCAAGGCTAAAATACGTATATTCCACACTTGCGATGGTGGGGTTGATCAAGCGGTGGTAGACATAATTTGGCGGTGAAGAGAGCTCGTTTCTTGAAGAATTAGTAGGTTGCTGCAAAGGTAATCACTATTTACAATTAAATTTTCAATTCTTGAAATTTCTCTGTACTATGTCAGAAGCAACCGATGTTTCAATATTTCAGAAACGTGAAAATGCAAACACGTTTTAGTTTTCTTGTTAAACATTGACAAAGTCTAAAATGTTGCACGTTTTACCTGTATAACACTATATTAAACATCCATTAGAATATTAGGGTTCCTTCAAATTTAAATGGCTTAAAGACAAGTCTGCAATTTACATCAAATTATTACCAATAGACACTTCTTATTTTACATGATTTCAGGTAATCTGAGCTCTGTCTTGAGTCACTGAGTCAACCTCATCACGATTGTCACTGCTTTATTATTTACAAACTAAAACCTTATGATCAACAAATCGATGCTAGAAAGTTAATCTGCTGGATGAAAAAGTGAGACGTTTTTACGTTTTATTATTATTATTATTATTGCTTCATTCTGCAAGTGTTTTCGCATGTATCCATGGCTGTGTGCGCTGACTGCTTTGGAAATGGGACCTATGCTCTCTGCGCTGGAACGATTTAGCTTGTTTCGTTATTGCATGCTCCCTGCTCCCATCTTCTACACTGTGTTAGGGTTTGGTGCCCTAATTTTGTTTGATAGTATAATCATGATTTATGGCTTTTAATATGACTTTTATCAATAAATTCAGGTCTAAAAGATAGAAAATGCTATCATTAAGAGTAGAATTAAGAGCATCCACAGTTAGTACTGGGTCATACACATTGCAGACACATCCTAAAACTATAAAGTTCATGAAAACACAGTTTAGCATGTTGTCATGGAATGACTCGTATAACTAAAGATGAAGATTGACAACCATAAATGTCAAGTTCATGTTAGCCTTCATGCACCTGTAGGTGGTATATGAATATGAATAATGTCCAATTGTAAATACGGTATTTAAAATTTATTTAGGGTTTGCTTCTGAGTTGATTGTTGTATGTACCCAGAGCTGATACAGATCCAGATCCAGGCCATTCCATGAAGAAAATTTAGTGATTCCCATGAAAATTCCTTAAGAAAAATTAATTGTAAAATGCAAAGTCCTACGTGTATAAATGGTTGATACAGGATTCTCTACGTGTATAAATGGTTGATACAGGACTCTTAATATTCAGGTTACCTTACATAATTATCTACGTTACATAGGACTAGACTATGGTTACGGTACATAATTCTCCTTACATAGGATTCTGGTTACCTTATTTACTCACCTATCAGATGGTTACGTTACTTACCTATCAGATGATCATAACTCTCCTAAGCTTCTTGGGATTCGATGTCAAAATTATCCTTCATAACTTTTGCACTACTTTACTCATTCTAAAAACGATAGTGTTACCTAAATAGTGCAGGTCATATTTTATCTACCCTATTTGCATATTGCTTCTCCATTGATTTGGACAGTTGGCCATGATTGCATTTTAGGTGTCGTTTCCTCATTGATAGGAGGCCGTATTCCTGTCCGGACAGATAGCAAGGTGAATACCCACTTGGCGAATGCATGAAGAAGAATTAAATGAATAGCTGACAAGTCGTCTTGACCAGCGACCGACAAATGTTTTGGACAAAAAAACAAATATCTACATTCATCTTGAGCAACTAGAGTTTCAATGGAAGATGGATAGGTTGTCTCGTTTGGCCAACACCACGCTGAGTGGGAACAATTTTCTAAAATTTTCAAAGTAGTGTTCCAGAAACTCGTGTCCATTTCAGAACCTGAACTTGTTCAAAAGTTCTAGGTAACTATCTCTACTACCATTTCCACAACTCTCAAACTACACAGTAGGCTTTCAAAATGCGCCCAGCATTATATTGTCAACATCATGATTTCTTTGTTATAATGCCTTCCATTGCCTGTCTCTTTTGTTTTCCATTGGTGCGTTGTCACTCCCTGCCCATTCAACGTGGATGCTTACACTCATCACCTGTGTTGGGGCTCTCTACTAACGCGTAGTGCATAGTCTCAGTCATGGATTTGGATTTCAATGACCTAAAGTCCCTCATGCCCCCTCCATGTTCCTCTTCCATCGCTGGCTGCGACTGGCAGCCACTCATTTGTCTGCCATTCCTCTTGGAACCTCGATATTAGGGTTTGTTTTTCCATGAAGACCATAACCTTTATTCATAATTGAATTTTTTTTAAAATCAACGTTTTTTTTTTTAAAGCATTTGACAATTAACGGCCGAGGGAGGTAGGGAAACAAGATTTGTTTAAAATAGATTTGCTTCATGAGTCGTATGGGGATAAGGGAAATTATTTGCATAGAACTAAGGAGAGGGGGAGAAATAAATTTATATGGAATCACAATGACAATAGGAAATGGAAAACAAAAACAAAACATTTAATATTTATTTGGATTTATTAGTTTCCAAAATGGAGGGTAGTAGGGTTCTACAAAAGAGTGTTCTCTTTTTATTTTGTATCTTTGATGGGTATAGGAGAGTAAATATTTTTTTATTTTATTTTATTTTATTTTTGGAAGTAATAAAAATGTTAGGCTCAAGAATTGGGAGGGGGTGTGAAAGGAAAATCATGAGATTAGAATAAAGGTAATGTGAAGAAGAATTAACTCCCACAAGGGAAGGAGGGACAATACACGAAGGAGTGTCTTGTCCTCACACATGGTCTATACATTGTGCTCTCCAGGTTATCTTGTAATGGATCCTTACTCTATGAACACATATGGGATTACAACTTGCCTAAAACTCTATGAATGGTCAATTATGGTAAGTCTTTTTTAGACTTTGTGGATAACTATTGTAGCTTTATGCTTTGGGACAATCAAATAAGGTTTCAAGCTTATAGGTGTTGTAGTTCTAGTTGGTCAACATTGTGGAAAAAAATTGGGGATTTCTATGTTGTGGGTGTTTGATAGATATTTTGAGTCACAAGGTTCCCTCGAATGCCTCATGGTGGTTGTTATTTTGCATGTTGCTCTTATTAGAGGGCATCGTGAAATTTTTCCAAACACTGCTATAGGGGATTGCTCCATATTCCCCACCTCGTGGGAAAAGAGAGTATAATAATCCCTTTTTATTATTGTCTCACCACAATTCCAAAAAATCAAATTGTTAACAAATTACTTTAAAGTATACAAACAAATGTTTAAATTCCAACCCTTCTGGTCTTTCTGTCTTTTCATGGTTTCAAACCCTCATCCTAATCAAAGCTTAGGGTTTGTTGTATTTTATTACACTTAGTTCTCATTTTCTCTTGTTTGTAACATTTATATAGAAGGATATGTGATATTTAGGTACTCATTCTTATAGGTTCAAGAAATACTAAGGTATCTTTAAATCTATATACATGTAATGAGTTGGTTAATCATGATAGGAGTGTTCTTGATATTTATATTCCATTCTATATATGATATGCTTTAAGTTGATGATCATGGGATGAATGATCATAATAACATGCATCCTTGTGTTACTTAAGAAGACATGTGATTATTAGCATATGTATCCATTCCACCTAAGATATATGGTTATTAGGTTATGCCTGTGATACTTCTTGATGTTATCCATGACGTTATGGTACTTTATAAGATAGATGACGTGTGGAACGTAAAATGATATTATTTCGTAATGGTATTAATTTAGCATTTTAATAGCTTATCATTGCATCTAGAGATAAATGACATTTGTCAGATAAATGGCATAAAAGCATGTTGTGATTAATTTTGGTATTTTACAGCTATGTTTTGTGTTAGTGAAGAATACGAAATTATACTGGATATTTGGTATGACATGTTAATGTTTCACACTAACCCTTATTGCTCCCTGTAGAATACATATTTGATATGATGATCGATTATGTGGGTTGTCATAATGCATATTTGATATGATGATGGATTATGTGAGTTGTTACTCCATGTTGATAGTACTAATGTTGAAATATGGTAGCTTATCATGGCATATTAATGAGATGCTTAATGATGAGTTATGTTATAATGGTAGCACAAAGCCACTAAATCCATTACATGTTAAACTTGGCATGACTTATCGTGACAATGGCTTATGATGCAATGTAATGCGATATGAATTGGTGGCTAGACATTCTTGTTAGCACATGATTCAAGGTTGATCCATGATATTATTATATTGAGAAATGGTTACTAATGATTATTCATTATGGCAAGTGCCAGTTGTTCTAGAGGATCCACTCAAATAACCTGATGAGGCTAAGTATTCTATGATTTCGTGGGAGCCCATAACCACGAATGAGAATGACTGCTATAAATATATTATGGGCTGGGGGACAAACCCAACAATTAGCTCTATGCTAGCAGCGCTTGACTTTTGAACCAGAAGTTGGGAAGGTGGCAATGCCACAGATACTTCCCGGAGAACTTCTGATGTGACCAGGGTCCACGGTTGGAGACATACTCACCCGGAGGGAGGTTTATGCAGAAGGAATTCTGATGCCTAGGGCTAGTGCCTTGAGGGTGCTGTGGAGGATGTTTAGGCCAGCCTTTTGAGATGCCTGGGGTATAATGATCCTGATATTAGGATCGGGGGTACCGGGAGTATCAGGATCGGGGTACCGGGAGTATCAGGATCGGGGTACTGGGAACCAGATGTTAGAAAAACAGGATCACAGAGCAATAACAATAAACAGAAATGCAAATATAATCACACATACACATTACAAGAGAGACACAGATATATCGTGGTTCACCCAACTTGGGCTACGTCCACACTGAATTTTTCAGTCCTTATTATTATTACCGTCCAGCAAGGTGAAGGGATACAATCTGCAACATAGCCGCTGCACTTCCTCTTCACTGCTCACAGTCTCTCTCCTGAACTTAGAGATCTTTACAATGCACAAAACTTAATACATCAACCCTAGCCATATTACAATGTCTTTCTTTTATAGGGAAAATTGTAACATCCCTCAATTTCACCCCTATTTTTATTATTTTGTAATTGTAATTGTGTAAATGGACATGGTGAGGAGCTCAAGGCCAAGGCCCCACCAGTGGACCTCGAGCTAGTGATATGTTTCTAAGTCTTAGCTTAAGCCTAGAAGATTTAAGGAGGGTAATACAACTAAACGATAAGCAACAAAACCCACCGATGAGAAAAGAAGCCATGTGTTGGTTGACCATAACATGACTTATCATATTGAATGATGATAAGTGGGGATATAAGTTCGTCCTAGATTATTATTCACCTTAAGTATCTAGCTAAGATACTATGGCCTAAGTTATTCTAAACCTATTCTGATTAAGCTACAAATATAGATTTTATATATATATATATATATATATATATATATATATATATATATATATATACTTACTTACTTATATATATATATATTGGTGGATATTATATAAGGTCACTATTAAATGATTTTGAAGAATGTTTTAATATGTGTACCTTACAAAAGTTAGGAAAGATAAATAAATTGTTATAATAAAATAATATATAAGAATGAATTTATAATTATTGGAGTTATATAAATATATGAAAATATTAAGTTTTGTATTTATGGAAGAAATAACTACATTATATAATTGATGAAGAAGAGCAAAGGTGTTGATATCAATACATATACATAACATAAAATATTATTGTTATGAAATTATATGTATATACATTGAGTTTCATTATAAGGATAATACCATTATAATGTGACTCTAAATTATTATCAAAAAAACTAATTATTGGAGAACTAGCTTTTAAACTTTTCAACTCATATAAACTTATGACAAAAGGGAAAACATTAAAAATTAATATGATGAATAATTGGTTATTGTACATATATTCATATATGTATTAAATAAATATTATATATAATCACCCTTTTGGCGCACTCCTATGTTAGGAGAAATTGTTATAACCGAGAATTAGGGAGTGTGTTTCCTAGGAAAAACGTACATAGACCTTTAATATATATATAAACGTATAATTCCTTGTTGTATAATTGAGAAGGGATGGCTTGATTTAATTCCCAAACCCTGTACATTTATTCAAAACGATGATAGCTTTAAGATAGCACGGACTTTAGTATGAGGTATAACTTATAACCTGCTAAGCTTTAGTTTTGTGTTCCAGTTTTGCTGTGATAGTTTTATTAAGGCATAGATGGTTAGTATATATATATGTATGTATTTCCAAAATCTCAGTCTCTGATTGTTTGGAAGGTTTGAAATTAATCCGTTGAAAATATAGTGATAGGGTTACCTCTTTCACCTTTTAAATCCTGACGGCTATATGGTATTAGAGGGAATTTTTCCATATTTATATGCTCTGTCTTCTTTTCGCTGTCGAGATCTCTCTTGAACTATGCAGAGGAGTCCTTTTATATTTGCATAAAATATTATTGATAAAAGAGTCCTGCCTTGAATACGTGGTATAGATATTATTTTTCTAGACAATATTTATACTTAGATATATAAGCATATGTGTAATTTATAAATAGGAAGAGATCCTCTTCTTTAAAGTGTAAATGATAAACACTACGCATAAATTAATAAGAGTTAGATTCTCTGAAATTTACATTTATGAATGTGGACAGCATACGGTAGTTAAACAAAATTATGTTATTAAATTAGCATGTGCATATCTATGAACTTTCCCGAATTTGGTTAATATTGGTAAAGATTTAGGAAAATAAACTTTGCGGATATTATTCCATGTAATATAAATTATATTTTATTCTACCATGTTATAGGTTTAAGTAAATGCACTTAAAGTGCATGATTGGAGAAGAAGAAGTGTAGCTCTCCATCATAGCATTAAAGTATATTAAAATGTGAAACTATATCTATCTATATATATAGGTGTAGGTAGTTATATAATTGCTAGAAGTGAGAAAGTTTCAAAAGTCATATTTGACAAAATCATGTGTATGGGATGTTTTCCTTAATTTAAGCTTTGAATATATTATATCTTTAAAGGTACATAATGTTTTTCTTTAGTTAAGATCATGTTGATATATACTTTTGTGTATATGATCAATGGAGAGGCATAGTATCGAAGTTCTTGTGTAATGTCCTTAAAGGTTGTCATATTAAAGATTATGATAATATCTTTATTAGGGTGTTTTGAGATAGAAAACACTTTGTATAAGAGAAGTTGGGCAAAGTGGAGGATGTAACAATCCAATTTGCGAATTGTAAGTTTATATTAGATTATTAATACAACCCAACCCTTTGTGGATGTAGCCAAGATGCGGGTGAACCACTTTAAAATGGTCTCTATGTGATGCGTTTTTTATATGTGTACAACTTGTCTTCTTATGTGTATGACTTATTGGTTCATGACCTAATGGTTTAAAGTATTCCAAAATGTTGTGTTGTCACTATATCAAAACTGGAGTATATGATGGTATAGTATAACTTGTAGTTAATTCTTCCTATTGATCTTGTATGGTATTTCTTTTTTTTTTTAATTTTAGAATTACTCACTCTTACAGTAAATTTAATAAATGGTTGGGATTATATAAACATACTTTTATTGTCTTAATATTCTCTTATTTAAGATTGTCCATGGTATGATTCAGAAGATGTTTAGTTAATCTATTTAAGAAGGAAACCGATGATATATATTAGTGTTGGAATATATGGTTTAGAAAAATTTTAGGTCATAAAGTATCGTTTGAAGGAAAATCGACATTTCATAAATAACATTTCATTATAAAGAAGTTGTTTGGGTTATTGAAATTAATTTGGGAGTTTAGTAATTAATTTTAGGTTAGGACTTATGTTATGTGACATACGTTGCTTATCCCTTTGATTATTGTTAACACACTTTAAAATTTATGATAGTTGTAAATAATAATAACCACAATTAAGCGTATTTCAAACATGTAATTGAGTTGCAATTGTACTTTCACATAGAAATTATAGTAATTAGACTATTTAGAAAAAATTTAAATTTTTATGAAATTTGGGTCTGTGACAAAAATACAATGGGAAAAATACCATGGGATACCCAAAACCATGGGCCCGCAAAACAGCTGGCGAAAATAGCCCCAAAATTTTTCTCGGGGGCGTTGCCCCTGAACCCCTAAAAATGCAGAATGGGTGTACAGTTCTCCGGGGTGCACGGCTAAGACAATATCATCTATGAGACTGGAAGATTTGGTTCCGCAACCAAAAATATCCCACTTGGAGACTGATCACAACAACTCCACCGCTGTTGCACTTGCTGGACTTGGACTTGGCAAATTTATCCTCTTCACCTTCATGCTAGAAGGCCAATTGAAACTGAGCAAGAACTCAGTTTCTCTCTGGTCACTACCTTTGTGAACATGTCTGCAGGATTCTGGCTAGTATGTATCTTTTCCAGCTTCAACAGTTCATCTTCCAGAATAGAGCATATGAAATGGTACTTGAGCTGTATATGTTTAGTCCTAGAATGGAATGCTGAGTTCTTTGCAAGATGAGTGGCACTCTGGCTATCACTATAGAACGTGCTATCCTTCTGCTTCTTACCCACTTCCTCCATAAACCTCTGCAACCAAATCATCTCTTTACTAGCCTCTGTAATAGCAACATACTCTGCTTCCGTTGTTGAAAGTGCAACAACCTTTTGTAGTTTCGAAATCCAGCTTACTGCTGTTCCACCTACAGTAAACACATACCCTGTGGTGCTCCTCCTGCTATCCTTGTCACCTGCCATATCTGCATCAACATATCCCTGTAGAACAGTGTCTGAACTCCAAAACATAATGCCTGAGTGGTAGTATCTCTCAAATACCCGAGAATCCACTGTACTGCCTTCCAATGTTCTTTACCTGGATTATTCATATATCTTCTCACAACTCCCACTGCATGTGCAATATCTGGTCTTGTGCACACCATAGCATACATCAAGCTACCAACTGCTGATTGATAGGGAATCTTGGACATGTAATCAGTCTCTTCCTATGTCTTGGGACACATTTCTTTACTTAGAATGAAATGGCTGGCCAAAGGTGTACTAACTAGTTTTGCATTCTGCATTTTGAACCTCTCCAACGCCTTTTGTATGTACTCACCCTGAGACAATGTCAATTTGCGATTTTTTCTGTCTCTTGTTATTCCCATACCAAGGATTTGCTTTGCAGCATGCAATCCTTCATCACAAATGAATTAACTAGCTTCCTTTTGAGTACATTTATATTATGCATGTCAGACCCTGCAACAAGCATGTCATCCACATACAATAACAAGATAATATATCTTTTATTGTATAGCTTCTTGAAATAAACACAGTGGTCAGAATGACATCTACTATAACCTTGTTCTGTCATAAACCTGTCAAATTTTAGATACCACTGCCTTGGAGCTTACTTCAAGCCATACAAGCTCTTTTTCAACCTGCATATCAAATCCTCCTTCCCTTTGACCTCATACCCTTGTGGCTGCTGCATATATATCTCTTCCTCCAAATATCCATGGAGAAAGACTATTTTTACATCTAACTATTCAAGATGCAAATCTTCTACCGCCATTAGACTTAAAATAGTCCTAATTGAAGTCATCTTAACAACAGGAGAAAATATTTCATTAAAGTCTATACCTTTCTTCTGTGCAAACTCCTTTACAACAAGTCTGGCCTTGTACTGCTTCTTACCTCCTTCTTCTTCCTTCAACCTGTAAATCCATTTGTTCTGCAATGCTCTTTTACCAGCAGGCAACTGAATCAGATCCCAAGTCCAGTTTCCTACCAATGAGTCCATCTCCTCATTCATGCCTTGCTCCCACTTCTTTCTAGTTTCCACCTGCATTGCTTCTTCATAACATTCTGGTTCATCAAAATCAGTCATCAATAAATAATACATTGAAGGAGAATATTGTTCAGGGAGTCTACTTAACCTGGTAGATCTTCTTACACTTGTAGGAGTTTCAGGTACTTGCTACTGTTCTTGATTTTATGGCACCTTTGGAACTTCATTTTCTTTAATTTCATCAAGTACTGTGTACTCTGTGTTTTCCTTTTCCCGTTTCTTTCCCTGCAACTGATCTTTATACATGACCTTTTCATTGAATATCACATCTCTACTCCCGATGATTTTGTTATTTTCATAATCCCATAAACAATAACCAAATTCATCAACACCATATCCAATAAAGGTACATTTCTTGGATTTAGCTTCAAGCTTTGTTCTATTATCTTTATCAATATGGACAAATGCTTCACAACCAAATGTTCTCAGAAATGAGTAGTTTACCTTTTTATCTGTCCATCCCTCCTCTGGAATACCACCATCCAAAGCACTTGAAAGTCCTCTGTTTATTAAATAAACAACAGTATTTATAGCATCCGCCCAAAACTGTAAGGAAAATCTTGCATACAATCTCATACACCTTGCATGCTCCATGATCGTCGTGTTCATCCTTTCATACACACCATTTTCTTGTGGTGTTCCTGGGACGGTCTTCTCTCTACGAATCCCATGGTATGAATAGTAACTATCAAACTCCTTGCCGCAGTACTCACCTCCATTATCAGATCTGAGACACTTCAATCTTTTTGCTGTCTCATTCTCAACCAAAGCTTTCCACTTCTTAAAAGTAGCAAACACATCAGATTTCTATCTAATGCAATAAACCCAAGTTTTCCTAGTTGCATCATCAATAAATGTAACATAATAATGAGAGCCACCAAGAGATTGTACCTGAGCTAGTCCCCATACATTTGTATGCACTAGCTCTAACTTTTCATTCTTCTTCTGTTTCCCAACCCTGAGAAATATGACTCTCTTTTGTTTTCCATAAACACAGTTTTCACAGAATTCCAAACTTACCTGCTTCAAATCTGGCAGCAACTTCCTTGAGTGGAGAATCTGCATCCCCTTCTCACTCATGTGGCCAAGCCTATGATGCCACAATGTTGTATATGTTCTTGTGGAAGCTAAAGAGATAGAATGGTTAGTATTATGAGGACATAAATACAACGTACCTACCCTGACTCATTTTTCTATTACCATTGATCCTTTAGTGATCTTCCACCACTTTTCTCCAAATGTAGATAGAAAGCCGCCATCTCCCAACTGCCCTGTTGAGATCAGATTTCTTTTCATAGCAGGAATATGCTTAACATCTTTTAACAGCTAATCAGTTCCATTCTTAACTTTTATCCATACCTTATGCATTCCAACAATTTTACATGGACCATCATCACCCAATAAAACATGTCCAAAATATCCAGGAACATATTCATGAAAACATTTCCTATGGGGTGTAGCATGACATGAAGCTCCTGAATCTACTACCCAATAATCACTAGTATTATCTAATGCAAGAATCAAAGCATCTTGTAACACATCACCTACTACATTTGACTCCTGGGTAGTTTCCTTCTGTGCATCTCCTTTCTTCTTTAGAGATCTGCAGTCTTTCTCCAGATGTCCTTTCTTTCCACAGTTCCAGCACTCTATCTTTCCCAGTCTGGACTTGGATTTGCCTATTTTAGATCTCCCATGATTACCTTGGCTCTTTCCTCTCTCCTTTTGTCTTCCCCTAGTCTCCATGGTCAACGCATTACCTGATGTATCACATGTGCTTTTTCTTCACATTTCCTCGCTAAGAATAACACCAATAACATCATCAAATTTCAAGGTGTTTGAACTAGAGACAGAGTTACTTACAGCCATGAAAAAGCTATTCCAGCTTTCTGGCAATGAACACAAGATTAGAAGAGCCCTAACCTCATCATCAAAGTTCACACTTACAGAACTTAGTTGATTTGTAACCATATTAAACTCATTTAAATGATCAGTAACAGATCCACCTTCAGACATCTTCATATTAAATAAACGCTTCATTAGAAATACCTTGTTGGAGGCCGAGGGTTTTTCATACAGCTTACCCAGTGCGCTCATCAAACCCTCCGTTGTCGTTTCTTTTGAGATATTGAAAGCCACCGACGAAACCAGGCTCATCCGTATTGTTCCCAGATCCTTTCTATCAAGAACCTCCCATTCTTCGTCCTTCATGGCTGCGGGCTGCTTTGCTCTTCCTCCCAATGGCAGGAATAGATCCTTCTAGTATAGATAGTCCTCCATTTGCATCTTCCATAATTGGAAGTTTTGGCCATTAAACTTCTCGACCTTAAAATTTTCTTCTTCCGCCATTGCTCCCACTCGAACCAGAAACCTTAGCTTCCTGCGGGTTTATCTGCCAAATAGACCTTCGGCTCTGATACCAATTGTTAGAAAAACAGAATGTTGATGTATATGTAAATTCAGAATGTATTTCACATATATGTATATTGTATTCCTATAGAGATGTTATTATTCCTCTATACGAAAGTGTCGTCATTTATATTGTAAGTGTCGTAACTTATACTTAATGGGTTATTAGACCACCTTGTTGGGGTCGGCCCTGTATAAGTCATGTGGGTCAAAGGGTTATTAGACCACCCTATTGGGGGTCGGCCATGTGGGTCAAAGGGTTATTAGACCACCCTAGTGGGGGTCGGCCCAGTCAACATTATGTTAAGTGGTTAAGTTGAGGCCTACCTAGTTGAGTAAAGGTCAAGTCAAGTTAGTGTATAAATAGAGAGTGTGTCTCTCTCATTTTACACATTCTATTATCTCACTCACACTTTGGAGAGTGGTGCACTTGTGGAGGAGGAGGCTCTGCTGCTAGGAGAAGACTATCTATTGTATTCTGGTTGTATCATTGCTCTATCTATCTCTAAGGAAGTTATTGGAGTTTTTCACCTTTTGGTTTTCCCCAAGTAAACTCTGTGTCTCTTGTGTGCTTGCATTATTATGTCCATGATTGATATGCTGTAGATTTGCTATACATTTTGTTCTCTCAGTTAAGATCCTAGATCAAATTGAAGTAAATTCTAAAAATTTAACATGGTATCAGAGCTAGCCTGAAAGAAGGCATGATATGGCATGTATGACACTTGTTGCACTTACGATGCTAGGGCTTGATATAGCAAAAACTAGTCATCGTAGCACTTTCGCTATAAATCCATTTTGGAAAAATTTTCGGATATAAAACTTTTACAGGTCGAATATCAGATCCCCATGTACCTTGTGTCCAAAGGACAACCTATAATTCGTTGTACTTTGTGATTTATGATTTGTACAATATAGGGTTTCTGCCTCTTCCAGATCTGAGTCAAAATCAGGTGACCTTGGAAAAAAGGTCATAAATTGGGCTAGGAAGATCCAAATGAAATTTAGTAAAAAGTGACAGGTAGTACACAGACTGTACTATCGCAAGAAAATTTTTCAGAGGTTGAAGTTGAAACAGTGACATGTGGCATGCCATACAAGTTCGCTCTCCTGTATTATCCCAACAGGTCACGTTGCAACACTTGGAATAACTCTCTCTCAGAGAATCCAATTGAGGTCAGACCTATCAGGATAGAAAGATAATAGGTTAGGCTATCACAGAAAATTTTTTCAGAGGCCTAAGATGAACCAGTGACATGTGGCACTTTGTACAAGTTCGCTCTCTTGTATTATCCCATAAACAGGTCACGTTGCGACACTTGGCATAACTCTCTCTCAGAGAATCCAATTAAGGTCAGACCTATCGGGATGGAAAGATAACAGGTTAGGCTATCTCAAGAAAAATTTTCAGACTCTTTGGATCGAAAAGTTCGGAGTTACACCAGAAACAATCAGGTACATATTTCTGTCAAAACAGAATTATTTTTTAGCACCTTCATTCATGGCTTCCGGAATTTAGGGCTTCGGAGAAAGTTGGAATTTTTGTAATCGGAGACCATGGCTGGATGCTACTCATAAAAATCGAAATTTAGAGACCAAGATCAGATTTTTTGGTTGGGAAGAAGGCCGGTCTTGATCAAACCCCAGTTCGGGACTTAGATCGGAAAGATGGAAAATTAGGGCTTCTGCAAAACTTGGAATTTTTGAAATCTGTGACTATGGATGGAAGCTCCTCAGAAAAATCGAAGCTTAGAGATTTGAATCAAATATTTTGGTTGGGTGAAGCTTTGGGAAACTCAAACCCTAATTCAGGGTCCTCCCTAGTGAATCCAGAAATCTAAAAGGCAATTTCGAGGGGTGAAACTTTGCAGTTTTCAAATTCTGGATATACCAACTTGATCAGCTCATCAAGGTGCATATTTCTATCCTTTTGGAAGTTTGAAATTCAAAGTTTGTATTTTTGGGGTTTCTTTGACAAACCCTAATCCAACTCCAGGTCCAGTTCTTACAAATCAAGTGGATTGGGTTAATCCTAGAAGAAGATGGATTGGTCACCTGCATAAGTGAAGAAGTTCCTGTCTCAGAGGGAGATGAGGCCAAGGTCTTCCATAAGAAGATTACAAGCAATCTTGACAGGTATGGCTTACAAGTATGTTTCATGGTTAAGTTTATCATATGTTTGTCTTCATATCATTACAGTACAATCTTGATTAATTACTAGACTTTTCGTATCGCCTTAATAGAAGATATTCATTGATTAAGATTTTGACGCTTATGAATGTACTAATGCATTGTGATGTTGTATGAGGTTTATGTTGTTCGCTAACATAAAAGGTACACCAAGAAAGACAAATCATGTTCTACTTCAAGAACATATGATCTTGGTGACATGAAGACAAAGATTCATCCATTGTCATGGATCACATAGAAGATCTACTTTCGAGGTATGTATAACCTGGTCCTACAATGGTTAACCTATGAGACATGCAAGTTTCTAGCACAAGTCACTGAAGAGAACCAGAAGACATTATGCAGGTATGTTAGACATAACTAGCTAGCATGCTAATCCAGGTATGTTTTTCCTATATCAAGCTAGAATCCTACCTTGTGTTAGGATCTTATACTGTTGTATTGTTGATAATGATTATTCATGAAGTCATAGGTTTGAATAATCATGGCTGTATGCATATTATGTTTCTTACCATAATTGATGATATGACTAACCAGAAGAATCATGAAGGTATAGGTTTGAGTAATCACAGGTTTATACATTGATGATTTAACTAATCAGAAGAGTCCTATGATCAAATAAGAATATGCATGAGTAAAAGAAGACTTCCCTGAAACCTTGAATACTAATGTTTATTATCTGTGAATGATCATGACTATACATGTTTAAGATTACTGTGTTTTGATAGTATTCAGATTATACTAATAAATGTGTGATTATGTATGAGACCTCAAGGATAACACAATGATGATACTAATAAGCATGCATAGTGATTAAGGATGGATGTAAGTTCAAGGAAAGGTAATCTAGGAAGCAAAGATCAAGAGGGAGCACACTCCAGTTGTTCCTACAAGAAAGCAAAGGAGCACACTTCAGTAGTTTCTGCAAGGATGTAGATATTCAGAGGGAGTTGACCATCTTTCTACATTCCACAACAGAAAACTGTAGAAGAAGCTACTTTAGCAGCTCTTGCAAGGAAGCAAAGACTCAGAGGGAGTCCACCCAACAACCAAACAAAGATAAGTATTTTTAATTATCATTTCTTGCATATTTGTTTGTTTAAATAAAATTGTTCAATGATGTATATGCTCATGTTCCTAGACTTAGGATATGTATTGTGCATATTAGAATGATTGCATTGATGAACAGTATACTACTAATATACATGGGTAAGTGGCCTATGGAACTGTACAACATTCCATTGCTACTTATCTAGAATGAAACCTCTTTGCTAACATGTTGGGAGTTGTGCACACTCTTAACAATGTTCTGGTAGAGACTGGAAGGCATCTAGAAAGTTATGGAACATGGATAAATGTTGTATTGATGCATTGGCTAAGATAATTGCATGATTGTATGACATATTTCTTTATGTGTAAGAATTTGTCTAAAAATTATGAGATGGTTCTAATCATGCAATTTAATTTATTTTGTAGGAAAGACCATATACCTTCACCTACAAAAGAAGGACTACAACATTTGTTCAAGCAACAAAATTATCTATTGAAGATATTGAAGTTCCCAGGATACGGGAAGAATGCCTTGATCCATCGATCATGAAGAACGATGTTTGGGATGCGGTCCCAAGAGCTGAAGGGAAGTCTGTTGTGACTTCCAAATGGAACTATCAGATCAAGCATGCTGCAGATGGCAGCATAGAGAAATATAAAAGTGATGAAATAGAAGATACACCAGATGGATTTCAAGACAACTTTCTTGAATGGTGTAGTCATATATGTGTGCAGAACTTGGTAGGATAGACAACTTTCTATCCAGTTTGGGCTTTACCAAGAGTAAAGCAGATTCCAACCTTTACTACAAGGTTGAGGAAGGGAATCCTGTGATTCTACTCCTGTATGTGGATGACTTAATGTAACAGGAGATGATAGATTGATTGCAGATACTAAGAGGAAGCTTGCTGCCGAGTTCGATATGAAAGATTTGGGAATGATGCACTATTTGTTTTTTTGCATGGAGGTGTGGTAGAGTGCAGATGGAATCTTCCTTGGACAAGGGAAGTATGCAATAGAGATCCTGAAGAGGTTCGGGATGATAGATTGCAAGGCCATGGCCACACCTATGGCATCAAATCTAAAGCTTCTATGTGATGCTTCATCTGAGCCAGCTGATGTCTCTATGTATCGTCAGATGATCGGGTCCTTGATGTACCTGACGAACACAAGACCAGATATTTGCTTTGATGTGAACACATTGATTCAGTTCCTGACAGATTCGAGGAGCGTTCACCTGGTTGCTGTAATGCATGTTCTGAGGTACCTGAAGGGTATAGTGGATTATGGGCTCAAGTATGAAGTGAATCAAAAGTTTAACCTGCAGGGTTATGTTGATTTAGATTGGGCTGGCAGTGCTGGAGATAGGAAGAGCACATCTGGATGTTGCTTCAGTATGGGATCAGGTGTGATCTCTTGGTTTAGCAGGAAGTAGTCCTGCGTAGTACCGAGTATAGCTGAGACAGAGTATGTTGCAGCCTGTTCAACTAGTTGTGAGGTAGTATGGCTACGGAAGCTACTGTCTGAGTTATTTGATCTCCCGTTGGATGCTACTGGCATCATTTGTGATAACCAGAGTTGTGTGAAGTTGTCCGAGAACCCAGTGTTTCATGACAGGTCGAAACACATAGAGATCAAATATCACTATATCAGGGATATGGTGCAGAGAGGAGCTATGAAGCTCCTGTACATTGCAACAGACGAGTAGATTGCAGATGTGCTGATGAAGCCACTAGCCAGGGTGAAGTTCGAGTACTTCAGGGAGAGGCTTGGTGTTCTTCAGATTGATGACACTTCGAGGAAGAAGTGATGGACACATTTGCAGAAGCCATTCCAAGCATGTTGGAAGGAGGATCCTTCACATGGCTGTGGATATAAGCGCTGGATGATGAGCATCAGGACGATGCTCCAGTTACTGCTCTGTGTATGCATCATGTTGGATGCTGGATATGATCAGTTGGATCATTTATATGTATATGTATGTACGCATCATGTTGGATGTTGGATATGATCAGTTGGATCATTTATATGTATGCATGCATCATGTAGGACGTTGGATATGATCAGTTGGATCACTTGTATGTATCTTTGTATATGCATCATGTCGGATGCTTGGACCATGTATCTGTATATGTATCAGGTGGATACATAGTATGATCAGGTGGATCATGTATGTTGATATGTATCATGTATTTGTATTTGTATCAGGTGGATACACTGTATGATCAGGTGGATCATGTATGATGATATGTATCAGGTAGATACTTAGTATGCACCAGGTAGATGCATTGTATGATTAGGATGATCATGGATGACGAGCTTCAGGATGTTTCTCTAGATGACATGCAGAAGGATGATGCAATGATAATGATCAGGATGATCATGTGTACATCAGGATGATGTATGGTGAGTATTAGGTTGATACTCTGTGGCTGTGGAACAGGTTGTGCAGATAAGCATGTAATTTGTGCCTTGGGAGATTTGCAGATAGTCTTTCGAGGTTTTGCCTATGGCATGTAATTTGTACCCTAGGATATCTATCAAATGCTCTTTCGAGGTTTTGCTTGGGAGGACATATAATTTGTGCCCTGGGAGATCTGCAGATAGTCTTTCAAGGTTTTTCCTATGGCATGTAATTTGTGCCCTGGGATATCTGGCAGATGCTCTTTCGAGGTTTTGTCCTATGGCATGTAATTTGTTCCCTGGGAGATCTGATAGGTTGAGCCGTGTGCTTGTAATCAGTCCTGGGATGCTCTTTCGAGGTTTTGCCATGACCACATGTAATTTGTGCCCTGGGAGATCCGATAGGTTGAGCCTTGTGCTCGTAATCAATCCTGGGATGCTCTTTCGAGGTTTTGTGGTGACCACATGTAATTTGTGCCCTGGGAGATCCGATAGGTTGATCCTTATGCTTGTAATTAGTCATGGGATTTTCTTTCGAGGTTTTGTGGTGGGGTCACATGTAATAAGTTTTGGAGATCTGGACAGGATGAAAAAGGCCTTAGATTCTCTTTAGAGTTCTTGCTAGTCAAGAGACTCTTTTAAGGTTTTGTGACGCATGTAATAAGTCCTGAGATTTCCACAGTATGGCCAGTGATGACAAAGACCTGCAGGTGGTGGGCCTACATCCAGTATGAAAAATGACTGTCTCTGTAGAACTTCCTATGACGAGTAGATTCAGAGATTGATTGAGATAGCAGCAGCAGTGACGATGATGATGACTCGATGACGATTATCCAGTGACAATGATCCAGAGAAGATGACTTGTGCTAGAAGACCTATGTTGAGAAATACCTTCCTAGTTAAGAGGGAGTGTTGATGTATATGTAACTTCGGAATGTATTTCACATATATGTATATTGTATTCCTATAGAGATGTTATTATTCCTCTATACAGAAGTGTCGTCATTTATATTGTAAGTGTCATAACTTATACTTGATGGGTTATTAGACCACCTTGTTGGGGTCGGCCTTGTATAAGTCGTGTGGGTCAAAGGGTTATTAGACCACCCTATTGGGGGTTGACCATGTGGGTCAAAGGGTTATTAGAACACCTTAGTGGGGGTTGGCCCAGTCAGCATTATGTTAAGTGGTTAAGTTGAGGCCGACCTAATTGAGTAAAGGTCAAGTCAAGTTAGTGTATAAATAGAGAGTGTGTCTCTCTCATTTTACACATTCTATTCTCTCACTCACACTTTGGAGAGTGGCGCACTTGTGGAGGAGGAGGCTCTGCTGCTAGGAGAAGACTATCTCTTGTATTCTGGTTGTATCATTGCTCTATCTATCTCTGAGGAAGTTATTGGGGTTTTTCACCTTTATGGTTTTCCCCAAGTAAACTCTGTGTCTCTTGTGTGCTTGCATTATTGTGTCCGTGATTGATATGCTGTAGATTTGCTATACATGTTGTTCTCTTAGTTAAGATCCTAGATCAAATTGAAGCAAATTCTGAAAATTTAACACAGGATCGCAGAGCAATAACAATAAACAGAAATGCAAATATAATCACACATACACATTACAAGAGAGACACAGATATATCATGGTTCACCCAACTTGGGCTACGTCCACACTAAATTTTCCAGTCCTTATTATTATTATCATCCAGCAAGGTGAAGGGATACCACCTGTAGCACAGCCGCTACACTTCTTCTTCACTGTCTCACAGTCTCTCTCCTGATCTTAGAGATCTTTACAATGCATAAAACCTAATACATTGACCCTAGCCATATTACAATGTCTTTCTTTTATAGGGAAAATACAATGGGAAAAATACCACGGGATACCCAAAACCATGGGCCCGCAAAACAACTGGCGAAAACAGTGCCAAATTTTTTTCTCGGGGGCAAACCCTAAAAATGCAGAATGGGTGTACAGTCCTCTGGGGTGCACGGCTAAGACAATATCATCTTTGAGACTGGAAGATCTGGCTCCACAACCAACACCAGATGCCAGCTAGTACCGATAAGGCCCTGATTTCGGTTAGAATCCGATGAGGCTGTATTATTACCAGAAGTTGGGAAGGTGGCAATGCCGCAGTAACTTCCCAGGGAACTTCTGATGCCTACTGTATGATCCGCGAATAGGTTACAGTAGAGGGCCCGTGCCATGGAGAGCGGGACCATCTGGAGTTGGAGGGGAGGTGTAGGGAGGTTGATCGGATGGTATGATTCTTAGGGAGAGGGTGAGTAAGGAAAGAGGAAGTAAACAAACACACAGTCATTAATTATTAATTAATTATCTAATGTTTATGTATGTATGATTCATAATTGTTGATATGCATACTAGACTCATAGGGAATTACTTAAGAGCATGTTGTAATTTTGGGCGTTTGATTGTATTAGTGTGGTTTGGAGACTTCTATGTAGTGGCCACACATATAAATCTCGTAAGTTCACAATAGTACTAGCTACCTATATATTCTAGTATTTACTTGATTGATTGATTGAATAAGTATTGTATTTATTGTTTGAATATTATAACTTCAGGACGAAGTTTCTTGAGGGGGGGGAGTATGTAACAACCCTCATATATGAATATAGGGAATATTTAATATAATAAATATAATGTAATATAATATAAGGTAAATAATCAAAAGAAACATGAAAAAGAAGTAATGAAAATTTTTTTTTGCATAAAGAAAGAAATTAAATAAGAAATTGGAAGAAGGGGGGATAAAAGGAGGAGAAGAAGTGAAGAGAAGGGGATTTTTGTCTTTGGGAATCTTGGACGAGGAGCTCTGGAGGAGAGGAAAGCAAGATAGCACTGGCATAGGGTTAATTGTTGGGCGCTTGGGGGCCTTAGCCATTGGTTGAGGGTTGGTTGGGTGGAGAGTCGTCCCCCCACCTTCAGTTGCACACATGGGAGCTGGCAAGGTAATGGTAGCTATCAATCATCCAATCAGGTATGGCTCAATAATTATTACAACATATTTTCTGTTATTGATGATTAGATCCACATTGTTTTTGTAGATCTTCTATGCATTTTGTTCTTTCTTTGATTACTTGGATTTATATGAGTTTACATATCATTGTTGGTATATGATTCCAGTTGCATGTTGATTCTTTGTCTTATATAATTTTAAATGAGTTTGTGACCCTTACATATAGTGGGAGAGGGTTAAGGGATCCTCCCCAAGGGCTAAGGAACTGAATGCCAGCTCCCCTAAAGGCTAGGGATAGAGATCCACATCACACACCTTCGAGAAATGGCTCAAAGATTCCCTTTTATCCATTTAACTGACATCGTCGCAGGCTACATGAGGGTGACCTGCGACGTCGCAGGTTGCACAAAGGCGACCTGCGACGACCTTACTAAACCCTATGGAAATTGTTGATGTATATGTAACTTCGGAATGTATTTCATCTATGTATTATTGTACTCCTATAGAGATGTATTATTCCTCTATATGGAAGTGTCGTCATTTGTATTGACAAGTGTCGTAACTTGCTGATGGGTTATTAGACCACCTATTAAGGGGTCGACCCAGATTAATGTAACCTGGGGTTATTATGCTGAGTTAGACAAGTCGGCCCCATAGGTTTATTAGGCAGCTCAGGACAAGTATAAATAGAGAGCGAGATCTCTCTATTTGAGCATCTCAGTATTGACTTCTACATTACTCGAAAAGTGGCGCACATGTGAGGAGGAGGATCACCTGCTAGTAGAAGACTGTCTCTTATACTTTGGTTGTATCATTGCTCCTTCTATCTATGAGGAAGTTGTGGGGTTTTTCAACTTTATGGTTTTCCCCAGTGAAACTCTGTGTGTCCATTGTCTTATGTGATTGCTTGATATGCTCGATACATGCTTGATATGATTGATATTATGTACATGTTATTCGCTCAATAAAGATCCTAGAGTATGTTGAATTAATGCTCAAAATCTAACATGGTATCGAAGCTTCCCTGAGAAGAAGACATTGCGTAGTGGCGGAAACTAGGGTTTCTTGTTTATTGGGTTTCTCTCCACAGATTTTGGAAAAGTAGTAAGGTAGATTGACTCTCATCATCAAGGAGAATCTATCTGTCCAATTAGAATTCAATTCTGAGCACTTTCAGTTTTTGCCCTAAACATTAGGGTTTCCACAAAAATAGGAATTTATGAAATCTGAAGACATAGCTGGAAGCTCCGTGGAAAAATCGAAGTTTAGAGCTTTGGATTGAAATTTTTGGTTGGGTAAATCTCCGGGAAAATCAAACCCTAATTCAGGGTCCTCCTAGTGAATCCGAGAAGACTAAAAGGCATTTATGAATGGTGAAACTTTGCAGATCTCAAATTCTGAATATACCAGGCTGATCATCTCATCAAGGAACACCTTTCTATCCTTTCAGAAGTTTGAAATTCACATTTTGAATTTTTAGGGTTTCTCTGACAAACCCTAATCCGAGACCAAATCCAGTTTTCAGCAAGACAAGTGGTAAGACCTAAAAATTTTCTATTTCCATTTGAAGTACTCTTGAAGATGTCTCACCACACCAAGCTTGAGGATAGGCTTGAAGGGGCTGATAACTTTCGAGCATGGAAGTACATGATTGGGTTAATCCTGGAAGAAAAGGAGTTGTAAACTTATATAAATGAAGTGGTCCCTGTCCCAGAAGAAGAAGAGGCTAAGGCTCTTCATAAGAAGAACTTGGTCAAGGAAAAGAGGATCATTGCTGATTCTATCAAAGATCATCTCATACCCCATGTGTCTTCCCTAAAGACACCAAAAGAGATGTTTGATTCCCTGACCAAACTATTTGAAGGAAAGAAAATAAATCGAAAGATGACCTTGTGGAATCAATCGAAGAACATCAAGATCCAGAATGCAGAGACTATGCAGTCTTATTTCTCAAGGGTCTCCAAGATAAAAGAAAAACTTGAAGATGTGGGAGAAGATATAGAAAATGGAGAAGTGGTAATTACCACTCTTAATGGCCTTCCTAGGTCATGGGATTCCTTCATCCAAGGAATTTGTGCTAGGAAGAAACTTATCACATTCAGTAGACTATGGGAAGAATGCTCATAGGAAGAAGCTCGAATTGTAGCCTGAGAAGAGAAGATGGGGAATGAATACCAAACTCTCACAGCACACTCCAAAAGACATGGTGACAAGAAGGCTCACCATCATGGCAAGAAAGAAAGACATCACCATCAGAATCATAGAGGTAGTCCCAAACCTCGAAGGAATATGTCCTATGTTCATTGTTATACATGTGATGAGAAGGGACACTCTTCCAGAGATTGTCCCAGAAATAAGAAAGATGGTTCTCACAAGAAGAATAACTTCAAAAGAAGACATCATGCTCATGCTGCAGAGGATGATGAACCTCCCAGGAAGAGGGCTAGAGAAGATAGTGAAGATTCTTCAAGTGATGAAGAATATGTTCTGATTTCTGCTCTCACTGGAACCATTACTCACGGAAGTAATGATTGGCTTATAGACAGTGGGGCTTCTAAACACATGACAGGATTCCAGGAATCCTTTATGAACCTATCAGAACATGAGTCACCCCATGAGGTGAAACTTGGGGATGACTACCAATATCCAATTGAAAGGAGTGGTGAAGCCTCCTATAAACTAGACTCTGGAAAGTCTATGAAGATGAAAGATGTACTTTATGTTCTAGGTCTCAAGAAGAATCTACTCTCCATATATGCATTGGATGCAAAAGGCATGAGGGTTGCACTTGTAGATGGCCAAGTCCTAATGTGGCCAAAGGGTAAGACTATTGATGATGTAGTGGTGATTGGAGAGAAAGAGGGAGGATCATACAAATTGAAGGGCCAACCAGAACAAGCCATGGTCCATGACTCAGTAGAGCCAAGTGAACTTTGGCATAGAAGGCTTGCACACATGCACTATAGGGCATTACCAATTGCAATCAAAGTTGTAGAAGGTATTCCTGAAATCTAGAAAAAGCATGAAGGCATTTGCAAAGGTTGTGCAAAGGGAAAGAACACAAAGAAGACATTTCCAAGCAGTGAAAGCAAGGCAAAGAGAATCTTGGAAATCATCCACTCTGATGTATGCGGCCCGATGTCATCCAGTTCTTTGAGTGGGTATGTATACTCCTTCATTGATGGTTTCTCTAGGAAGACATGGGTTTACTTCTTGAAGAACAAAGATGAAGTGTTTGACAAGTTCAAGGAATTCAAAGCCTTGATAGAAAACCAAACTGACATAAAGATCAAGATCTTCAGATCCGACAATGGTGGAGAATTTACTTCAGGAGACTTCAAGAAGCTATGCAATGATTCAGGGATTAAGAGGGAGTTAACCACTCCTTACAATCCACAACAAAATGGGGTCGCCGAAAGAAAGAATAGAACAATCATGGAAGCAGCTAGGGAAATGCTCCATGACCAAGATCTACCTATGCACTTATGGGCTGAAGCAGCAAGGACAACTGTATATGTGTAGAACAGAACACCTCATAAGATACTTGACAACAAAACTCCAGAAGAAGCATTCACTGGTAAGAAACCATCAGTTAGCCATCTCATAATATTTGGTTGTCCAGTATACACTCACATCCCAAAAGAAAAGAGGACAAAGTTAGATCCTTCAGGAAAGAAGGGCATATTCGTGGGTTACAGTGAAAGCTCGAAAGCTTACAGAATCTACTTCCCTGGATTCAAGAAGATTGATATCAGTAGGGATGTAACATTTGATGAAAGCTCAGCATACATCAAATCAAGGAAAACACCAGTTGAAGATAATGAAGAACCCAGAATATCTAGAACTCAAGACACCACCATGAATGAAGCAGTTCCTGAAGAAGATCGTGAAATGGAAGATCCATAACAACCTGTAGATCCACCTCGTGAGAAGGAATCTCACAAGAGGAAACCAGCATGGGCTAGAGAGCTCATCCAAGATGCAGAAAGGTTTGGTATTCCAGAAGAAGAACACAAAGAAAGGAAAAGGACAAGATCATATACCAGCTATGTTGCTTTACTCTGTGACATAATGAACAAAGAACCTTCCAATTATGAAGAAGCTGCAGAAAATAAAGAATGGAAGGATGCCATGGTCGAGGAATACCAGTCGATCATGAAGAATGATGTTTGGGATGTGGTCCCAAGACTAGATGGGAAGTCTGTGGTGACTTCAAAATGGATCTATAAGATCAAGCATGCTGCAGATGGTAGCATAGAGAAATACAAAGCTAGGTTTGTAGCTTGTGACTTCTCCCAGAAAGAAGGGATTGATTATGAAGAGACTTTTGCTCTTATGGCCAGATATACTTCCATTAGATCAGTACTTGCTCTAGCTGCAGTGATGAAATGGAAGGTACACCAGATGAATGTCAAGACTGCTTTCTTGAATGGTGTAGTCGAGGAGGAAGTGTATGTGGAGCAGCCACTTGGGTTTGAGACACATGACCAAGAGTCACTTGTGTTCAAACTGAAGAAAGCCCTCTATGGTTTGAAACAGGAACCCAGGACCTGGTATGGAAGGATAGATGGATTTCTATCCAGTTTGGGATTTACCAAGAGTAAAGCAGATTCCAACCTTTACTACAAGGTTGAGGAAGGAAATCCAGTGATACTACTATTGTATGTGGATGACCTTTTTGTAACAGGTGAGGATAAGTTGATTGTCGATACGAAGAGGAAGCTTGCTGCCAATTTCGAGATGACGAACTTGGGTATGATGCACTATTTTCTTGGTATGGAGGTGTGGCAGAGTGTAGATGGAATCTTCCTTGGACAAGGGAAGTATGCAGTAGAGATCCTGAAGAGGTTCGGGATGATGGACTGCAAGGCCATGGCCACAACTATGGCATTGAACTTGAAGCTTCTGTGTGATGCTTCATCTGAGCCGATTGATGCTACGATGTATCGTCAGATGATTGGGTCCTTGATGTACCTAACGAATACGAGACCAAACATCTACTTTGCGCTGAACACCTTGAGCCAGTACTTGACAGATCCTAGACATGTTCACTTGATAGCTGCAAAGCATATTCTGAGGTACCTGAAGGGTACAGTTGACTATGGGCTCAAGTATGAGGCGAATCAAAAGTTTGACTTGGAGGGTTATGTTGATTCAGATTGGGCAGGCAGTGCCATTGATCGAAAGAGCACTTCGGGGTGCTGCTTTAGTATGGGATCCAGTATGATCTCTTGGTTTAGCAGGAAGCAGTCCTGTGTGGCACTGAGTACAGCTGAAGCAAATTATGTCGCAGCTTGTTCAGCAAGTTGTGAGGCAGTATGGCTTAGGAAGCTACTGTTTGATTTGTTTGATCTCCAGCTGAGTGCTACTTGTATATATTGCGAAAACCAGAGTTGTGTGAAGTTGTCGGAGAACCCAGTGTTCCATGACAAGTCGAAGCACATTGAGATCAAGTATCACTATATCAGGGATATGGTGCAAAGAGGAGCAGTGAAGCTCCTGTATGTTGCAACGGACGAGCAGATAGCTAATGTGCTGACCAAGCCGCTTTCCAGAGTGAAGTTTGAATATTTTAGAGGGAGACTTGGTGTACTTTGGATCGAGATACCCTCCAAGGGGAAGTGATGAGTCCGAAGACATAGATGCACACAGGTCCATTCTCACATGGTTAGAGGAAAGTCCTTCCATGGTGAGATGTAAGGGCTGGGCCATTTTCACATGGTTAGAGGAAAGTCCTTCCATGGTGAGATGTAAGGGCTGGGCCATTTTCACATGATTAGAGGAAAGTCCTTCCATGGTGAAATGTAAGGGCTAGGTGGAGCCATTCTCACATAGTCAGAGGAAAGTCCTTCTATGGTGAGATGTAAGGGCTGGGCCATTCTCGCATGGTCAGAGGAAAGTCCTTCCATGGCGAGATGTAAGTGTTGGGCGTGGCTTTTCTGACATGGTCAGAGGAAAGTCCTTCCATGGTTGTGATGTAATTGATGAGCTTTTCTGACATGGTCAAAGGAAAGTGCTTCCATGGTCATGATGTAATTGCTGTAGCCGTTCCGACATGGTCAGAGGAAAGTCCTTCCATGGTCATTGATGTAAGTGCTGTGAGCCTTTCCCAGATGGTCAGAGGAAATTCCTTCCATGCTGGTGAGTGTAAGTGATGAGCCTTTCTCGGATGGTAAGAGGAAAGTCCTTCCATGCCGGTGAGTGTAAGTGTTGTGTGTGTGCATTTGGGTTGTGCTCTGTGGGCGATGATGATGATCTGAAGACGATGATATGACAGTATGGTACACAGGTTTTGCAGAGGCATATGATTAGTCCTGAGATGCTCTTGCGGGTGCAGAGGCAGTGTAATCAGTCCTGGGAGATCGTGCAGGTTTTGCAGAGGTAGTGTAATAAGTCCTAAGGTGTACCTACTTGATGGCTTGCTCGCAGAGATGTTGATGATGTTCATCCAGCATGAAAAAGGGCTGGATCTGTAGATGATGAAGACCTGCAGGTGGCGGGCCTACATCCAGTATGAAAAAGGACTGGCTCTATAGAACTTCCTATGATGAGTAGATTGGAGATTGATTGAGATAGCAGCAGTGATGATAATTCGATGATGATGATTCGATGACGATGATCCAGTGATGATGATCCAGAGAAGAAAACTTGCATTAGAGGAAATTTCAATTTAAAATGGGCCTTCCAAAAATAATACAAATTCCATGTCATCAAGTATTAGCCAATCAAAATGCTTTAAAATTCAAAAAGGGAGCACCTAAAAAAATTGGAGGGAAAAAATAAAAACTACTTTTTTGGATCGTATTTTCAACTTATCTCCTTGTAGGTTTACTCAAATTTCAAGCGGGAGGACTCGTTGGATGCATAATTAAATTATGCATCCAACGAGTACCCATTTTGCATACTTTTAACAACATCCATGCCATGAAAAATCAAAAATACATTAAAAAAACATGTTTTCTCTCACTAGAAACATGGTTTTTAATGTATTTTCAAGTTTTCATGGTGTGGATGTTGTTAAAAGTATGCAATATGGGTACTCGTTGGATGCATAATTTAATTGTGCATCCAACGAGTCCTCTCTCTTGAAATTTGAGTCAACCTACAAGGAGATAAGTTGAAAATAAGATCCAAAAAGTAGTTTTTTTACTCTCTCTCTACTATTATTTTATTATTTTCTTATTATTTTCCTTAGGAGGCCCATTTTTTACCCAAATTTTCTCTAATGTGCTTGTAGATCTGTGTCAAGAAATATCTTCCTAGTTAAGAGGGAGTGTTGATGTATATGTAACTTCGGAATGTATTTCATCTATGTATTATTGTACTCCTATAGAGATGTATTATTCCTCTATACGGAAGTGCCGTCATTTGTATTGAAAAGTGTCGCAAGTGTCGTAACTTGCTGATGGGTTATTAGACCACCTATTGAGGGGTCGACCCGGATTAATGTAACTTGGGGTTATTAGGATGAGTTAGACAAGTCGGCCCCATAGGTTTATTAGGCAGCGCATGACAAGTATAAATAGAGAGCGGGATCTCTCTATTTGATCATCTCAGTATTGACTTCTACACTACTCAGAAAGTGGCGCACATGTGAGGAGGAGGATCACCTACTAGTAGAAGACTATCTCTTGTACTTTGGTTGTATCATTGCTCCTTCTATCTTTGAGGAAGTTGTGGGGTTTTTAACCTTTATGGTTTTCCCCAGTGAAACTCTATGTGTCCATTGTATTATGTGATTGCTTGATATGCTTGATACATGCTTGATATGATTGATATGCTGTACATGTTATTCTCTCAGCAAAGATCCTAGAGTATGCTGAATTAATGCTCAAAATCTAACAGAAATGGGTTAGCATCTCTTCTAGTTTGATATCTTAGTCATGGGAACTTCAAGGAAGTTTACACTGAGTATCATGATGGTAATATTTAGGTGTAACAGAATGCCCCCCAAAGCATGAATTTGTTGGAACTTGACAGGTGAAATTCTTTGATAGAAGGAATTGGCAAGGACTTGTTGGATGGAGGATGCCGCTGCAGTACAACTGACTCTGAGAACACAGTCTTGTATGACTCACAACATGGATGCCGACCAATACATTGCAAATCCATGGTAGTAATGACCGACTGAACACAATAATGGCTACTAAACACAAGCGTAGATCCATGATGAGATGATAACACAACCACGACCAATACAAAATTGGATTCGTGTAATATGACTCAAAACAATCTCCATCGCAACCTGGGTAAAACATGACTCCCTAGGGTCTTCAAGCTGAACTTGCAATGATACGAATCTATCCATGTGATTACAAATGTCTTGACGTAGAACATGGTAGAAACCACTTGATTACTGGTCATTGACGTATACCGTTAACAAGTGCAAGGGAAACCACCATTAATGTTAATGATTCCCAAGGTATCATAGTACATATCATTAAGCGCGAATAAATGAGTTGAAGTCGAACGTCGGATGAAATATTTCGATCAAGAGTCAATGATGTAAACTCATGTCAAAAGTGAGGTAACCTACCATTGAGGCATGCAGGCCCAAGGTACTTGGTTGGTTTCTAGATTCAATCCTCAGAGGATGAGTTGAGGTCGACAAGGATGAATCCGTCGAAGGAGGGCCATGATGAATCCCCCATCAACGAAATGAAACACGATAACAGATGTTTGGAGCAGATCGGATGGTACAGTAACATGTAAGGCTAACTCAAAGTAGACCAACATGGTGGAAGGTGTACTGACTGCAAAAATGATGAGCGGTGAATGTATTCTTGAACATGGGCATGGCATGACTTGGCAATATTGACATGACGAGAATGATGCCAATTCCTAATGCAACTGATGGTAACAAGACTCAGTAAGTAGGAAAAAATCGAGGACAAACGGCTTATCCAAGTACTGTATGCAAATGCAAATGAGTGCCATGTTCAAGAACGACTAAGTGCTACCATCGGTAAGGGTGTAATACAAAAAATTTCCTTTTTCCAATCATGATTGATGAGTGCCTCATGTGTTTTTGATGAGCTGGATGAGGGTAACCAGATGCTCGGTATAGCTCATCTCATAGATGAGTCCAATCCCAAATATTTTTCAAACCTGGGAAAGGAGGGGTTCGTCCCATGGCGGGCCCTTCCATGTTGAATTTTAACAAGTCCATAGAAGGTAAACTTGGCGTCATTTCCTATTTAGAGAGTCTGAAAAGAACTAAAGTAGACTCCAAAGGTCCTTTTTCGTAAGATTAGCCTCTTCACCCGGAAAAGGGTAAAACACTGCGAGAGAGGGCTCTTCTAGTCATGATTGGCTGGAGTATATGTTTTTCGTAAGTATTATCCCCTGGTCCGAAAAGGGGGTAAACTATCACCATGGAGACGATCATTTAAATACTTTTACAAGCATGAACACATCAAATTTGCTTGGTGATATTTTCGCATTTAGAGAGCCTGAAAAGAGCTTAAAGAGAGGCTCTAGGGGGTTCATGTTGTAGCCACAACATATCCCATGCTTAGCTAAGCACGGGAGCCCCCAATTTTAATAAACGCAAGGTGTTTGGGTGAGTCATCTTGAAAATTTTAGATTTTCATTATACCTCTAAATTTCTTCACCCATGCTTTTGGTCTGCTTGTTTGTAAGGGTTTGATTATTTCTTCCAAAGTGTTTTCGTCTGAAAAAAGCCAAAATTTTGAGTATTTTGTTGACTATTATCATCATCCCGAAACTCGACATTTGGAGAACCTGAAACTCGCAACCCGACAGGTGCGGGTTGCAGGACTGTTGTTTTTAAGTTTTGATTTTGCTAATTCTGAAAACCGCAACCTGACGGCTACGGGTTGAGGAATCATTCTTTAATATGATTGAGAAATAATTACCCCGAAACCCAAACCCCGCAATGGCGGCATTCGACTTTTGGGATTGTGTTTTTTTTCGTTTATTTGTGTGTGCTCCCGAAACCCCCAACCCGTAATTTTGGGATGCGGCTTTCGGGATGATTATTTTACGTCACAGTTTGATGTTTCCGAAGCCTTCCACCCACATAGTCGGTTTTCGGCTTTCAGAAATCCTTTTTTTTTTTACGTCCATTTTTTTTCATACCCACAACCCGCAAATCCGTACTTTCGGGTTTTGGCTTGCGGGATCTTTGAATAAGAACTTCATGAAAATACTTGAACCCGATTCCGCATCCCACTCCAGTTAATCTCAGTCATCCGTCTATTATGGTCTCACGGTCATGTTGATTTTGGGTAGTTAGTTAAGTCAGGCCTTTCTATTTTGTCTTTCGAAAGCTGGTTGTGCCAAATTATCATTTTTTTGTGTAATCCATGATAGCGGGCACTAATACCAGTCTATCAGTTACTTCATGTTGGATGGACACCATCTTTTCACCTTAAGTTCACCATGTTTGGACTCGAGCTTTGACATCTTGTCGTTTTTGTTCCACCTCTTAATGATCGGATTTGATACGTGTGAAGAATTGATAGCCCATGTACTGGAACTCCTAGTCGAGACCTTTTTGCACATCAACTTTGTCACCATAACCTTCATCTCCGTTATTAATCATCAATCATAATTATTGATGGGAGATTGCTTGTAACGATGTGATCGTAAAGGTAATTCAAAATCATGCGAGTAGTAATTGAACTCGTACTTCGCACAAGCTTTGATCCGACTGGCACATACCTCAACTCTTTTCATTACAATTGAAGTAATTACAATGAATTAACTGGATAAGTTTAATCATTGCAGTTTGCTTCGCCCGATTAAAATCAACTTGCTGGTTGGACTTTAAATAGCAATTAACATGAAATTATCCAGTTCATCCTTTGCCTCTGGAAGAGGAAAGACTCTGTGTGGTATTTTTTACGTCCTACTATCCAAGACTCATTCAGAATGAGTAATATTCATGCAGATGGTGAATTTTCTAATGTTTGGGTTGAAAATGAAGAGCTCTACCCCTTGTTGTATCAAGAAATGTTGTCACCACCTTTGATGCAGGTGTCCCTGATCTTAGCAGCAGTAGCAGTGAAGAAGACTTCGAAACTTTGTCTGCCTACATGCGGAACCCCGAAAAGAAAAGGAAGGGAATTATGGAGGAAGCAACCGATCTCGACACTGATGTTATATAGGACTTTATAATCAATGAAGAACCTGACATGCCGACTACTGTTCTTGAAGTAAATCTTCTAATGGATTTCTCTATTTTTGACAGTGCGTTCCTCGACCCCGAATTTCCTACAGAAGATGCTCTGCAAGCCACATCACCTGTCAATGATAGTGAAAAATCTGTGATTGAATTTTTATGGTGCCACGAGACCTTATCAGATTAAAGAACAAGTCTTTCTTTTGTGAAAGGTGGCGGAAAATCTTTTAAGCTTAAAAATAGCAATATTTCTTGGATCGATGGTTAGATCCGATTTTGTAATCCCTATTTTGTAGAATTTCTTCTTTTGGAACTCTCATGTAAATTTAGTATTTAAGGAGGAATGCTTCCATTAGTAAAGGGGTTGGAATTTTTGGAACTGTAATTCAGCAGGAGATAAGACTGAAGATACTCTGTGGTCAGAGTCATTGTAATTTTGGTACAAGGCATCTTAATACAGTAATGTTATCTTCGGATCAATCTTCTGATTATCACTTAAATTTCTTTAAGGATTCCTGATTTTATGTTCCAGATTGTTATCCGTTATGCATATGATCTCTTGTTGACTATACAATGAATAGATAGATCTATTGTATTGGTTTCTCTGTATAACTGATGTGTGTATGAAAATATTTGATTAAGTTTCTTTGATTAAATACTTTCTTTATCGATTTCTGCAATTGATCATATACATATATATAATCAATCATTGTTGATTTTTCAATCAACAAAAAGATAGCAGATTACATCTTGATGGTCTCAAAGCTTGGATTATTTTATTTAATTTTCATTAAATAAATCATAATCTAAGTCTGCAAATATCTCATCTAAATACATTTATGTTAAAGGTGGCAGACTGTTTGCTCTCTTTCACTTCAAGATTGATTTGCATAAACACTCAGCTTCTCATGTTAGAATAGATATGACTTAAGATTAGTTTATTTTCTAAGTTAGGCTAAGTTAGAATTGCTAACTGTTTTCCACACCTTTGTTTCACTAAATTGGGAAACTGATCTTATTGATCAACCCATTTTTACTCATAGAGTGCAAGCGGAGGCCAAATATCCATGGGTGATTACCACACCAAAGAGCTCGAGGATAGAATTGTCCTTGCGCAGGGTCTTTTGAAGCCTTTGGTTGGATTTTAATCCCCTGTTGTGTGCCTTGGACCCATTCTAGCACTTTGCACTTACCCTGCACATTCGAGGCTTTAACAGTTCCTTTTTTGTAGGAGTTTAACGAGCCCGAAAGAGTGATAAACTATAACTCGGTGACTTATTCTCATCGTTTTACGAGCACGAGAAAGAACAAAGAGTAAGCTTAGTTGTCATTAATAATTGAATTTAATGAGCGAAATAATGACTACAATACGCTCGAAGAAGTTGTTCATGCCTGATAATACTTGCGAGATGATCATCACGACGAAAAATGGCATTAATTAGGCACTTAGGTTCTCTTGCAACTCAAAGACTAGGTCAAAAACGGTTAACCATGTATTTAAATGCAGTCAATAATCCAAACTATAGTAAGAAACCCACTAAAGCATCAATTTATAAAAGGAATATTCCATTTTTTTTATAAAATGGGTGATATAGTGAAAAGAAATTACAATTGTTTTTTACCAAGTTTGGAGAGTGTGAAGAGCCATTTGAAGCCAGATTTCAACTGCTGATTCTGGGAGCTACGATCCACCATTTCGCGAGCCATCAGAAGTAGGTAGGCCTAAACTCATCTTTGCAACTTTTTAGTGGATTAATTTTAGGTTTTTTGCTTATTTTTCAAGGTTTTGAGTTGTTTTACTTGGGGGAAATTCGCCCATGGGTCGGCACAAGCCATCCTTACGGGAACTGCGACGACCCAGGGTCGTCGCAAATCCCGTAAGGGTCATTTGCGATGATGTCACATTGTCTGCAAGGATAGCCTACGATGGCAGAAACGTCCAATTTCAACTCATTGCCCAACCCAAAAGAAAACAATTTGATGCATGGGGTGAGTTCTAATGTTGCTTGTTTGTCCTTCTTGACAGGTTCACGGTGATAAACATGGTCCTCGAGTGGAGAGAACGAGAATAGGAGTTGGATGATGCTAAGTTTGAAAATGACCCTCAATGAATTGCTGCATTGAGGAACCATGGAATTCTCAAATACTTTCAAGTGTCGGGCATGAGGGCCCAAGTCCAGCTACTAACACATATGATCCAATGTTGGGATCCCTCGTAGCAGCACTTCGAGATAAGGGTGCATACTTTGAGTATAGATGTCGAGGAAATCTACTTCTTGACGGGATTATCCTGGAGGGGAGAATCCATATCTCTTACCGGATCACGGGGAGGTGATCGGCCCGTAGTTGACAGGATCACTCAGTACTACACCGTAGGCACTGCGGCTACTAGTGGGAAGTTCCCATTAAAGAGATTCGAGACCGTCCCTTATGTGCCATGATATTCACCCTGGTGAGGGTGGCGGGGAGTCAGTTTGATCATCTTGTGAGCAAGACCCAGTTGATGTATGCGGAGGATTGCATGGATCCTTGGGTATTCAAATGGTACAAGGGACTCCTTACCAACCTCCGGGGTAAGCTTACCAAATGTCAGCGCGAAGTGTTGAAACAATTTGGATATGGGTTGGTGGTGATATATTTCCTACTGGAGCGGGTACCTCATCTGCGTCCATAGGTGGACTTGGACGATCGGGATTCCAGGGATCCACATATGACTCAATGGTCAGAGGTGATGGCCCACCACCGTGGAGGGGGTCCCATCATAGGTTATGTTACTGGGTTCTTCACTTGGCTCCTCATGATTGAGGATTTCCCTTACAACGGGGCAGAATTTAGAGGTGATCCCGACCTGGTGCTTCCCGAAGGAGCAAAATGGGGTGACATAGGTAAGAACAATAACTTTTGTGTTTTTTTATTTTATATATCTTATGATTTTTTTGGAGTAGTGCTGATAAATTGATGTTGTGTGCATATGTGGGTTCCTCGCGACTTTTATCGGACAATATACCAAAGACGAATCTAAGGCGTGATCTCCCTAGCTCAAAGTGAGTCTAGAACAAATGAGACAGGCTACTAATGCATTTCCTAGATCTACTTAAGGATCGAGTATTAGGTGTCTTACCTTTCACTTCGCAATCCTTTCTCCTGAATGCTACTCCGCGTCTCATGGTTTTCAGATCCAAGCTGCAAGACCTTTCAAGACAAGAAACAAGAGAAACAAGTAAAGGGCATCTATACAATAAGAGATCTAAGTAAACAGTTAAGTAGGTAAACTACTCAATATCATTACACACATGAACAATATTGGTGGAAAGCATTTGTATTACTGTAAAAAGAGGGAAGTACATAATAGAGATATAGAACTACAACAAGGGCTTAATGCTGCAGCCCTTCTCCAACAAAGCCAATTTCCATATCCTTCCAAGGAAGTATAAGTTCTCCAATAGGTGAGTGGAGATATTCCAAGGGTGATTTCACCAGCATGTAGATACCATAGACTTCCTCCCTTCCCATGGAGAGAGTGGGTGTTTATATAGGGCTAAAGAGATAGGGTAGGTTGAGTATTAGAGGGAGATGGTTAAGGGATCTTCCCATTAGGTTAGGAACCGAAATGCCACCTCACCTAGAGTCTAGGGATAGGCCTCCACCTCAACAAACTTCTAGAGAGACCTCGAGACTCCCGAAAATAACCTTTAACCAACCTCGCCACACCTTGGTAGAGGACACAGAGCGACAGAGAAGGTCGTCGGACTCTGTAGGAAGACAAAGTGTGACAGTGTCTCACCCTAGCTGACCAGAAACTGCGACCTCACACCCTAGATGAAGGATAAGTGCGACAACCTACTCAAAGAGGTAAACTAGGCAGGGAAATCTCTCAGTTGGATGTGTTTTAGCCCAGAATGAGTTTAGGGGTTAGAGAACAGAGTTTACACAATGGTCAAGATGACGACTTTATCACAACGGTCATGATGATGACACTTGGTCATAAGGATGATACTTGCAACGGTCATGGTGACGACACTAAGTCAGGATGACGACACTTGCAACACTTGCGACACTTGCAACACTTGCAACACTTGCACAAGGGTGACGACATTTTGGTGTAACAGAATGCCCCCCAAAGCATGAAGCTGACGGAATGAGATAGGTGAAATGATTTGTAGTAAGAAAAATGGCAAGGACTTGCTGGTTGGAAGGAGTTGCTGTAGAAATGACCTGAGATCCATAAGTCTCATACAACACAAAACATGGCTGCCGACCAATACATTGCAGATCCATGAAAGTACTGACCGACTGAACACAATCATGGCTACTAGACACAATCGTAGATCCATGATGAGATGATAACACAGCCATGACCAATACAAAAGTGGATCCATGTAACTCTAAATTGACAACACAGCCATGACCAATACAAAGTGGATTTGTGCGTCCCAAATAATATCCATCGCAACCTGGGTAGGAAAGAACTTCCCCAGGGTATACAAGTTGAAACCGCAATGATATGAATCTATCCATGTGATTACAATGTTTTGGAGTCGAACATGGTAGAAACCACTTGATTACCAGTCATTAATGTATACCGTTAACAAGTGCGAGGGGAATCACCATTAATGTCAATGATCCCCAAGGTATCACAGTACATACCATCAAGCGTGAATCAATGAGCTGAAGTCGAATGCCTAATGGAATCTTTCAATCAAGAGTCAATGAGGTGAAATCATGTTGAAAGTGAGGTAACCTATCATTGAGGCATGCAGGCCCAAGGTACTTGGTTGGTTTCTAAGTTCAATCCTCGGATGATGATTTGAAGTCGACGAGGATGAACCCGTCGAAGGAGGGCCATTATGAATCCCCCATCATCGACATGAAATTCGATAAAAAATGTTTGGTGTAGATCTGACGATAGAGTAATTTTCAAGACTGACTCAAGGTAGACCAACATGATCGAAGGTATACTGACCTCAGATGATGAGTAATGAAACATCTCTTGAACATGGGCATGGCATGACTTAGCAGTATTGACATGACGAGAATGATACTAAATCCCAATGCAACTGATGGTGGAAGCATTCTTTGGCCAACCCAAAGGAGCGACGCGACTCATGGAGTTGACAAGACTCGAGGACAAACAGATTACCCAAGTACTGAATGCAAACGCAAACAAGTGCCATGTTCAAGAGTGATTATGTACTGCCGTAATTAAGATGTAACATAAAATATTTCCTTTTTCCCCATCATGATTGATGAGTGCCTCATGTGTTTTTGACAAGCTTGATGAGGGTAACCAAATGCTCGATATATCTCATCTCATAGATGAGTCCAATCCCAAATGTTTTTCGAACCTGGGAAAGGGGGGGTTTGTCCCATGGTGGGCCCTTCAATGTAAGAATTTAATGAGTCCATAGAAGGTAAACTCGGTCGTCATTTCATGTTTAGAGAGTCTGAAAAGAACTAAAGAAGACTCCAACGGTCCTTTTCGTAAAGTTAGCCGCATCGCCCGAAAAAGGGTAAAACAATGCGGGAGAGGACTCTTCCAGTCATGATTGGTTGGAGTATACCTTTTTCGTAACTAGTGCCTCCTGGTCCAAAAAAGGGGTAAATTATCACCAGAAAGACGATCATTCAAATGCTTTTACAAGCGTGAAAGCATCAAGTTCGCTTGGCAATCTTTTCCTATTTAGGGAATCTGAAAAGAGCTTAAAAGGACTCCATGAACAACTTTGTCATGGTTGATGAACAAGTACAACAAAGGAAAAAGTAAACTCGGCATAGTTCCTTTTCTGTAAATAATCTGGCGAAGCCGGATAAAGTGATAAACCTATACTCGTTAGACACACCTTTTTACTCAAATTTTTAACGAGCATGAGAATGGTATCAAAAGCACTTAGAACCTTTTTCATGTTTGAACCAGATCACGAAAAAGTAAAAACTAAGCTCAAACCACTTTTCATGTTTTAACTAGAGCACGAAAAAGTAAAACTAAGCTCAAACCACTTTTCATGTTTTAACCAGAGCACGAAAAAAAGTGAAAAGTAAGCTCAAACACTATCTTACTGTTTTTAACGAGCTCGAAGATATGTTGGAATAATGCTCATGATGTCTGCTTCATTTTTTAACGAGCTTGTAACATAAAATGAACTATGCTTGGGATAATTTTCATGGTTTAATGAGCTCGAAACCTAAAAAAGGAATTTATGCTCGAAAATGTTCCCAATGGTGGATTTCTTCCCATTATGAAATCCAAAGGTTGGTACATGCCCCCAGCATGATTGCTAGAAGTAATTGACTTAGCTCCAACATGGTGTGGAGAGGCGATTGAGTTGACTCCAACGTAACTTCCAGAGGTTGAAGACATGACCCCAAGCTTCATTTCATTTTTCTAAGGAATAGGCGGGTGAAAAGAAGGTTCAGGTACTAAGTCTACGAGGAGACTCGACTCAAAGGGAAAGGATATGTTTCATTTTTTAACGAGCTTGACACAGGAATAGAACTCTTCTCAAAAAGACCTATTTAATTTTTTAAAGAGCTTGACACAGAAAGGGAATTATGCTTATGAAGCTGGTCTCATTTTTATGCAAGCTTGAAACCAAAGGTAAACTATGCTTAGGGGTTCTATTCCATTTTTAACGAGCTTGGAATCAAAGACTAATCTTTGCTCAAACTACTGGTTTCATTTTTTAATGATCTCGAAGCCAAAGGTAAACTTTGCTCAGGGTTAATTTTCATTGACAAGTTCCTTCCCAACATGATGCCCAGAGGTTGGTAAATGCCCCCAGCATGATTGTTGGTGGCTTAACATGGTATTTTTCCCTCAACATGATTGTTGACAGTACGACATGTGGCATGCCCCCCAAGCTTCATTTCTTCTAAAAATGCTGCTTGCCAGTCCAACTACCAACCTTGCTACTAATATGAAAATGTTCACCAAGGGGGGAAAACGAGAATCGAAAAGAAGGTTCAAGTTCTAACTCTAGCGAGAGACTCGAACCGATGGGAGGGAGATCTATTTCATTTTTACACAAGCTTGAAATAGACAATAACTATGCTCGAGTGGATGGTTTCATTTTTATGCAAGCTTGAAACCAAAGGTAAACTATGCTAGAGTGTTCGGTTTCATTTTTTAACAAGCTTGAAACATAACATAAACCATGCTCGTACCCCCCATCCTCAGGGGGAAGAAACCACTAAAACATGTGGAACATTTAGGGAAATCTGATGACTAGGAGTCATATGATGAGTGGGTGTCACAAAGGAAAGCTCATCAATGGTCACAATATTCCCATGATGAGAAAAATACATCACTCGAAAGAGTGTGGACACTACAACTTTCATAGCATAGACATAATCACGTCTAAGGAGTAGAATGAAATCTAAAGGACCTTGGACAACCATGACATCAACATAAACAGTTTTACCTCTCAACGTGATAGGTAACTGCGGGAGAATCCCTAATGGTCCAGTAGGCCTTCGATTAAAGGCCAAAATCTAGTCAGTTACTGGCACAAGCCAAGGAGAACCTATAGCTTGCCAAGCAGTTGAGGATAAAATACTAACAGAAGCTCCCTCATCAACTATCGTATGAAATATTTCTTTATCAGAAACTCCTACAGATATTTGAAAAGGAATACTCGAAGGAAGATGAGATTCTGTTAGACCATTCCAATCAAAGGAAATGATCTCAGTACTTGGGGGGGGTCTTGTAGGAATGGATAGGGTTTCCCCTTGCCTAGGACATTTTGAACTGACTAGGAAAACATTAGCAGTTTCTAATTCACTCTCACTTGGAAGATAAGAATGAGATGAAGATTGTGTCATGGTGACTACTTCAGTCTGGACTTTCTCCAATGAAAGAGTGGGATCGATTGAAGATGACCTTGACTCGATCACTTCATTCTCGGAAGGAAGAGTGGGATCGATTACAGATGAAACTGAATCGATCACTTGATCAACCAGTGGGGGGTCGAGGGACAACTTACTATCGCTTGTTGGAAGTACATGTTGAGAACTAGTAATATCTTCCAACCACCATGAAGCTTCATCCATGCTTGGAAAAAGGTAAGTACGATGAAATCCCTTGCATATCCAGCAAGGGTCTATAGCTCTACCCTTCTGACCCTTCAACAATGGATCACTGGTTGAGGGAGTGTCATCAACATGATGGTCAGAGGTTGATGATACAAGCAGTTTGGGTTTTTTAGACCACACTTCTGACACACGGGAAAGACCGGGACAATCCTTGAGAAGGTGATCACCCTTACAAAGCTTGCAAGGGAACTTGGGCTCATGAGGCATTCTCATAGAATGGGTGCCATCAGAGGCAGATGGTTGACGCTTGGTCTCTTTCTTATCCTTCTTCTTCTTAATATTCCTTTTCTTCTTCTTATTTTCACTCGCCTTCTTACTAACATCATGGTTTTCAGTAGGAGAAGAAGAAGAGACGGATACCGATTCAATTTTCGACAAAGAAGGAGAATGGTCACCATGAGATTAATGCTCATGTGATGAAGGACCTAGGTTCAACACAATTGGTGCACTTGGTGTAACTAGATTGGAGAATAACCATACTGGTAATCCTATCGTCAATCCAGGAAGACTCAACGTAGCCATAAAGGGAGGACCAACAGTTCCACAAGGGGGAATAACAAATGGCATACCCTGGAAAGGGGCCTCTTGGTTGGTAGTCCCGAGAGAGTCTTCCATATCTAAGCTTCCTAAGAGTCTCTAAAGTACCACACAAGTCAAACACTACCCAAGTCTAAAAGCAACAAGCAAACTGTGTGAATAGGAGTGGATTCAAAGTCTGGAACCTCATAGGATTATCAAGGCATCGCAAACCGCTATATACTGCAAGGTCCTTGCTTGAATTTTTCATCGCAAACCGCTATATACTGCAGGGGGTCTTTGTACGACGATTTAGACCATGTATTTCTTGACAGGGTGGAAGAGCTTTGCAATATCTGATTAATACAAAAAATCAAATGAAATTCAAACCAGAAATAGCAAAATTGCAGGTTAAAAGCATAAGGATAACAGTGGACTTACCTAAAATAACCAACAAACTGAAAAACGGCACCTGAAATGCAATCCATAGTAAAACGATAATGTGACAGTGTAATTTCTTCAACAGTTAAAATGTAAAAATAAGGGGTAAAAAACCCTACTAAATGCATTTACCAAAATAAAACCAACCGTGCGATCATAATAGATGGACGACTGAGATTCACCGCAGCAAACGCGGAATTGGGTTCAAGTATGTCGACGAAATTCTTATTCAAAGGTTCCGTAAGATGAAACCTGAAAATACGGATTTGCAGGTTGCGGGTTCATAAAAATGGAAGTGGGGAAAAAAGATTTCCGAAAGCTGAAAACTGATCATGAGGGTGGCGGGTTTCGGGAACGTGAAACTGTGAAGAGGGATAACCATTCCGAAAGCTGAAAACCGACTAAGCAGGTGGCGGACTTCGGAAATATTAATTGTAAAATGACCATCCCGAAAGCCGCATCCTGAAATTACAGGTTGTGGGTTTCAGGAAGATACACAAAATAAACGAAAAACCTCAATCCCGAAAGCCGAATGCCGCCATTGCGGGGTTCAGGTTTCGGGGTGGTTGTTTCTTAATATTATTAATGAATGGCCCCGCAATCCGCACCTGTTGGTTGCGGGTTTCAGAATTAGCAAAGCCAAAACTAAAACAACGGTCCTGCAATCCGCACCTGTCGGGTTGCGGGTTTCGGGTTCTCCAAAATTTCGGGTTTCGAAATGACGATGACAGTCAACAAAATACTCATAATTTTGGATCCTTTCAGATCGAAACACTTTGGAAGAAATGATCAAACCATTACAAACAAGCAGATCAAAAGCATGGGTGAAGAATTTTTTTGGAGGTAAAACCAAAATCCAGAATTTTTCAAGATGACTCACCCAAATACCTTTGCGTTTATTAAAAATTGGGGGCTTCCATGCTTAGCTAAGCATGGGATCTGTACAAATGGCGACTGGCTGGGAAGAACCAGTTATCTCTGCAATCAAATCCAACTAGAGACAACATGTCAATCAACCAATTTCTTGAAACTCAATTCATAGAAAATACTCAAAAGATAACAGTTAACAAGCAATGTACATGAAAATGGATAGATTTCAACAATGACCATTTTAAAGATAACACTCATTTGATAAGGAGATTTAGAGAGCAATACCAAATCTTTACCGCGATGTAATCATTGAAAACCAGCTTGTATTGAACCTTGGCACCGTCTTAGAAAGGCTCATGGAAATCCCAATTACAGACCCCCTTGGTTTATTAATTATATGTATATTCAGTGATCCTTTATGGATTCCTTTATCTTTTCTTTCTCTTTTTATTTTTATTTTTTATAACAAGACATAAAACCTTGTTAATACAAGACCACTGTACTAACTTGGTAATCAGATGAAACAGTACCATTCACAGGCCTGATCTGGAAACTGGTCAAGTTAGGTCGATGACGAGACTCCTTGTCTTTTGGTTGTAAGACCAAAAGAAATTATCATGGCTTGGTGACCACATAGTGATAATTCCAGTCCAAGGTCAAACCCATGATCATAGCAGGGCTGGCTTGTGATAAGACCCCCCTGTTCTTATATATAACAAAATCTTATAAAAAAGGAAACAATTTATTTGGGCATAAGCTACAAGGCATTACCAAGGCTTGGTGACCATATAGTGATAACGTTAGTCACCAGTTCTTTGCGGATCATGAATGGACCGAACTGTGATAGGATCTTCCACCTTCCAGCAGAACTGAAAGTCATCTTCCAAGTGTGGTGGCTTGATGTGAAGATGTCATTCCACTTTAAACACCTATGAACCTAATGGGCTGGCTTGATAACAAGACCACCCATGTAAATTATAATTTTAAACAAATTTCATATTCAAAGTGATCGTAAAAGGACCCATGAGCAATCGGAACTGGTCAAGTTATTATGATATGCCATTCAACAATGAAACACCAAATAGAGAAATGATGACCATCCTCCGTACCTCAATTACACAAATAAAGCATGGTGAAACATAATGATCAAAGTGAAAAGTATCCAAAGGCACTGCACTTATTTGACTGTTTATTCTTCAGAGAAAATTCTAATCAGAAGCTAGAAAGTAAGATTGATGACGATGTTGAAGCTTCAGAAGCAATTGTTGCTAAGAAAAGTGATCATAAGCCATTACCACAAGTGTGAAGCCTTATTAATGAAAACCAAAACAAAACAAGAAAACCAATCAACACATCAATGCAATAAAACAAGAAAAGAAATAGCTGAAAAATAGACCACACCTATCTACAAGTGCATCCGATTGTTTAAACAAAATACTCTTGAGAAGAGACACATTCACCGGATAGGTGTCTACAACCCCCTCTAATGTCTGTAATCGAATTGTGTTGGGACCAATCTTTTATTTGGTTTGTCATCACAAATAGCTTATTGAAGAGAACTAGAAGGGAAATCTAATTATTAAAGAATTTGTCAAAACTATCCTGTTCTATGCCTACTCCTACACTATTCTAAAATTAACAGAAATTAAGTATACTCGAAAATCCAATGGAGCCAATTGAGTAACCTAAAACCTACAGGATAAAACAAATGATGAATCAACAATGAAAATTTTGAAAATGGAGATCCAAAAATTGGAAAAAATGAACTAAGTTTCTTATTTACAAAGAAATGGAAATGACATGGAAAATTACTAAAAAATGATTGTTCCAACCATAAATAAATTGAATCATAAAAAGTATGATGGATATTATTAAGATCATGATCCAAAATATTTTCATCAAAATTGAGAGTGGAGAATATTTCCTTTAGCAATATATCATCGTTATTGTATTGAAAGGAAATATCAGAATTTGAATCTTGTGAATGATCAACTTCGTCTTTTAGATATTCGTTCTTGTCAAGTGTATCAGATTTATTTGATTTCAAAGCATTTGATCGAAATAACTTTTCATTTGAAATTTGATTCATAGAGAAAGTATATTTGGAACAAATATTTTGAAATTCAATCTCAATTTCAGCCAACTCATCCTCCAAAGACTTATGGTTCTCATTCCGTTCATAACAATCAGAGTTGAAGGACGAAGAACAAGAATCTTCAGATTTCGTAAAATGGGTAGAATCATTATGTTCTTCAGTATCTGAAGTGTAATCAGTCTCTTCAAAACTCTCTATTCGAACATCCATCATTTGATTAAATGAAGAAGAATGAATATCACTTATAAAAGAAGGACTTTTAAAATTATCAGAAATACATGGAAAATCCTCTTCATAATTCTCAAAATTTCCATTTTTATTGATAGTTGTATCATTATGATCATATTGAGAAAAAGGAAAATGTTCAAAATTCATTCGAACAAATTGTTTTTTACATAGATCAGAAATATTAGGATTAACATTTTCTTTAATAGTTTCAAATCGAGGTTCTGAACAATGAAGGGAAGATGTAAAGCATTCATGGTACTCACATTCATTTGAAAGAGAAAGAAGGCTATTAGAATCTGCATCTAATTCCTCTAGGGAAGATTGAAATTTGGATGCAAAAATTATTCTTTTCAAATTATGTAAAGTATTTTGAATATCCTTTTCCTTCTTTATGGACATAGCTTAATTGTCCATGTCATTTAATTGAGAATTAAATTGAGCAATTTGTAAATCATTTGATCCTTGATTAACAGATTGAACATCATATGAAAGGAAAGGATAAAAAAAATCTGGAGGATACCCCTTCAAGTCTTTCTCAAGAACTTGAGCCTCTTTACATGCTTCATTGAAATCTATTATCCCTTGTCGCAAGATAAACATTCCTATAATCTTGGGAATATATCTAACATACCAACAGAAAGTGAGTTGTGCTGTAGGTCTATGTTCTTCTCGTAAACTATAATACACTTGTCGAAAACATGTGTTGAAATCCCGAATTGATTCTCCATCAAGGACTTGCATTTGAATCAGATTTTGATGAATTTCAACTGCATCATAATCTTCAAAAGAATCTCTAAAAAAATTCTTGAATTCTAACCAACTAGAAATTGAATTCAAAGGTAAAAAATAAAACCAAAGAGAAGCCTTACCTTCGAAGGTAAATGGGAATAATCTACAAGCAACATCTTCATGTATGATATTATACAAACGCAAAATAGATTCATTCCTTCTAATGTGCTTGGTGACAGAAACATTACCTTCTCCATCAAATTTTGGCAAGATCTTAACTGCCTTCTTAGGGAGTTCATGTAAAGGCCCTTGTAGGCTCAATGTAGTATCCGACTCCCATGCAGGGATTTGGGAAAGAGCCATGAAATCATAATAACTGGAAGCTATCTCTTATCATGGGCATGTGCCAGTTCATGCCCTCCTTCTAGCGCCATTTGTTGAAGCCTTGGGGGTGTAGGTTACTGCAAGATGCTGGAAAGGGTTCCAAGGTATACAATAGGGGATGAAAACCCAGCCAAAGGCTTTAGTTAACCCTATGCAAGAGTTACCCTATCCTCGAGTTGTTTGGTGTGGTAATCACCCACGAATATTAGGCCTCCTCTAGCACTCTAAGAGTATGTGGTTTTGATCTATAAGATCAGTTTCCCCAATTTTGGGAAACAAAAGTGTGGAAAACAGTTAGTAATTCTAACTATGCCTATTCAGAAAAGATCCTAATCTTAAGCCTAATCTATTGTAAAAGTGAAAAGCTGAGTATTCATGAAAATCAACCTTGAAGTGTATAAAAGCAAACATTATATCACCCTTAACAAAAATGCCTTTAGATGAGATATTTGCTGACTTAAATTAAGGTTTATTTAATGAAAATTAAACAAAATAATCCAATTTTAATGACCATCAAGATGTAATCTGTTATCATTTCGTTGATTGAAAAACCAACAAAGATAAAATGTATATATGTGTGATCAATTGCAGAAATCGATAAAGAATGTATTTAATCAAAGAAATTTAATTAAATATTTTCATACACACATCAGTTATACAGTAAAACCAATACAACAGATCTATGTATCCATTATATATTCAACAAGATATCATATGCATAAAGGATGACAATCTGGAACACAAAATCAAGAATCCTTAAAGAAATTTAAGTGATAATCAGAAGATGGATCTGAAAATAACATTACTGTATTAAGATGTCCTGTACCAAAATTATAGTGACTCCGACCACAAAGTATCTTCAGTCATATACCCTGCCGAATTATAATTCCAAAATTCCAACCAACCCCCCTACTAAGAAAAAACTTCTTCCTTATATACTAAATTTACATAAGAATTCTAAAAGGAGAAGTTCTATAAAATAGGGATTATACAATCAAATCTAATTAAAGATCCAGGAAATCCTGCCATTTTTCATAAACATCTAACAGTTCATCTACATTTGGGAAAATGACAGATTCCAAAGATAATTGAGCGTTGCATGTGTTTTTTTCCATATCATCCTTCGCTAGCTTGTGCCAAATATGTAGATACATAAGGATCCTTCCTTCCATGATGGCCGGTTCTTTGATCAAACGATCTACATATTGAATGCTGACTTGTTCCGAATCCCGGATCTTCTATGCCAATTCTTCACATCTAGTTTCAAGTTCTTCAAGTCTGCATTTCAGTGGCAGAGCATCCAAAATAGGATTCATGAGTGGCAAACCCAGGCCATTCATGATGTTTTCGACTGCATACCATCGTCTAGTGCAGGTGTCCTGTGACTTATTAATAATTTCCTCAGCGGATTCATTCAAATCAATCCATGTGTTCAAAGATGCCTTGACTTTCTTCATCTGGAAACTATTAAGGATTGGGATGTCCTTTGGAACATTCTTGATATACAATTGCCATTGAACAATTTCTTCTTCAGCTTTGCAAGCTTGGAGTCTCTTTGCCTTCTGTTCTTCAAGAGTAGAAGACATCTTAGAAAAACTGATGAAATTTTCCCTGATCTCATCTAAGGAAATATATAACTTCTTCAGTAATTCATGCTGGCTCTGATTCACTTCAAGGGCTAAATTTTTGAGGTGACAGGGTGTGAATTTGAGAACATTGGCGGAAGCTGCACTTGCAGTTGCATCTTCAACCTGCTTTTCCAACGAGGCTATCTTTACGATATCAGTAGAATGTTGAGACCGCAACAGGTTGAATTCAGTAAGAAGAGTAGCATTCTTATGTTCTAGGTCTTGTACCTTGTTTGCCCAAGTTTTCCTGAGGTCAGCCACATCAACAGAATGCTAATCCTTCCTTCAGGTTTCTGATTTCTTCCTCCCTAAGGTTAACTTCTTTATCCAAGACCTATACCGAATCCCAGTTAGCAGAGGCAAAATCCCCTAAGGCTACAGTTGTTTCAACCGCTTCAATTCTTGGGTTATTAGTTCTAGGGGCCCATATCACCTGATCTGGTTCATGTGCTTCCAAAACACTTTGTCCTTGACCCCTCTTCCTACCTATTTTAACTATCGCTTTGTCATCTTGACGATAGAAGATATATCCAAGAGGAACCACATCTGTGTCCATATACTCAGTAATGGACTGTGTAGGAACATAAGTGACACTAATTGTGGAAACCAAAGAAGGTGTCTGAGTGACACCAAAGGTTGGGATAGGTAAAGTGACTTGAGCAGTAGCTAAAGGTGTAATGATGACTTCAAGAGTTGACACACCTTTGTCTGGGGAGGGAAGTGAGACCAATGCCTCAGAAAGTGGAACCTGAGCAAGACTACTAACTTCCAGGAGAGGAGGTGGACTCTGCACTTTACCAGGTGAGTGTGTAGGGGAAACCTTCGAAGATGCATCGATAGAGGTTATTACTGGATTAGCTGCAGATGATTACGGAGGGATAACCAAAGATTGAGGTTCTGTAGTGACAGATGGTGAAATGGAAAAAGAGACTGAATGTTCAGGTAATGAAGTAGTGGAGTTGTTGAGGGTATTAAACAAGTGGGATAATGTAAATGGAAGTGTTCCTTCTAGGGGCATAGTAGAATTTGGCTGAACAGATGGCAACACAATTGTTGATGATGTGATACCAGGGGTAACATTAAATTCCAACAGTGACTATTCGGGGAAAGACTGATCCATATCAATGTTATCCAACAATTCAATATCAAACTTAGTATCTCCAGTAACTTCTTCAACTATTGGTACTGGGGAAGGTGAAAGTATATCTTCATCACAGTCAATTATGTCTATAGTGGAAATTTGTGATGAGGAAGGCATGACCTTCTGTCTTTTAGCTGGGTTAGCCTTGGTTATGACCAATTCATCATCTTCTGGAGTGTTTGGAGTAGATAGAAGATCATCCAGTGTACCCAGTGGCTGAATTTTGTCCACAGGCTTTGGGGGTTCTAACAGCTGAGTTTGCAACATTGATGACAATTGCGCCATTTGCTGTTTGGATTCATGGGCTGTCTACAGCATGAGTTTAGCTTCTTCATTAGCTTTCCTTTTAGATAGTTCCCCTTGAATATATTTACCTTTATCTCCATCATGACTGGTGGGAAAAGGAGGATTGTTAGACTTCTGAGCTTCTTTCTCTTTCCCGTCCTTTCTTGTTTGTTCAACAAGATTCAACTGCATGGCCCTGTAACTTAGGATTCTGTCCTTTAATTCTTTCTGATATTTCAGAATTTCATGTTGTTCTTGAGATTCCTTTGCTTTTGCCAGGACTTGAGAAAATATGTCCACCCCTTGATATATGGAATCATTGGGGATTGACTCATGTGTATAGTCTACCTTCATGTGAACTTGCTTTAGGTGTGCATCCAAGAACTTCTTAGGATCATGTTTCCTTTTTGGGGAAACACCTAATCTTAGAGCAACTATCTGATCACCCAGAACTACAACCCAGGTTGAATTTGGGATGACCAATTGACCCAGATTCAGAGGAAACTTAGGCCAATTTTTCTTCTTGGGTCCTACGAGCCTCTTATACATACCATCAGTGGCAGTTGAAAAGAAACTTCCTGTATTACCATCCTTTCTGGAACTATTCTTGGAAACAAATGAGTTGTTTCACTTCCCCAGATTCTGATGTATGAAAAGTACTCACCTACATACCAGTCACCCATTGTGTTGATAAAAGCTTAGGAATCCTCTGAGAATGCAGGTGGAAGATCTTGAAATAGATGGTACCCACAAAACAGTCAGAGATGTCATATATCATAGGTGAAAAATCCCCTTCCCATAGTGTTGAATGGTAGATGTGTATAGGTGGATGCAAAGGGGTCCAATGCCAACCCAAATTAGGGTATTGGAACTCTGAGCAGAAAACATCTAGAACATACGCAAATAGGAAGCAAGGTGTCTTCTTATGAACTGGTGCCTTCTGATATTCATGGATGGCATTTTTAATTCTGCTAACAAGATAGAGGCCCATGGGAAATATTCACCTGTAAGTAACACATGATGTGTTATGGGTGCCCACTCTACTTTAAAATGAGAACAATTGAGTTGACCGAAAAACCGGCAGAGCATGGCTACGAGTAGGGAAAAGGGTTCCTTAAACCAGCTAATAGGATAAAGGTTATCCGACTTAGGTACAAAGGCATTAGGATTTTGCATCCAGGACTTAATCATTTGGTCGAAATTATATCGAGTTTTGGACGATTGTATGAACTCAGTAGAGAGGGTCTGATCATGGGGTTTCAGAGCAAAATCTCGAACAAAAACCTTTGGGCGAAAACTTGTCAATTGACAACCGGTACTGTCATTAAAAGAATTGTCTTTCACATCAGCATTTTCAATTATCCACTAAAATGCATCTGTGTAGGGTAAGACAGCAGGGTGTGCAGCGATGGCGTGAATTTGGGAAGCCCTAATTTTCTCCTAGACTAGTCTATCATTCTCGATATGGGATAGGTCATCATTATAAAAAATGGCGTATATCTTAGACCAATCCATCTGGTACGTTTCAGTAACTCGTTCATTGGTGTCAGAGAAAAAACCAAAATTTGGGTCTTTGATCAGGGGGTCTTTGTACGATGATTTAGACCGTGTATTTCTCGACATGGTGGAAGAGCTTTGCAATATCTGATTAATACAGAAAATCAAATGAAATTCAAACTAGAAATAGCAAAATTGTAGGTTAACAACGTAAGGATAACAATGGACTTACCTAAAATAACCAACAAACTGAAAAACGGCACCTGACATGCAATCCACAGTAAAATGATAATGCAACAACATAATTTCTTCAATAGTTAAAATGTAAAAATAAGGGGTAAAAAACCCTATTAAATACAGTTACCAAAATAAAACCAACCGTGCGATCATAACAGATGGACGACTAAGATTCACCGCAGTGAACGTGGAATCGGGTTTAAGTATGTTGACGAAATTCTTATTCAAAGGTTCCACAAGCCGAAACCCAAAAGTACGGATTCGCGGGTTGCAGTTTCATAAAAATGGAAGTGGGGAAAAAAATATTTCCGAAAGCCGAAAACCAATCATGTGGGTGGCGGGTTTCAGGAACGTGAAACTGTGAAGAGGGATAACCATTCCGAAAGCCGAAAACTGACTAAGCGGGTGGCGGACTTCGGAAATATTAACTGTAAAATGACCATCTCGAAAGCCGCATCCCGAAATTACGGGTTGTGGGTTTCGGGAAGACACACAAAATAAACGAAAAACCTCAATCATGAAAGCCGAATGCCGCCATTGCGGGGTTCGGGTTTCAGGGTGGTTATTTCTTAATCTTATTAATGAATGGCCCCGCAATCCGCACCTGTCAGGTTGCGGGTTTCGAAATTAGCAAAGCCAAAACTAAAACATTAGTCCCGCAGTCCTCACCTGTCGGGTTGCAGGTTTCGGGTTCTCCAAAATTTTGGGTTTTGGAATGATGATGACAGTCAACAAAATACTCATAATTTTGGCTCCTTTCAGACTGAGACACTTTGGAAGAAATGATCAAACCATCACAAACAAGCAGATCAAAAGAATGTGTGAAGAATTTTTTTGGAGGTAAAACCAAAATCCAGAATTTTTCAAGATGACTCACCCAAATACCTTTGCGTTTATTAAAAATTGGGGGCTTCCATGCTTAGCTAAGCATGGGATCTGTTGTGGCCACAACAGAACCAAAGGATTACATTGGAGTAATCACTGATGCCAATGAATGCAGAGGGCCCCATTACTCAAACCTCTGGGAAAATCTAAATTCGCAGAGGCAGCACGCGACCGCTGAAGTGTTCTACCAGTACTATAGCCAGCTGCATGATGTGACTATGGCGACTCCCAGGATTACAAAGCAGGTAACTAGCAAATATATTTGCATTGTCGATTTTTATGCTGACATGCAAAGTATCCAAATTTCACCAAAAGCATAGCAGAAGAAGCCAGAATGGTATGCAGGGAACTACCACATGTATGAGGACGACATTGACAACATAATGAAAAAATGGCCTACTGAGTTCCATGTTGAGGTTGTTGATGTCCCCAGTGATTCTGACAAGGATGAACCCATTCCGCGACCGTTCCCAATAGTGGAAGAAAAGGAGGCAGGAAAAAGGAAGGAGCCGGAGAGCCCCAACCACAAAAAGGGAGCACGCAAGAAGCAGAAAGCTAATAAAGGCCAATTAGATACAATCCTCAAAGAGGATTATTATGACATGATCGCAGTAAAATTCACGGAGCAGATGGAAGGCCGATAGTGGCATGGGCATACGCGAAGGGTAGGCCATGATGGAAGATTCGCTACCAGGTGTCAGCTAGCTCGATGAGCTAGAAACTATAACTGTTTTCGGTAAACCTAAGGGTTTTTGGCCTGCACATTGTAAAGACATGACCTACGGGCATGATCTATAAATAAGGCATGATTTTGTAAGGGAATGGTTACTCTTCAGTTTTGGATCAAGTATTGATTATTGTAGAATCTTAATCTTGGAAGACATTGTAAAGGCTCTGCAGCTGAGTGCACAGAGACCTATCTGAGAGAGAAGAGAGTCTGCAGTTGAGTGCACAGACTAAGGATGGTTGTACCCTTGCCATAAAGATCAATATTAACAACCGTTCTTGTGCACGTAGCCTCCATCTGGGGGGTGAACCACGTTAATTCCTGTGTTATGTGATTGTTGTGTTTTTATGATTGTTCATTTGCTTAGTATGAAGGTTAATACTGCAGTTATTTGTTATGTGATTGATTTTGTACGTGTTCACCTCAGAGAATGGGAATAATACGTTAAGTGATACATATATGGATGGATGTTAGGTATTCAACAAGTATAAGTCTGTGAATGAATGAGTATGCCGACTAATCACACAGTGGAACACTGAACTTAAGCATAGCGTTTGGGCGCGTAGTTTTGCATGCTTTACTCATTTGCATACACCATAACGATAAACCCTTAAGGATTTAGAATGCATAAAGAATGGTAGCTTGGTTGAAGTTGGACGGGCTCGAATAGCCGCATGGTCCCATAGACGCATTGTTCTAAGTCCGTGCTGAGAGGTAAGCTGTCAATAGCTTAGCGTTGCCAGGCAGGAGATAGTCCAGACCGCGCAGTCCTAGGACGCGCTGGTTGTGCAAGTTCCAAAGCTTGGTGAAGCATCCGATGCGGGACAAAGACTCCGCGCGGTTGCATGCCTATGGCAGTCTGCAAGATACTGCGCTACTTATCCTTCTTCCCACTCTCGCATCACCAGGCTGTGGAAACTTGATTCCACATCCACCCCCTCAGATTCACCTCTGGTGAGACCTCAGGTTGTGTGCAGTCTGTTGCCGAAAGGGCCGGTGAATAGAGGTTTTGTTGGTTCCTCGAACCACGAATTACCTGGGTCTACACGGGAAACCTCAAGAAGGTGATATACAACCAACATAGAGAGATGCAAAGGAGGAGAAGGAGCTCATGTTTGGGGATTAAATCTTTGTATTTACTGGTCATCTATATTGAGGAAGCTTTGTTGGGTTTTCTACCCCATGAGGGTTTCCTAGGATAAATTTGTGTCTCTTGTGTTTATGCTATGCTTGTTGTTTTTTCAGTGATCATGTATATGCTATTGTTGTGAAATGGAATGTAATATTGATATTTTCTATCTTAGAATAATGAATTTTAACATGGCATCAGAGCTAGCCTAAAGGAAGGCAATGTATGGCACTTACGACACTTGTCTCACTTGGGACAATTGGAAAGTTAGGGTTTTATATAGCAAAAACCAGTCATCGTGGCACTTTCGCTATAAATTCATTTTGGCGAAGGTTAAGGATCTAAAACTTTTACATGTCTAAGGTAACATCCCCAGGTACCTTGTATCCTAAGAACAACATCTAATTTGATGTACTTTTTGTTTCATGGTCCGTACAATATAGGGTTTATGCCTCTTCCAGATCTAAGTCGTAAATAGGTGACCTATGAAAAAAGGTCACAACTTGGGCTAGGAAGATCCAAATGAAATTCTGTAAAATGTGATAGTAAGAGAACAGACCTTAGTTTTGTAGGTAAAATTTTCAGAGGTCGAAGTTGAACCAGTGACATGTGGCACTCCGTACAAGTTCCCTATGTTGTTTCATCCCATAAACAATTCATCTTGCGACACTTGGTATAAATATCTCTCAAAAAATTCATTTGAGGTAAGACCTATGGGGTTGGAAAGATGACAGGTCAGGATACCACAGGCCAAAGTTTCAGACCCTGCAGATCCGCAATTTCAGAGTTGCACCAGAAACAATACAGCCCATCTGAAATGGCTAAACGGAGGAAATCTAAGATGAGGAGGACGAAGCTCTCACTTAGTGTTTTCCATTTTTAGGTCTAGAAGGACCTGATGCAATGTTGGAGACACCTGATACAACATTGGAAGCTTTTATAATGGATTTGGAATCCATTCATCATATATATTGATCCTCCATCAAAATGTTGTGGGAGGAACAAGATTGAAGATTAGGGTTTCCAAGTAAGAAGAAACCCTAGCAAAGTTGGGAGACTCATAGGGCAGCGATGAAGAAGGTTTAAATGGCACTGATATCCTATCATCCTATCACCATGAACATACATAAGATGTTTACAAGTGACTTACATTGGATGGTTAGGGTCTTACCCTTAGAAAGAAGTCTACTCGACAGGTATGACTTGAGAAGACACAGGTATGTTTTGAAATCTGATTATTGATTAAGTTCATAATATGTTTGTCTTCATATTATTGAGGTTAGTACAATTATGATTATTTTTAGATTGTATGATCACCTTAGTAAAAGTATGAATGCATGTGAATGATAGAAGACATTCATTGATTAGGTTTATGACACTTATGATTGTACTAATGCACCTGTGGTGTTGTATGAGGATTATGTTGTCTGCTAACAAGATACACGTGTTAGTTTTTACTTATCATTTGAGCAGCATATAGCATATAAACAATTACGGAAGGATAACAAGCACATCATAAAAGACAAGAGACACAATTTATCATAGGAAACCCTATTGGGGTAGAAAACCCAGCAAAGCCTTCCTCAATATAGAAATCACAAAGTACAAGATAACCCCAAGACAAAACAACTACTCCCTTGCTTGTGCGCCACTCTCTTCTCCACTAATGCACGCTTGCTTGAGTGAATGAGATGATACAAATGAGAGAGAGCATGCCTATTTATATTCTTCCATTGAGATGACTAATTCCCCAATAGGGCCGACTTGTCTAACTGGATGGTCAATTACATAATATAATAATCTTTCTGGGGCTTTTCTAAGCCGACACATGTCCTAGGGTTTACATTGATTCTTTCAATGACCTTTACATTATTAATTACATGACCATCAACTCCCATAGGAGGAATACAATAATATAAATAGAATATATTCCATAGTTACATTATTTTAACACTCCCTCTTAACTAGGAAGGTATTCTGCGGGTAACAACATCTGCACAACTGACTTGTGAACTTCTATATGTCGTAGGAAGGCTTTGGATGATCATCTGTCTTGGGGAATCATCTGTGGAGTAGCAACATCATCATATGCCGAATATGATCATCATCAATAGCATCATCATCAACAATCATCAACTGCTGGAACAACAACATCGTCAACTGGAACATCATCTACTAGAACATCATCATCAGCAACATCATCAATTGGAACATCTTTTGTTGTCAGCAACCTCATCAACTAGAACATCATCTGCTGGGATAGCAACATTAGCAGCACCATCAGCTGGAACAACATCATCATTAGCTGGAACAACATCATCAGCAGCACCATCTGTTGGAACAACACCATCAGCTGGAACCACATCATTGTCAGCTAGAACACCTGCAACAAACATCAGTATCTACATACTGATACTATCAGTCAGCCAATACTAATCTTCCCTCACCCCTGGAGAGGCATCAACTCGTGAGAGTTGGAACTATCAGTCAGCCAGTACTGATCTTCCCTCACCCGTGGAGAGGGATCCATCCCTACGGACAGGCATAAACTCGTGAGAGATGGAACCATCAATCAGCTAGTACTAATCTTCCCTCATCCCTGGAGAGGAATCCATCCCTATGGACAGGAATCATCTTGTGAGAGCTGGAACCATCAGTCAGCTAGTACTGATCTTCCCTCACCCTTGGAGAGGCATCCATCCCTCCGGACAGGCATCAGCTCATGAGATTTGGAACCATCAGTTAGCTAGTACTGATCTTCCCTCACCCTTGGAGAGGCATCCATCCCTCCAGACAGGCATCATCTAGTGAGAGCTGGAACCATCAGTCAGCTAGCGCTGATCTTCCCTCACCCTTGGAGAGGAATTCATCCCTACGGATAGGCATCTATCCTTTCAGATAGGCATCATCAATCAATCTCTCTTTCGAGAAAGGTCCCTCTGCACCACACCAAGCCTATCTCGAAAGTACTCAAAATTCACATGAGCCAAAGGCTTAGTTAGCACATCAGCAACTTGTTCCTCTGTAGGAACATACTCGAGCTTCACAGCTCCCCTCTGCACCATATCCCAGATATAGTGGAACTTAATCTCGATGTGCTTCGATCTATCATGAAGCATAGGATTATCAATCATCTTGATGCAACTCTGGTTATCACAGAGTATCTCCGTAGCATCAATCTCTGCATCGAACAATCCTGTCAACATCTTGCGAAGCCATACTGCTTCACCACAAGCTGAACAAGCTGCTACATATTCAGCTTCTGTTGTACTAAGTGCAGCACAAGGTTGCTTTCTACAGAGCCATGAGATCATGCCTGATCCCAAACTAAAGCAACATCCTGAAGTGCTCTTTTTGTCTTCATCACTTCCAGCCAAATCCGAGTCTTTGTACCCATACAGCCTGAACTCACTATATGAGGCATATCTGAGTCCATAATCCATGTTGATGTATATGTAACTTCAGAATGTATTTCATCTATGTATTTCATATATATTTATTGAACCCTTAGTAGAGATGTGTTATTCCTCTATAAGGAAGTGTCATCATGTGGATTGACAAGTGTCGCAAGTGTGTGTAATTGCCGATGGGTTATTAGACCACCATGTGTGGGGTCGGCCCTGAAATATATATATTATAATGTGGATGTACCTAACTAGACAAGTCGGCCCCATAAGGTCACTGGGCAAACAGGTTAGTATAAATAGAGATCAGGTGATCTCTATTTAGATCATTCGGAAAGTCATATCTCTCTCACTCAGAAAGTGGCGCACTAGTGAGGAGGAGGATCATCTGCTACTAGGAGACTATCTCAATGTATTTTGGTTGTACTTTGGTTGAGCCATTGCTCTCTCTATCTCTGAGGAAGTTGTGGGGTTTTTCACCTTAGGGTTTTCCCCACAGAAACTCTGTGTCTCTTATGCTTTTGATCCTTGTGATGCTTGTCATGCTTATTGTGATTGTTATGCATTGATATACTATACATGTTATTCTCTCAGTGAAGATCCTAGAGTATTGTGAATTAATGCTCAAAATTTAACATGGTATCAGAGCTAACCTGAGAAGAAGACATTTTGCAGTGACGAAAACTTGAGTTTCTTGTTTATTGGGTTTCTCTCCACAAATTTTGGAAAAGCAGTATAGTAGATTGAATCTACTCATCAAGGCGCATCTATATGTCCAATCAGAATTCAATTCTGAGCATTTTTAGATTTGGCCCTAAAAATTAGGGTTTCCACAAAAATAGGAATTTCTGAAATATGAAGACATAGCTAGAATCTCCTTGCAAAAATCGAAGTTTAGAGCTTTGGATCGAGATTTTTGGCTGGGTAGATCTCCAGGAAACTCAAACCCTAATTTAGGGCTCTCCCTAGTGAACCCGGGAGGACAAAAAGACAAATATGAAGGGTAAAGCTTTGCTGATCTCAAATTCTGAATGCACCAGGATTATCAGCTCATCAAAGCGCATCTTTCTATCCTTTCAGAAAATTGAAATTCACATTCTGAATTTTTAGGGTTTTTTTGACAAACCCTAATCTTGGACCAAATCCAGTTTTCAGCATTTCAAGTGGTAAGACCTAAATCTTTTCTATTTCCATTTGAAGTACTCTTTAAGATGTCTCACCACACCAAGCTTGAGGATAAGCTTGAAGGGGCTGATAACTTTCGAGCTTGGAAGTATAGGATTGGGTTAATCCTGGAAGAGAATGAGTTGGACTCATATATAAAAGAAGACATCCCTGGATGAAGAGGCCAAGGTATTGCATAAGAAGAACTTGGTCAAGGAAAAGAGAATCATTGCTGATTCTATCAAAGACCATCTCATACCCCATGTGTCTTCTCTAAAGACACCCAAGGATATGTTTGACTCTTTGACCAAGCTATTTGAAGGGAAGAACATAAATTGGAAGATGACTCTGTGGAATCAATTGAAAGGGGTCAAGATGTTGAATGGAGAAACCATTCAATCTTACTTCTCCAAGGTCTCTCAGATCAAGGAGCAACTTGAAGCTGTGGATGAAGTAGTGGACAATGGTGAAGTTGTAATGACCACTCTGAATGGCCTACCTAGGTCATGGGACTCCTTTATTCAAGGAACCTGTGCAAGAAAGAAATTGATCTCTTTCAGTAAACTATGGGAGGAATGCTCTCAAGAAGACGCTAGACTTGTAGCTCGTGAGGAAAAGATGGGAGGTGAAGATCAAGCTCTCGCAACTCACACCAAAAGAAGCAAGCCCAAGAAGGAGCACTCTTGCTACAAAAGATCCTATCAAAAGAATAAGAAGGATCTAAGATGCTTCACATGCAATGAGAATGGTCACTTTGCTTCAGATTGTCCCAAGAACAAAAGGGATAATAACAACAAATTCAGCAAGAAGAAGAAGGGCAGCAAAAGAAAGTTCCATGCTCATACTGCTGAGGATGATGAACCTCCAAAGAAGAAGGCTAGGGCAGAAAGTGATGATGACTCATCAAGTGAAGAAGAGTATGTTCTAATCTCTTCTCTCACAGGTACTATCTCCCATGGTTGTAATGATTGGTTGATTGATAGTGGGGCTTCCAAACACATGACTGGGTTTAAGGAATCTTTTGTGAATCTATCTGAACATGAATCACCCCATAAGGTGAAACTTGGGGATGATTATCAATACCCAATCAAAGGAAGTGGTGAAGCCTCCTACAATCTAGATTCTGAAAAATCTTTGAAGATGAAAGAAGTCCTTTATGTACCTAGGCTCAAGAAGAACTTACTCTCCATCTCTGCATTGGATGCAAAAGGTATGAGGGTTGCATTTGTGGATGGCCAAGTCCTAATGTAGCCAAAGGGAAAGACCATAGATGATGCAGTAGTGATTGGAGAGCAAGAGGGAGGATTGTATAAATTGAAGGGGCAACCTGATCATGCCATGGTGCATGAATCCATGGAGCCAAGTGAACTTTGGCATATAATACTTGCTCATATGCACTATAGGGCACTTCCAATTGCAAGCAAGGTTGTAGAAGGTCTTCCTGAAATCAAGACCAAACATGAAGGTGTTTGCAAAGGATGTGCAAAAGGTAAGAACATTAAGAAGGCTTTCCCAAGCAGTGAAAGCAAGGCCAAAGATATCCTGGAAATCATCCACTCAGATGGATGTGGTCCTATGTCATCCAGTTCTCTTAGTGGGTATGTTTACTATGTCTCATTTATTGATGACTTCTCCAGGAAGACTTGGGTATACTTCTTGAAGAACAAAGATGAGGTGTTTGATAAGTTCAAGGAATTCAAAACCTTGATGGAAAATCAAACTGAAAAGAAGATCAAAACATTCAGATCCGACAATGGTGTAGAATTCACCTCAGGTGACTTCAAGAAGCTTTGTAGTGATTCAAGGATTAAGAGGGAGTTGACTACTCCTTATAATCCTCAACAGAATGGAGTTGCAGAAAAGAAGAACAGAACTATCATGGAAGTAGCAAGGGCAATGCTACATGACCAGGATCTACCTATGCATCTATGGGCAGAAGCAGCTAGAACAGCTGTATATGTGCAGAACAAAACACCCCACAAGATATTGGACAACAAGACACCAGAAGAGGTCTTTTCTGGTAAGAAACCTGAAGTCATCCATCTCAGAATATTTGGTTGTCCAGTATACACTCATGTCCCAAAGGAAAAGAGGACCAAACTAAATCCTTCTGGAAAGAAGGGTATCTTTGTGGGTTACAATGAAAGATCGAAGGCTTACAGAATAAACTTTCCAAGGTTTAAGAAGATTGATGTCAGCAAGGATGAATATAAGTTCAAGGACAGGTAATCCAGGAAGCAGAGATCAAGAGGGGGCACACTCCAACAGCTCCTACAAGGATGCAGATTTTCAGAGGGAGCTGACCATCTTCCTACATTCAACAACAGAAAGGTGTAGAAGAAGCTACTTCAGCAGCTCCTACTAGGAAGCAAAGACTCAGAGGGAGTCCACCCAACAAACAAACAAAGATAAGTATTTCAATTATCATTTCTTGCATATTTTGTTTGTTTAAATAATATTATGCTTATGTTCCTAGACTTAGGAGATGTATTGTGCATATTAGAATGATTGCATTAATGAACAGTATACTACTAATATGCATGTGATGGGTAAGTAGCCTATGGCACTGTACAACATCCCAGTGCTACTTATCTAGAATGAAACCTCTTTGCTGACATGTTGGGAGTAGTACAAACTCTTAACAATGTTCTGGTAGAGACTGGAAGGCATCTAGAAAGTTGTGGAACATGGATAAATGTTGTATTAAAGCATTGGCTAAGATAACTGCATGACTGCATGACATATTTATTTATATGTAAAGAATTTGTTCTAAAAATTATGAGATGTTTCTAATCATGCAATTTAACTTGTTTTGCAGGAAAGACCGTATATCTTCACCTACAAAAAGGACTACAACATTTGTTCCAGTATCAAAGATATCTATTGAAGATATTGAAGTTCCCACGATCTGGGATGAAGAAATGGAATGCCATGATCCGTCAATCATGAAGAAGATGTTTGGGATGCAGTCCCAAGACCTGACAGGGAGTCACATGTGTGCAGATTGAAGAAATCCTTGTATGGCTTGTAGCAAGCTCCCAGAACCCGATTGCAAATACTAAGAGGAAGCTTGCTGCTAAAGATTTGGGAATGATGCATTATTTCCTAGGTATGGAGGTGTGGAACATGGATAAATGTTGTATTAAAGCATTGGCTAAGATAACTGCATGACTGCATGACATATTTCTTTATATGTAAAGAATTTGTTCTAAAAATTATGAGATGTTTCTAATCATGCAATTTAACTTGTTTTGTAAGAAAGACCGTATATCTTCACCTACAAAAAGGACTACAACATTTGTTCCAGTATCAAAGATATCTATTGAAGATATTGAATATATTGAAGTTCCCACGATCTGGGATGAAGAAATGGAATGCCATGATCCGTCAATCATGAAGAAGATGTTTGGGATGCAGCCGCAAGACCTGGCAGGGAGTCACATGTGTGCAGATTGAAGAAAGCCTTGTATGGCTTGTAGCAAGCTCCCAGAACCCGATTGCAGATACTAAGAGGAAGCTTGCTGCTAAAGATTTGGGAATGATGCATTATTTACTAGGTATGGAGGTGTGGCAGAGTACAGGTGGGATCTTCCTTGGTCAAGGGAAGTACACTATTGGTAGAATTTTTTTCCTATGGATAAGTCAAAATTCTCTTAGATTAAAGTAGACTTTTACTGACTCTAAACTAAGACAAAACTAAACAAATGCTACCTTGAATTCCTAGATCTTAAATAGACATCTCAAGATTAAAGTGCTAAAAGAAGTAGAAGAGATCTAATTGACCTTCAATCCAATCGCTTGTCTTTATGGTTGCTCCAATTTCCAAGTCCTCACGAATGAACCTGTCAAAATGATAACCAAGATACAAGCATATACAATTCTCTAGCAACTTGAAATATGAGTTAGGATCTAAATCTACAATAGATACAAATCATATCATTGAAACAAGATCAATACATGTGATTTGGGAAACAAGACAAGTTATATTCTATTATCAACTTGAAGTTACTTACAAAGGTTGCTTGATGTCCAAGCCAATCCTCCAAATCCAAGTGCTTCCTCCTCTAGCTATCTCCACAAAGCTGCAAGATCATAAGTTTGATATCTCCAAGAGTCCTCCCCTTTGCTCATGGAATGCCTCTCTCTTATAGTGTGTGGTAGGGTTAACCAACAAGAGAGAAGGGTGGATCTTGTGAGAGTTAAGTGGATCAGGCCTACTAATCACAAAAAGTGAGTTAGGATCGAATCAGGGACACCAATCCTCAAAAATCTCTCGAAAATCAAAATCCCACAAGCCATGGCAAAAAGGCTAAAAAAAGTGTACCGCGCTTCTAGAACAGAGCATAACGTGGTAGTACCGCGTGGAGGAGAAAGAGCATAGCGCGGTAGTACGGACTACCACTCACCTAACATGGATCAAGGCGCGGTAGTGAGGGTAAATGAAGTCTCAGCTAGGTTGATTCTTGACAGGGTAGGTTTGCCTTCAAGGATCACTCATCATTTTTCTCTTCTGTGTGTTTTAAGCAGTAGGGGAAGTGTCGTCAACTCTTTTTGTGGTGAAGATGCGACACTGTGGAATATGGAGGTATAACAGATGCCCCCTAAAGTGTGAGCTCAGAAGGGACTGATGGCCGAAAGACTTTACAAATACTGTGCGGAGATAGCATCGAGGAGAGCGACTAGGAGCTGAAAAAAGAAACAAAATGTTAAATATACCACCGAGGCGGGCATCCCCATGCTCGGAAATAATTGACTCAAAGTATGGCTACTGACCAATACATTGCAGATCCATGAGTACTGAGATGATATAGACTGTGGACAGATCATGGCTACTATGAACAAGCGTAGATCGATGAGACAGTAATGACACAGCCACGACCAATACAAAAAGTGGATCTGTGTGACAATACCAAGGACATCTCCATCGCAACCTGGACGCAATCAAGATACAAAGGCGCACCCAGGGTCTTCTACCCGATCGTAAATGATACGAATCTAGCCATGTGATTACAAAGTGTTGAAGTCGAACATGGTAGAAACCATTTGATTACCGGTCAATGATGTGAACCGTTAACAAATGCGAGGGAAATCACCGATGATGACGATGATCCCCAAGGTATCCGAAGTACATCTCAATGAAATGCGATTAGATGAGTTGATGTCGAGCATTCGAGAGATCGTTCGATCAGAGGTCAGTGATGTAAACCTATTGTCGAACATGAGGAAACCTACCATTGAGGCATGCAGGTGCCAAGGTACTAATGGTTGATCCCTAAGTCCAATTCCTGGATAGTGATTTGACGTCAACGGGAATAGACTCGTCGAAGGCGGGCCATAATGATTCCCACATCATCGACACGAAATCAGAGCGAAAGATAGTATAAGATGACGAAACAATGGAGTATGTACTGACACAACGGAGGTCTGGCACAATGAACGACTCTGAACAATGCAACCCTTTGAACATATAAAAGCATGTAACAGGACTTGGCAGTAGGGATTATTGATAACACAGGATAGACACAGAATGAGTAGGCTCATGGCCAGAGAGACGACTCATGATGATGACCATAACTCAGTGATGATACCCAAAATAAACAAGAGACAGACGCATGCCATGTTCAAAGGTAATGGCTGACAAGCTGCCAAAACAAACTTGACTTGTTCCCCATATTCCCCCGACATGATAGACGAGTACCTCTTTGTTGTTTTTCGAGCTTGAAGAGGATAACAGATGCTTGGTATAGCTCATCTTATAGATGAGTCCAATCTCACATGTTTTACGAACCTGAGAAAGGAGGGGTTCGTCCCAAAGTGGGTCCTTCGATGTTAAATTTTCACGAGTCCAAGGAAGGAAAAATCAGTAGTTTTTCACATTTAGAGAGCCTGAAAAACTTAAAGGGGGCTCCACAGTGTACTTTTTCGTAAATTTAGTCCCTCGATCCCAAAAAAGTGTAAAACAATTCCCGAGAGAACTCTCCCAGCCAAAATTGACCGAGGTATACCTTTCTCGTAAATAGTCTAGACGGGCCGAAAAAGGGGTAACCTATCACCGAATAGACGACCTTTCAAATACTTTTACAAGTGTGAAAGAGTCAAGATCACTTGGCAATATTTTCAATTTTAGGGAGTCTGAAAAGAGCTTAACTATGGACTCCAATGGCCTTTTTCGTAAGTTTTAATTATTCTGGTCCGAAAAGAGAATAAAATACAACCAGGATAATACTTTTCTCATCGTTTAACGAGCATGAGTAAAGCTGACCTAACTCGACACCATTTACTTGAGTTTGACAAGCATGAGATGGGTGTAAAAGCACTTGGAATCTTTTTCAAGTTTTAGTCCAGAGCATGAAAAAGATAAAGTAGGCTCAAAATGAAGGTCAAACAATAAATGAACGCCAGTGTGTATATTGTCTTTAAAGGAGATCCTGTCAATAAGTGCTCATGAAACCAAATATTAGTAATGTGAAATGGATTTTATTTTAACTAGATAAAATAATGAGTGAAAAACAAGTAAAAAAGTTATATAAAGGATGGGTAAAAATAGAAAGTTACCATTTCACTCGTGCATTTACCAAAAGAGGAGATTTTACCCATTTGAGGAGCAAAAACTTCAAGAGTTCATATCTGGATATTCGGGGCACCATTTCAATAGCCGTCTGCGCCAAGTAAGAGCTTTTAAGCCTCTCTTTCATTTCATGTATGAATAAATTGTTTTCAGTAGGAAAAAGTAATTTTTTGGGCAAGCCCTATTGGGCAATTTTTTCCCTTCACAGTACCATGCGGGGGACGTATCGGGAAGCGCAGTACTGTGCAATAGTACCCGCGCTGTGAGGTTAAACAGGGGCGCGGTATTGTGAAGTACCGCGCAGTCAAGTTTCTCCCAGGCGCAATAGAGGCGAAATTTAAGATGGAAAAATTATTTTTTCTCAAATTTTTAGCTGAGATCAAGTTGTTAAATAATTACTGAATGTTTCCCATGACCTTTTGCAGGTGTTTGAAACTTGTTTGGAGCAAAATGGTCCATTGGAAAGAAAGAGAACATGAAGCAGATGATTTGCTGGCTGAAAATGACCAAGAGACTTTGACAACACTGCGGGAATGTGGTTTGTTAAAATTCTTCAAGACCAAGGGTATTCGTAAGCAGGCAAAGCTTCTCACCCACATTATTCAAATGAGGGACCCCGATATTCAGGCTTTCCGAGTAGGAGAACACATCCTCGAAATTCAACTCGAGGACATTTATTTTCTCACAGGCCTCTCAAAAAGAGGAGCCCGGGTGAGTTTTACTGGATACACAGCCTCGGAGGCGAGCACAGATGCTTTGATTGCTCGTTACTGCCGTCAGGGTTTGGGGAAGAAAAGCGGCAAGGTGGTCATCAAAGACATTATAGAACTTCCCATAAAAACCATGTTGCTCACCATCACACGTGCAGCAGGGAGTACGAGTCCCCATCAGGCGTACCGTACACAGATGAATCTTGCAGTGGATTGTATGGCGGGAACAGTATTCAACTGGTTTGCGGCAGTGTTGACCAACCTCAAAGAGCAAGTGAACAAGTGCAGGCTTGGAGAGAATTCCCAATTTGGTTATGGGAGCACCTTAGTCACCTTCTTTTTGGCGAGGGTGCCATTGTTGCGCCCACAGATAGCTATGCCCCCCCGTCCACCTACCGAGCCATGGATGGCTTGATGGAGTGATTATGCAGGACGTCTGGGGGGACCTCAGCATTTGGCTTTTGGTGAGGATTTCTTCTCGTGGCTCGAGGAACAGATAGTGATGATCGATGACTACCCCTATGCAGGGGTGGACTTCCGCGAGGACATAGAGTTGGCACTTCTGGAAGATGAGGATTGGGACAACTCAAGTATGACCTTCATGTACATATTTTTCTTTTTTGAATATATAATTTTATTTTTTTTTAGAATGTGTAAAAGACTTTAATGTATGTATGTGTGCATGTCGCAGATCGTGGACCACAGAGACTGGCAGGGTACTCGCCATTACGCCGAGGTGGTGTTGATCGCCAAGCCGCTCCAGACGAGGAAGAAGACAAAGATGAAGCGAGAGGGGTCCAAGAAATAGAGAGGAATTTGCAAGGTTTGACTCACGGTATTTCTGCTATGAGGGTGGACGACATCCCTTTGCATCTCTAGCGGCATACTGTAGGTGTGCCTAGGCGTATTGGCTGACTCCTTCCTAGGGTGGTTCGAGCTATAGTGTATTATCACCAGCAGCGTGAGGAATCTGACGAGGGACATGATAGATCTCCTAGATCTTCCTAGATGGCAGCTTTTATCTTTTTGCGGCATGTATACGATATGTAGGCATTGAGAGCCAAATTTTTGTATGGGATTTGGTCCCAAATTTTGTTTTTAAAACACAAACTTTATGTATTTGGAAAAACACTTTTATATACAGTGATATGGACCTATTTTTATGATCTATTTATTTATAATGACTTGTGTGTTTTACTTTTTGTGATGTGTTTTTATGTATGGGCAAGATGCCAATCCAAAATGTAATTAGCTAATGAATCAGCCATACAATTGAATTCCCTTGGTACGTGTTGATATGAAATGAAATTAAAAGATCGTTCCAAGAGGCGTACCCTCCGAAATAAACGAAGTAGGATAGGATCGCGAACTGTGTAAACATGATTCAGATGAGAAGCCACGAGTTGGGAGTCTAAAAAGACTGATAGGGAGTCAATTCCGAGTGAAGCAACCTCCGTCAAGAGTCCGATGACTGCATGGTACTCTACGATATTGTTGGTTGCAGGACCCAAACAATTGGCTTCTGAAGATATCAACTCGCCAGTGGGAGAATAGATTACCCATGCTGCGGAAGCGAGATTCCGGGTATGCCGGCTTGCACCGTCGGCGAATCCGAAGTAGGCAGACATCTACGCATAAAATCACTAGTCAAAGTAAGAATGGATACATAAGGTCCATGCGCACACCAAAAGATGAGTAAAAATAAGCTAAGTACATTATGTACAAAAAGTAACCCGCGTAGGGAAACCTTACGCGTAGAAGCGTTTGAGGTATAGCCCATTGCGGGGCCGTGCCAATGGCGTGCCATCACAATCGATGAGTTCATAAGCTCCTTTCTCCAAGACACGTTTTACAACAAAGGGGCCATACCACATGGATTCTAGTTTTCCTTTTTCGAGTTTATCGTGCATTTGATCATATGTGAGTACGAGGTCACCTTCATTGAAAATCCGAGGTTGAACGGATTTGTCATACTGAGCTTTGACATTTTTTTTATGAGCTTCGTTGGCTAAAGCAGCCTCGCGGCGGGTTTCATCTAGCTTAGCTAGGTATAGAAACCGTTCCTCTTCGGAAGTGGTGTGGGGAAGTAGCTCTATGGCTATCTTAAGTGATGGAATTTCACATTCAATCGGTAAAATGGCTTCTAGGCCATACACCAGTTGGAATGGTGTAAACCCAGTAGCACTTTTTACTGAGGTTCGGTATGCCCATAGTGCTGAAAATAGAGCTGAGTGCCAGTTGGATTTCTGAGTACCCATAATACGCTGAATCATTCGTTTCAGGACTTTGTTAATGGCTTCAACTTGGCCATTGGCTTGTGGGTAGTACGGGGTTGAGTTTTCATGACGAAAACCCAACTTGGCACTTAGTTCCTCGATCATATGGTTCCTGAAGTGGGAGCCATGATCGGTCACAGTGGATTGTGGGACACCAAATCTAGCTATAATGTGATTGAATATGAATTGTGTTGCTATTTTTCCGTCCTCAGCATAAGTACGCATTGCTTCAGCCCATTTTGTGAAATAGTCGACAGCTACTATGACATAGCTATGCCCCCCGGCTGAAGTGGGCTTACAGTGCATGAAATCTATGCCCCATTTGGAAAAAGGGCCGACAGCAATAACAGGATGGAGTGGAGCAGGGTGCGAGTGTGTTTTACTATGAAAGAATTGACATGGTGGACATTTTTTGACCGTTTCAATGCAGTCTTTAAAAATTGAGGGCTAGAAATATCCTGCTCGTAGTATTTTCTGGTCCATAGCCATCCCAGAGAGATGACCACCACATGCTCCAGCGTGCAGTCATTAAGAAAGCATTCCGCCTCATATAGGGTCAAACATTGTCGAAGAACGGTGTCGACACCACGTCGATAAAGAGTATCATCGACTATGAGGTAGTATTTGGCATGATGTCGGATGCGTCTACGTTCATCGCGAGTGAGGTCGGGGCGGAAGCGTTGGGTTTGGAGATATAATAGAATATCCCCGTACCACGGATCAGACGTGCTAATGAGGAACAACGATTCATCAGGAAGAGAATCGATGGGCTCGGATTGCTCGGTAGCATGGGGCAAGTTACAAATCAACTCAGCAAATACCAAAGACTTCTTGGACTTGGCTTTGACAAATTCCAAGTCAAACTCTTGAAGGATGACGATCCAACAAGAATATTTTCCCCCAAGCACTTGACGCATGAGGATATAATACATTGGATTGAAATCGACTATAACAGTGGTCCAACGGAGTAGAATGTAATGACAGAATCTCTGGACAGCGAAAACTGTTGCCAGAGCCAGTTTTTCAACATGTGAATAATGAGTTTCGAAGTCGAGAAGACTCTTACTAAGATAGTATACCACATGTTCTATGCCGTTGTGGTATTCCTGGACTAGCACCATACCGATGGTGGAAGTCGAAGCTGCGAGATAAAGAATGTAATCCCGTGTGTAATCGGGGGGTTGGATCACAGGATCTTTGGTTAAGGATGCCTTTAGATTATCAAAGGAGCATTGGGCTTTGTCATCCCAGATGAAGGGAATGTTCTTCTTGAGAAGCCTCATATAGCCTTTTGTTATCTCGGAAAGATTACAGATGAAACGGCGTAGAAAGTTTGCGTGCCATTGCAAACTTTGAAGTTCTGGAATGTTTGTGGGGGAAGGCAAGGCTAAGATAGCTTCTACCTTCGCAGGATCTAAGCGTATCCCGCTTTTGGAGATTATGAATCCCAAAAGTTTTCCTGCTTCTACGCAAAAGACGCACTTATGCGGATTCAAACGTATATTGTAGCGACGGCACCTTTCGAAAATGGCACTTAAGTGATCAAGATGGTCATCCCGGGTCTGAGAGTGAGCGGGGAGATCCTCAAGATATGGTTCTACAATATGTTTGATGTCGTGAAATGCGTATGACATCACCTGTTGGAAAGTTGCCCCGACATTTTTAAGACCAAAAGGTAACTTTCGATATGCGAAAATCCCCCAAGGGTAGATAAAGGCTGTTTTGTGCTGGTCGGCTGGGAGGATATCGATCTGATTATAGCCAAAAAATCCATCCATAAATGAAAAGATGACACTCCCGGCACAGTTATCGATGATCTGGTCGATGAACGGAGTTGGGTAGTTGTCCTTTGGACAAGCTTTGTTCAAGTCGCAGTAATCGACACCGACTCTAATCGTTCCCTGTTTCTTGGCTACAGGAACGATGTTAGATACCCATTCTGTCAATGGGACAGGATAGATAAAACCAGTTCGCAAAAGTTTTTCAACTTCTGCTTTAATAGCGGCTACCTTACGAGGATGGACAGGTCTAAGTTTCTGCCGAACAAGTCGGGTGCCAGGGAAGGTTGGAATTTCATGGACCACAACCGAGGGATCTATTCCTGGCATTTCTTCATAACTCCAAGCAAAGACATTGCAGAAGGTTTTGAAGTAGGAACTATAGAACTCCATTTCGAGGGGAGTACAAGTTTTGCCAATATGTATGTTTTCCACGATACCAAGCTTCACTGAAATATCTATGGGAGTGGTTGCCATAAGGTTAGACAAGTTTCCTTCAAAAAATACTTCATCGAGGGAAGTGGGAAACTTGGTTTGAACCATACCAAGTGAAGTACTAGGTTTTGTATTGGGCTCAAGCGTCTGAATGGTGGGGAATGAAGATCGATGATGAAAATCTCCCCATGGTGGCTCATCACCGCACATAACCTCCATAATTGATTCGTCAGTGGGAAAAATCAAATTGAGAGGATCGATAAGTGGTGGGTATGAATGAGTCTCAGACGAGAGCTATGCCACGGTGTGATGGGTAGAACAGTCGACCCAATCGGTGGCTGATTGGATTGCTTCGTATGCTGCGAGGTTTCTATTCAAAGGCATGGAGTTGCCGTAGTCTTCAATCTCAGCGGGATTCGGAATCACCCATGAATCATTGGAAGGGGTGACATTTGATGAAATCATGTTGACTGTTTGAACATGGGTCCCCAGCTCTAGAAAAACTCCAATAAGGGAAGAATCCTTCATGAGACCAACACCAATGTCTTGGAACCGGTACCAAGGTTGATCCAATAACGGGACGGTGTTGGCGGAGTTTGGATGAGAGTCTAGGATACAGTAATCAAGTTGATCAATGGTGACAATTTTCCCTTCATGAGGAAATTGCACAATCCGGAAGATGGTAGATGCTATGGCAGTCATGGCGTAAAACCAGTTCCGACCAAGTAGAAGATTGTAATATAATGGTGCATCTATGACTTCAATGTGTACAGATACTGTTTTTCCCCCCAGTTCAACACCAATTGAGGGAATGAGTCCATGTCACGTCCCCACCCATCATACTAGTGCAATGGAGGGGATCGTGAGGCTAAAACCGGGCATCCAGCCCCATGTACCAATTAAGTAAGCATTCCATACATATGAAGAGGCATAAATATTTACATTACACAGCAGAAGTAATTTCAATTACTCATTCGCCATACATTCAAGATATTCATCAATTAAATAATTGAAAGATGGCACCAGAGAATACTTATCTTTAACAGAGTAGTCCCAAGCAACTAGCTATGTCGCTGCAACGTTCCACCCAACCGTAGGCTCTTCGACAGCTTATACTAAGTCCGTTCGAAGGCCACCCCCGAGCTGGGAATGATTCTCACAAGGACAAAGGGGACATTCACGCTCACACACAGTCTATTAACCATTTTATTTTAGCCAAGCCAGTCTAACTGGGTTTATCAAGCTGCACTTGCACAATGGATGCTCATTCCCAATCTCAAGCCAGAACCAGGGATTACCCATCACCCATGCCCATCATACTCTTCTTTCTCACAGCAAAAAAAATGATTATTGACAGGGTTACACATTTACAACAGAGGTGTTCACAAAACAGGGTCCACATTGGTTCTCCCAACTCGTGGTTCACCCAAACGAACTGTGGAATTTCGATTTCAACCCCAGGGAGCAAAACCGATTTCTCTCCACTGGTTAGGATCCCTTCCAATGGCCTAAACGACCCCCAGGAAGACCCAAAACGTTCTGCTCTCTTTCCCCACGGGTAACCAACACAAAAACTCCCCTTCCCCGCTAAAAGATGAAGGGAGACACAGAAAAACGAGGGAGGAAAACGCCCAGGCAGCTTGAGCTGCGTGAGAGAGCAAGGCCATGGTGAATAATGCTTAGGCAGCCATTTCGTGGCTCTATTCTTGCCCAAAAAGACCAACACGATTTTCCATGAAGGGTGGCTTGCCCATACCCGATTTTGGACAGCTATACCTCTCCATTCCCAAGGCATTAACTTCCCCAACCAACTCTTGGGAGAAATCAATGGTTGAGTACAAAAGTCAACATGGGTAGTTGTGGGTTTGATGGGTTCTCATTTTGACACTTGGCTTGACCCTATTGGCTCAAGGGTTTGAATGTTTTCCCTCCCAATTCCTTGTGAAATCATGCCCCCATCTCTTTGTCGCATTGCATAGCTAGTTGTGGGTATTTTTATTAAAAATGCATATTACATGATGTTGAAATTCCAATGTGCCTGGCTAGCATGCAAAGCATATGCATCACTAAATCGATGGCGGGGCCTTAGCCTTGAGCTCCTCACCATGATTTCATAACAATATTACATCAATTACCTTTGAATGCAATGGGGTCAATAATGGGGACGTGACAGTCCATAAGGCTGAAAACCATGTCCATCAAATGCCCTGAGAGTAGTGGGAGAGGTCGTGACTTCGGGTGAGCCTAAGGCTCTCCAGCAATTCAAAGACATGATCGATGTGGAGGCACCTTCATCTAGCACAGTGCGATGGATGCTATTTCCACGGATTTTTGTATGAACCTGGAAGGCTAACTGGTGAGAAAGCCGAGGTTTGGCATGTTCCAAGTTAAACATAATAGAGTTTGAAGTATCTGGGTCCATTGCCCCCAGTGCTGAAAGTAAGGTTCTACGCTACGTGGGGCAGTGTTGAAGAACCTCGAGAGTTGACATGGCGCAAGGTGCTTGAGCTAAATCCTCAACAATGTTGTAATTTTGGGCTGCTCGCGCGTTGGGATTAAATGTCTCCTTTCATATGGTGCCCTTGGGTGGGCGTAGCACTGTGTCCGTGAGCGGTCTCTCGATATGGAGATGGCCGGTAGAGGGGGGGATAGGAGTCGGATCTTCAACAGGAGATTTTCCTTTCGCTATCTCTGATTGTTTGTTTGAACTTGGAGGGTTCTCATATGTCTTTAAACGAGTGGTTATATGAATCTCTTCATTACTTGTCATCAGGATTTCGCGATTTGTGGATGTCTCTCCACGAGTTGGGTTGGTCGAGTTGCCCCCTTATGGGGTTTCTTGGGAGACCTCTGCTGTTGCTGTTGAGGGAAAGGGTCAGTTAATACTGTCGGGCGAGAGGATCCTTTAACGAACTTGTTGACTTCGTCCTTGTAGGGACAGTCACGCGTGTAGTGATCGTCTTGAGAAATTAGGCAAGGAAACTTAGCCTTTCAACGTGGTTTCTGGTCGTTGTGGGTGGGTTGTGGCTTGGGGTTCTCCTACTGGTTCTTCTTAGATTTACCACGATTGTTTTTCTTCTTTCCTCCGGATGGTTGTGACGTAGATTGAACTGCGTTCACTTCACAGGAGATAACAGGAGAAGTAGTAGCTTTTGAAGCATCCTGAGGTAGAGCGGGGGAAGCAGAAGCTTGTTGTCCCGTCGAGTTGGTAGTAGGCTGGGCTTTGACTGAACCGACAATACCATCAATGGGGGGTTCAGTGGTAGGTTTTGTAGGATTAGTGGTAACGGGGGTGGCATGGGGAAGAAGTTCGTGTAAAGTACCGGATTGGGTGTATACCAAATCCATGTACTGAGCTGCCGAGATGGCTTGTTCTTCTGTAACCGGCCCGCGCATAGAGATATCTCTGGCTATGGGAGGAAAAAAGGATTTTGTGAACCAATCAGCGAGTAGCTGATCCGGAATGGGTGCCTTGATTAGCCTACGGTGTCGACGCCACTCATGGATGTGATCCGAAATGTGTGTAGAAGTGGTTTGACGTAGTGAGGTTAACAGTTCTGTTTCAGTCTCATACTGGATGGGGAGCTGGAAATGGGTCATAAACTGCATAGCCAAGGTGTTGAAATCGTGGAAAGAGTGTTGTGGTAGCTCGATGTACCATTTTGCTACTGTGCCGGTAAGCGTACGTTGGAAGAGCTGTAGTCGAATGGAATCATCCATCAAGGAGTTGGATGAACACCAAAGATGGAAGGTCATTACGTGGTTCTTGGGGTCTTCCCCAGGCTTAGCATCGAACTTGGGAATGTCTGATGGGAGTTTGGCTGGAATGGGTGGCCAATGAGGTTCATACCATATGGGATCGTTAATGAGCCTTGACAAATCAGGTAAGTCTAGCATGGCCAAAAAGGGAAGTTGACGATTAGTCTACGGGTATGAGTAATAACCGTTTGGTGCAGAGAAACCTAAGGGGCCCTGCATAGCATACTGTTGCGTGTTATACCCATATGTGTTTCCCGGGGGGTTACTGCTGGAAGTTCTGTGGGTAGTAAGCCATCTGGTTAACTGGTTGAGTGTTGGTAACCAGTTGGTGGATGTTCTGCTGAGTGGGGATGGTAGGTATGGTGCCCTGGGGTTGCTGAAACCCAGGAATGGTTACTGCTCCTGGTTGGGGAAAAGTTCCTTGGAGTTGTTGTGTTCCAGGAATGGTACCACTATATTGAGTAAGTGGAGGGTTTTCCATAGCAGGGTTGGGGGGTGGCTACGACAGTGGTGTCCATGAAAGGTTCATTCCTCCTTGAGGGACAAGTGGAAACTGGAGGGATGGGTTCCATGGAGTTGTAGCAGCTGAAGGATAAGGGAAGTCAGAGTTAGGGTTGGGGGGAATCTTAGATTGCCCTCTAGCTATGTTCCAGTTTCCAAATAGTGAGTACCCCCCACTCTATGGGATTTGAGGTTCCCAAGAAGGAAGTGTACCCGACGGGGGATGTCGAGGATGAGGCCCAGTTGGAAAACCGGTATAAGGTTGTCTGCTGCCAGGTGTGTTGTACATACCATACTGAGCAAATGCTACTGGTTGGGAGGGTTGTTGGATGGAGCCAATGAGTTGTCCTCCAGTAGATGGATTGGATGGCCCTATAGGAGGAGGTTGTTGACTAGGAATGGGGTTCCCAACAAAATATTGTCCTCTAGCTGGTTGGGTTGATGGCTCACTAGGAGGAGTTTGGTTGTTGGAGTTGGGGACCACGGCAGTCAGTTGTCCACCCCCTGAGATAGTGTAGATAGTGGCCGAAGGTGAACCTCCGGTCAAAACGGAAGATCCAACAATATGACTTGGTGTTCTTCTGCCGCTGGCCAAATATGATAGTGTCGATTGGCCAAGGGCACCGAAAGTGCCGATTTGTGGAGGGGGTCTTCCATATCTGACAGGCGAGGACAGAGAAAAAACTGGGTTATCCCTCATAGAATGTGCGCCAAACATAGGTGATGGAAACAAATGTGGGGAATTTAACCAAGGGGTATCGGGGGTGTCGTTCATAGCGTGTTCAATGATAGGAGGACCATCGAAGACTGGGTCTGAGTTCATGTCCTGGAAAGGGTTTTCGGGGTCCGACGGGAACCTAGGTATAGTAACGTCTGAAGGTCCAGAGCCATCTGCATAGGAGTGATGAAACTCTGTGCTCGATGGGATGTTGGGATCCCGATAGTCAGGAGGACGAGTAACAGGGGGATATCTAGAGGTTGTCGAGAGCATTTGCTCTGTGTCGCGTTTAAACTGTGCCGATGCTAACGGGGAATTTGCTAGACTAACCATACTGGACTGAATGGAGGCCATGATATCATGTCCCGAAGGGAGGTTGGGGAGAGATATGGTACGAGGTACATTGCTGGAAGAACTGGTTTCCTGCAGATGAATGCTGGGTGGCGTGGTGATAACAGGCGGATGCTCCGCCTGGGAAGTGATGAAGCCATAATCAGGTTCAAAAAGTGTGTCAGGAAGTCGAGTATCTTCAATAATTTCGACGTACCCACCCGGGACTGAAATCAAGCTAGGTATATCCTGGTCAGACCTTTTGGTGGTGCCAACAGATCCATCTGTGTCATCGTGAAAAGTTTCTGGTGGAAGGGAGGTGTTGACATCAGGTAGGAGGATGACCTCTGGTCTAGTATTTTGGGCTGTACTAGATTCAGCCGCTGTAATGTTGTCCACTGTGGCAGATATATTTGGAATAACAGTGGGTGAAGGGACAATGGGAATCTCAGATATGCTAGTGGTTGCAAAAGCTGCAAGAGATTCTGAGACTGTGCTGTGAGTAACGGTTACAGGCGGAACTGAAGATGTAGTATGTATCGGCGATGTAATGTTCCCTTGACCAGCACCACGACCAGGAGGAGCGGGAATGCGTGATGCAGGTGGACTGGAGGTCCATGGTGGGGGTGGTGGTGGAGGGATTTTGCCCTGTAGTCGTCGTGATCTCCGTGGTGGTTCTAAAATGATGGCAGGAAAATGAAATCCGAGGGCAGTTTCGTAACAAAGAACTCAAAAACTCCAATGCAGCCGAGTGTGCAGAAGAGGAGCTAGAAAAAGCAAGGCTCACAGGCCAAAAAGGGCAAGCTCTAAAATCTATATCGATACCGGTGTCCCAATAAGCGAGCTAAGAAAAATAATGGCCAGAATGCCAACAAGCAGTCACTAAAAAGAAAAATGACCCTCTATAAAGATGAGATAACAAGCAAACTCCTAACTAAGAGCTGGAGACCTCAACAAGCTGTATCCTTCACAAGGTGATGAAATCCAAGTCGAACAATACAATGTGAGAGACCAATACGAGAAGGATATCCCTCTACCGAAAGGGATCCTGGGTAAAAGAGCCCTAGTAGAAAAGTCACTAAGCTACCTCATTCATGACACGTTGGAAAAGGTTTTGGGCGCTTCTGCCTTATCACCCTTGCATTACTATGAATTACAAGGAAGACAATGATCGATGTTGCCTTAGGGCTAAGTGAAGTGCGGCATTCCACAGAGTCTGTCCGGTTCTCAATCTCGCAGCCGTTTAACCCCTGAAAGTTAAAAACAGTCAGGAGGCCCCTCCATAAACTGGCTGTGACTGTGTCAATAAATACTAGAGGATTTTAGTTCCCTAGAGGACAACAACTATGTCTCAGATGAAAATGACAAGGGGGAATTATTTTGATGCCTATCCCCGGTGTCCTACCTAACTACCAAATTCTTTTGATTTCCTCAAGTGAGGATAATGTTGGTTTAGTTGGGGAGATTAATTTTAGTGGTTGTATTACTCAATCGGGTAAATGGACGTGAAACTTGGTGGTGTTGTGACGACCCAAACCATGCAAGTGAGAATGAATCGAAATAAGCCTTGTATTCGATGAAAACTAGCTATGGAAGAGAGAGAGTTCTTCGATCATAAATGCATGAAACTTTCACAAGCAATTAAACCCAAAAACAAAACAAAAAATTGTTATTTTCTTTTGTAAATAGATCCAAATTGAAATAAACACTTCTTTCCAATTCACTGATCTTACAACTAAGATGCTTCAAAAAATGAGAATTTTTTGTGGCAAATTTCAATGGTTAACTTCCTAATGCATAATAATACTGCTAGACCATTTTAATCAAAATAACACAAATGTTTTCCAATGATAAGTTTCAATATGGATTTTAACGATAATAATGGAAACAATGTGACTATGAAGGCTACACAATTCAGTAACAGAGAACAGTAGTAATGGTCTGGTTGTGATGGGAAGATCAAGCCAATGCAATCAAACTGAAGGGGTGACCCAATGTGCAAATAATGTTACTAACTCACAAAATAATCAAGCTCACAAAAGAAATAAACACACCGCAAAGACTATGTAATGAACAGGATGGTAACAGCAAACAGAAAATACCAACTAAGGCAGAGGAAAATGAAAATGACTGAGAAAACCAAGCAGGGGAGAAAAAATTGACAGTATGCAGACACTACCGCGTGGCAGAAGAAGACTATAGCGCGGTACTGCTATACTACCGCTCTGGTACTAATGCAGGATACGCGATACTACCGCGCTGTGGTCAATGCAGAGGGCATGGTACTGTTGCAAAGTATGGAAAAGCACAACTTTTGAAAAGAAAAATGAAATTTTTAGGGTTGCTGCAGACCCAGAGGACTCACTGATCACACAGGGAGGAAAAATACAGAGAGGGGGGGTGAATGAAGGTCAAAGAGACCAAAATTCAATACTGGTTTGAAGAGAAAGAAAAAGTCACAATCAAAAGATGGATGACAGTGAACTCAATCAATCAAATGGAGTTCAAACCAGCGGAGTCGCCATTCTTGTTGGTAGAATTTTTCCCTACGGATAAGTCAAAATTCTCTTAGATTAAAGTAGACTTTTACTGACTCTAAAATAAGACAAAATTAAACAAATGCTACCTTGAATTCCTAGATCTTAAATAGACATCTCAAGATTAAAGTGCTAAAAGAAGTAGAAGAGATCTAACTGACCTTCAATCCAATCACTTGTCTTTATGGTTGCTCCAATTTCCAAGTCCTCGTGAATGAACCTGTCAAAATGATAACCAAGATACAAGCATATACAATTCTCTAGCAAGTTGAAATATGAGTTAGGATCTAAATCTACAATAGATACAAATCATATCATTGAAACAAGATCAATACATGTGATTTGGGAAACAAGACAAGTTATATTCTATTATCAACTTGAAGTTACTTACAAAGGTTGCTTGATGTCCAAGCCAATCCTCCGACTCCAAGTGCTTCCTCCTCTAGCTATCTCCACAAAGCTGCAAGATCATAAGTTTGATATCTCCAAGAGTCCTCCCCTTTGCTCATGGAATGCCTCTCTCTTATAGTGTGTGGTAGGGTTAACCAACAAGAGAGAAGGGTGGATCTTGGGAGAGTTAAGTGGATCAGGCCTACTAATCACAGAAAGTGAGTTAGGATTGAATCAGGGACACCAATCCTCAAAAATATCTTGAAAATCAAAATCCCACAAGCCATGGCAAAAAGGCTAAAAAAAGTGTATCGCGCTTCTATAACAGAGCATAACGCAGTAGTACCGCGTGGAGGAGAAAGAGCATAGTGTGGTAGTATGGACTACCGCTCACCTAACATGGAGCAAGGCGCGGTAGTGAGGGTAAATGAAGTCTCATCTAGGTTGATTCTTGATAGGGTAGGTTTGCCTTCAAGGATCACTCATCATTTTTCTCTTCTATGTGTTTTAAGCAGTAGGGGAAGTGTCGTCAACTCTTTTTGTGGTGAAGATGCGACACTATGGAATATGGAGGTATAACATACACAGTAGATATCCTGAAGAGATTCGGGATGGTGGATTGCAAGGCCATGGCCACACCTATGGCATCGAATCTGAAGCTTCTATGTGGTGCTTCATCTAAGTCGATTGTTGTCTCTATGTATTGTCAGATGATTGGGTCCTTGATGTACCTGACGAACACGAGACCAGATATTTGCTTTGCTTTGAACACATTGAATCAGTTCCTGACAGATCCGAGGAGTGTTCACCTGGTTGCTGTAAAGCATATTCTGAGGTACCTGAAGGGTACAGTGGATTATGGGCTCAAGTATGAGGCGAATCAAAAGTTTAACCTGCAGGTTTATGTTGATTCAAATTGGGCTGGCAGTGCTGCAGATAGGAAAAGCACATCTGGGTGCTGCTTCAGTATGGGATCAGGTGTGATCTCTTGGTTTAGCAGGAAGCAGTCCTGTGTAGCACTGAGTACAGCTGAGGCAGAGTATGTTACAGCCTGTTCAGCTAGTTGTGAGGCAGTATGGATACGGAAGCTACTGTCTGAGTTATTTGATCTCCCGTTGGATGCTACTAGTAGCTTTTGTGATCACCAGAGTTGTGTGAAGCTATCCGAGAACCCGATGTTCCACGATAGGTCGAAACACATAGAGATCAAATATCACTATATCAGGGATATGGTGCAGAGAGGAGCTGTGAAGCTCCTATATGTTGCGACGGATGAGCAGATTGCAGATGTGTTGACGAAGCCACTAGCCAGGGTGAAGTTCGAGTACTTCAGGGAGAGGCTTGGCATTCTTCAGATTGATGACACTTTGAGGAAGAAGTGATGGACACATTTGTTGAAGCCATTCCAAGCATGTTAGAAGGAGGATCCTTCACATGGCTGTGGATGTAAGAGCTGGATGATGAGCATCAGGATGATGTTTTGATTTTTGCTTTGTATGCATCATGTTGGATGCTGGATATGATCAGTTGGATCATTTATATGTATATATGCATCATGTTGGATGCTGGATATGATCAGTTGGATCATTTATATGTATGTATGCATCATGTTGGATGCTGGATATGATCAGTTGGATCATTTATATTTATGTATGCATCATGTTGGATGTTGGATATGATCAGTTGGATCATTTATATGTATGTATGCATCATGTTGGATGCTGGATATGATCAGTAGGATCATTTGTCTGTATTTTGTATATGCATCATGTTGGATGCTTGGACCATGTATCTATATATGTATCAGGTGGATACATTGTATGATCAGGTGGATCATGTATGGTGATAAGTATCATGTATTTGTATTTGTATCAGGTGGATACACTTTATGATCAGGTGGATCATGTATGATGATATGTATCAGGTAGATACTTGGTATGCATCAGGTAGATGCATTGTATGATCAGGATGATCATGGATGACTGTCATGTCCCAAATTTGGTATTGGGTCACAATGGCCTAATTACATTGGCCCTATTCATTAGAGTTTGTCAAATTGATGCTAAAGGTCAAATAATTGCCAAGGACGAAAATTACTAGTTTCCTAGGTTTGGGGTGGAAGCTTTGGGATTTGGAATAATGGGGATAATAAATGATGTTTGAACATTAGAATGGCATAAATATTTAATAAAGGAGCTAAATAAATATATACAAGTGAAAATCAAAGTGGCATTTCATCATGAAGACACATGGAGGAAGTGGGACCCACATATGGCTAGATTTCCCCACTACACTTAGCATCATTCTCTCACCAATTCGAATTCAAGGTGAATGGTAACATACTTGGGGGATTCCAAAAGGTATTATTCATGGCATGAATCATCCAAGGTCGAAATATAGAGGAAGAGTAACTCCCATGGAAGAGGAAGAGGCAATTTGGAGCTAGTGAGACACTTGGGCTAGATTCCCTAGCTCTATGACAACAAGGATGAAGATGCTATGACACCTATGACACAAATCAGACCTGAAGGATGACATATGACATATATGACATGTCAAGGCTAAAAATAGACTCCAAGAGGGCGCTCAAGGGTGTTAGGGAAGCTAAGATGCTTCCACATGTGATTTGGTGGAAGTGGGAGACTAGGAATTGTTGTACAAGTGGCGTTCTTTGGAATCTCTCGCCAACTTGAGTTGGCATGAGTCTCTTGGAAGGAATTCGACCCATGGAGGACATTAGAACTTTATAAATGTCAATAACAAATAATGAAACCAGCTTTTGATCATTTGTAGAATTTGCAATTGCATTTGTGAAGAGGGAGAGCTAGTGGATGACTAGTTTCTTGCCTTAGCCAATTTCAAGGGTGAAAGATTCCCATCCAAGTTGGCAATTGGAAAGGCCATTCAGAACTTTCATTTGAAGATTTAATGGAGTCTTTATTTGCAGGTGTAAGCTACAGGGAAGCTCATGGTTTCTTCTATTGCAGCTCGCTCCTTCAACCATTTCCAGTTTTGATGGCATATTCTTGATCCTTGAGGGAGGGCGTTTTTGGTGAGCTATTGTACTCTTTGGGGGAGATTCTAATGCCCCATTTCTTTTGTAATATGAATTAAATACTCTTTTCTTAATCTCCAAAAATTTTCAGGTCGAAATTCCAAGTAGAAATGTATAAATCTCATTTTTAATGGAAGAACAATGCCATTTCCCCACTACCTTATTGTGAGCCAATGTATTGATGATGATTTCGAATGAATGGATGATTCTCTGATATATTTGTGATAAATATACTGCCATGGATGTCTTATACAAGTTTCATGTACTGTACTTGAGCATTTGAAGCATTTTTACTCAGTTTAATTGCATTGGGAGAAGAAATAGTGCCATTTCCCCAAGGGTCGAATTGGTGATTTTTGCAGTTGAATGGGAGAGGGTGAGAACAGTTGTAATAAACCATTAATGGTGAATATGATACCTTAATAACATACTTAACACATTACATAGCTCTGTTCATAAATTTGAGTGGGTTTGGAGGCATTTGGGAAGCCATTTTTAGTACTTACCTTAGGGGGATTTGAACCCCAAATTACTAGTAAAATTGCATACTTGGTACAGAATCTTAAGAGAGTTTGCAGAGGTATTTTGGTGGCCATATTTTATCCCTGAACATCATATTCAATTCCTAATATCATTCATAAACCTCCCTTGAATATTTGAAGGCATTTGGAGTCAATTTGAGACCTAGAGACCAATACTAGTCAAAGGGAAATCACTAGTAAAGTTACCTACATTGACCAGAATTGAAAGAGTATTTGCAGAAGTGTTTTAAAGGTACAAAGGCATCCCTGAAATACATATTTATGTTCTAATATCATTCATATACCTTATCAGAATATTTGGTATCATTTGGGGTCAATTTGGGACCTAGAGATCGAAACTAGTCAAAGGTCGAACCAAGGAAAAAAGTGGAAAATTGCAATTTTAATAAAATTCCTAACAAGGGACATTACAATGACGAGCTTCAGGATGTTGCTCCAGATGACATGCAGCAGGATGTTGCAGTGATGATGATCAGGATGATCATGTATACATCAGGATGATGTATGGTGAGTATCAGGTTGATACTCTATGGCCGTGGATCAGGTTGTGTAGATGAGCATATAATTTGGCCCTGGGATATTTGCAGATAGTCTTTTGAGGTTTTTCCTATGGCATATAATTTGGCCCTGGGATATCTAGCAAATGCTCTTTTGAGGTTTTGCTCTAGGACATATAATTTGGCCCTGGGAGATCTGCAGATAGTCTTTCGAGGTTTTTCCTATGGCATATAATCTGGCCCTGGGATATCTGGCAGATGCTCTTTCGAGGTTTTTTCCTATGGCATATAATATGTCCCTGGGAGATCCGATAGGTTAGGATGTGTACCTGTAATAAGTCCTGGGATGCTCTTGCGAGGTTTTGCCATGAACACATATAATATGTCCCTAGGAGATCCTATAGGTAGAGCTGTGTGCTCGTAACAGCCTGGGATGCTCTTGCGAGGTTTTGTGGTGACCACATATAATATGTCCCTAGGAGATCCTATAGGTAAATCTGTGTGCTCGTAACAACCTAGGATGCTCTTGCGAGGTTTTGTGGTGAGGTCACATATAATATGGCCCTGGGAGATCCTATAGGTAGAGCCGTGTGTTCGTAACAGCCTGGGATGCTCTTTCGAGGTTTTGTGACGCACGTAATAAGTCCTGAGGATTCCACAGTATGGCCAGCGATGATGAAGACCTGCAGGTGGTGGGCCTACATCCAGTATGAAAAAGGACTGGCTCTGTAGAATTTCCTATGACGAGTAGAGTCAGAGATTGGTTGAGATAGCAGCAGCAGTGACGATGATGATGATGATGCATCGATGACAATGATCCTGAGAAGAAGACCTATCTAGCAAATCTATGTCAAGAAATACCTTCCTAGTTAAGAGGGAGTGTTGATGTATATGTAACCTCGGAATGTATTTCATCTATGTATTCCATATATATTTATTGTACCCTTATTAGAGATGTGTTATTCCTCTATAAGGAAGTGTCGTCATGTGGATTGACAAGTGTCGCAAGTGTGTGTACTTGCCGATGGGTTATTAGACCACCATGTGTGGGGTCGGCCCTGAAATATATATATTATAATGTGGATGTACCTAACTAGACAAGTCGGCCCCATAAGGTCACTGGGCAAACAGGTTAGTATAAATAGAGATCTGGTGATCTCTATTTAGATCATTCAGAAAGTCATATCTCTCTCACTCAAAAAGTGGTGCACTAGTGAGGAGGAGGATCATCTCCTACTAGGAGACTATCTCAGTGTATTTTGGTTGTACTTTGGTTGAGCCATTGCTCTCTCTATCTCTGAGGAAGTTGTGGGGTTTTTCACCTTAGGGTTTTCCCCACGGAAACTCCATGTCTCTTATGCTTTTGATTCTTGTGATGCTTGTCATGCTTATTGTGATTGTTATGCATTGATATATTGTACATGTTATTCTCTCAGTGAAGATCCTAGAGTATTGTGAATTAATACTCAAAATTTAACAATCCAATGTACCCTTCAGATATCTCATCACATGTTTTTCTGCAATCAGGTGGACATTCCTGGGTTCCACCATATACTGACTCAAAGTGTTTACTGCAAAACATATGTCTGGACGAGTATTGGTCAAATACATCAATGACCCAATAATCTATCTATACATGGCGACATCCACTTTCTCTGAAGAAGCAACACTCAGAAGCTTCAAATTTGTCACCATCGGAGTAGTCATGGCCTTGCATTCTAGCATCCCAAATCTCTTTAGGATCTCAACTGTGTATTTTCCTTGACTCAAAAAAATCTCATTTGGAAACTGCCATACTTCAAGACCTATAAAGTAGTGCATCTTGCCAAGGTCTTTCATCTCAAATTCTGCTGCAAGCTTCTTCTTACATTCAACAATAGGCTTGTCTTTTCCAGTCAGAAATAAGTCATCCACATATAGTAATAGTATCATGGGTTCATCATTCATAATCTTGTAGTAAAGATTAGAGTCCGCTTTACTTTTCGTAAAGCCCAAGCTCATCAGAAAGCTGTCAATTCTTCCATACCATGCTCTGGGAGCTTGCTTCAACCCATACAGTGCTTTCTTTAACTTGCATACATGTGACTTATTGTCTTCTACTTCAAATCCTTTTGGTTGCTCGATATATACTTCCTCTTCTATGTTTCCATTCAAGAAAGCAGTATTCACATCCATCTAATGTAGCTTCCATTTCATCTTGGCTGCCAAGGCAAGAATAGTTCTAATCAAAGTATATCTGGCTACCAGGGCAAAAGTCTCCTCATAGTCAATTCCTTCCATTTGTGAGAATCCCTAGGCTACAAATCTTGCCTTGTACTTTTCAATGCTTCCGTCTGCTGAATGTTTTGTTTTGAAGATCCACTTTGATGAGACAACCGATTTATCCTTTGGTCTTGGTACCACATCCCAAACATAATTCTTGATGATGGATTGATACTCTTCATTCATGGCATCCAGCCATTCCTTCTTCTTCACTACTTATTCAAAACAAGTTGGTTCTTCTTCAACAAGATTGCACATCAAGGATACATAGCTGGAGTATGGCCTTGGTCTCTTGCTCTCTCTACTGGATCCTTCTAGGGCACCATACTTTCCAGCATCTTGGATTAATTCTCATACCTAGGCTAGTCTTCTCTTTCGAGAGATATCCTTATGAGGTATCTCCTCAGGTCTCTGAGGTTCTGCCATGTCATGATGCTCTGGAATAGGATCCTCTTCAATATTTTGAATTGGTTCTTTGGTTGATTCTGTAACTCTGGGAGCTTCTTGCTCCACTTCATCCTCATGATTCTTCTTAGACTTGTTGAAGGATATGTCTTCATCAAATGTGACATCCCTACTAATCTTGATCTGGCGGAATCCTAGGATGTATATGCGGTAAGCCTTAGATTGCTCACTATAACCCACAAATATTCCCTTCTTTCCTGAAAGTTCTAGTTTTGATCTCTTCTCCTTCGGAATGTGGATGAACACCATACATCCAAATATCTTCAGGTGACCGACTTCAGGCTTCTTACTGGTGAACATCTCTTCAAGGGTCTTGTTGCCAAGAGCACTATGAGAGATCCTGTTTTGTACATAGACTATGGTTCTGGAAGTCTCTACCCATAGATGCATGGGTAAGTCTTGATCGTGGATCATAGCCTTTACTGCTTCTATGATCGTCCTATTCTTCCTTTCGGCTACACCATTTTGTTGTGGATTATAGGGGACACTGAGCTCCCTCTTAATCCTTGCTTTCTTACAGAAATATTTGAAATCCCCTGAGGTATATTCCCCTCCATTGTCTGACCTCAAGATCTTAATCTTCTTTTCAGAAAGATTCTTTACGAGTGCCTTGAACTCTTTAAACTTTTCGAAGACTTCATTCTTATTCTTTAGAAAGTAAATCCATGTTTTGCAAGAATAATCATCAATAAAAGATGCATAATACTCATACCCACTTAGAGAGGTGGTGGACATTGGTCCACAGATGTCTGAATGAATGATATCCAGAATACCTTTCACTTGGCTATCACTACTTGGAAATGGGTTCTTTGAACTCTTCCCTTGAGCACACCCTTTGCATACTCCTTCATGATCCACCTGGATCTCTGGTAAACCAGTCACTACCTTACTTACAATTGGTAAGGCTTTGTAGTGTACATGAGCTACTCTCCTATGCCATAGCTCACAGGGGTTCATGGTACTAGTCATGAGTGTTGCATCTGCATGACCCTTTAGTTTGTAAAGTCCTCCTTCTTCTACTCCAATGACTATTGCATCATCAATATTCTTTCCTTTAGGCCACATGAGAACTTCACCATCTACAAATGCAAATTGAAGACCTTTCTTATCTAATGCTGAAATAGATAGAAGGTTCTTCTTCAACCCAGGTACATAAAGTACATCTTTCATATTCATGGAATTCCCAGAGTCCAACTTGTAAGAGGATTCTCCCATACCCTTGATGGGATATTGGTAGTCATCTCCGAGTTTTACCTTGTGTGGAGATTCCTTCTGGATGAGATGAGACAAGGATTCTTTGTATCTCGTCATGTGTTTTGAAGCTCCACTATCAACTAGCTAAGTATAACTTCCATGAGATACTGAACCAATGAGTGCTGAGATAAGAACATATTCTTCACTGGAATCTTCATTGGTCTTGTTATCATCATCACTATCTTCCGCTGCATGAGCATGAAACCTCTTCTTCTGCTTCTCGTGGTGTCCAGATTTGTTTGGACAATTTCTTGCAATGTATCCAGTATTGTGGCATGAGTAACACTCAATTGAAGAGAAATCCTTCCTGGTCCTTCTCTTCTTCTGGGGTCTCGTTGGAGAGTCCTCTCAGGGACAAGGGTTTTTCTTCCTCTTCTTCCCACATTTAGCATGGGTAGCTAAAGCTTGATCTTCAACATCATTTAATTTCTCTTCTCTTACGACTATTCTTTCTTCTTCTTGGACACATTCTTCCCATAGACTTCTGAACTTGATTAGTTTCTTTTTGGCATAGATGCCATGAACAAATGGTTCCCAATCTCGGGGGAGACCATTCAGGGTAGTCATCACAACTTATGCATCCTCGATCATATCCCCAATGGATTCTAGTTGTTCTTTAATCTGGGATACCCTTGAGAAGTATGAGTGCATGGAATCAGACTTCATACTCTTCACACCCTTGAGTTGGTTTCTCAAGGTCATTTTCCTATTGATATTCTTTCCTTCAAATAGGCTAGTCAAGGCATCAAACATCTCCTTTGGTGTCTTCTTGGAAGACACATGGGGGATCAGGTGATCCTTGATGGTATCAACAATGATTTTCTTTGCTTTGATGAGATTCTTCTTGTTCCTAGCCTTCTCTTCATCTCCCTTTGGTTCTGTAAGTCCTTCCTTCACATAGTCTTCTAGCTCATGCTCCTCAAGGATGAGCATGACTCTATACTTCCAGGATCTGAATTTATCAGCTCCTTCAAGCTTTTCATCAAGCTTGGTATTGATTTTCATCAAGCTTGGTATTGCTTTTCATCTTGCTATAATGAGTACTTCAAATGGAAATAGAAATAGATTTGAGACTTACCACAAAATTTGCCCTTCTGAGATCTGCTCCTCCTTGACCTAGGGTTTGTCAGAGAAACCCTAATTTTTTGACTTAAGGATTTTGAAAAACTAATTGGATGAGTAAATTCGCCTTCTCAAGGGGAGTTGAGAAATGTACTCCTTTTCCAAAATCAGTGAGCAGATGATCCAAAAACTGGATGCCCTAATTCTCTCGGGCTGTAGTGGTGGACCCAAAAATGAAAATGCTCAGAATGAAATTCTGCTTTGACATAAAAATGCACCTTAGGGAGGCGAGGTAGATTCACTCTCTTTTCTGACAAAAGTGTGGAGGTGGCTCCCGTAATAAGAAACCCTAGTTTTTGCAGTTATGGGGGTTGCACAATGTAATCTTTCAGGCTAGCTCTGATACCATGCTAGTTTTTACTTATCATTTGAGAAGCATATAGCATATAAACAATTACTGAAAGATAAACAAGCACAGCATAAAAGACAAGAGACACAATTTATCCTAGGAAACCCTCTTGGGGTAGAAAACCCAGCAAAACCTTCCTCAATATAGAAATCACAAAGTACAAGATAACCCCAAGACAAAACAGCTACTCCCTTGCTTGTGCACCACTCTCTTCTCCACTAATGCGAGCTTGCTCGAGTGAATGAGATGATACAAATGAGAGAGAGCACGTCTATTTATATTCTTCTGTTGAGATGACTAATTCCCCAATAGGGATGACTTGTCTAACTGGATGGTCAATTACATAATATAATAATCTTTCTGGGGCTTTCCTAGGCTGACACATGTCCTAGGGTTTACATTGATTCTTTCAATGACCTTTGCATTATTAATTACATGACCATCAACTCCCATAGGAGGAATACAATAATATAAATAGAATATCTTCCGCAGTTACATTATTTTAACAACAGGTACATCAAGAAAGACAAATCAAGTTCTATGACCATGAAGACAAAGACTCATCCATAGTCTTTGATCACATAGAAGCTCTACTTACGAGGTATGCATGACTTTGTTCTACTATGCTTAACTTATGAGATATGCAGGTTCTGGAACAAGGTCTCTAAATCATTGAAGAGAACAAATAAGATATTGCTTGGGTATGTTAGACATAACCAAGCATGATAATCCAGGTATGTTTTCCTATATCAAGATAGAATCCTACTTTGTGTTAGGATCTTAAGTAAGCATACCTGTGTATGAAATGATCATGACCATGCATACTTAAGATTATTTAGAATCATAATGTTTTGATAGTATTGAGATTATACTAATGATTGTATGATTATGTATGAGATCATGAGGATGACACTAGTGCACACTTACGCATTCATAGTGGTCCAGGATGGATAGAAGTTCAGAGACATATAATTATGATGCTATCATAAAGGGAAAATAGAGATCAAGCGGGAGGCAACCGAACAAGCATAAAAGATAAGTATTTGAGTTGGTATTTTAATTACTGAATAGTCAATGATATTGCTCGTAATAGTTGTATGCATATTTGTATTCCTAGAAAATACCATGCATAGTGTAAGCATTCATATAGCATTGAACAGTATACTACTAATATGCATATGATGCGTAAGTTGGACAAACATTCCATTGTTTATCTAGAATGAAACCTCTTTGCTTACATGCTGAGAGTTGTGCACGCTCTTGATAGTATGTTCTGGTAGAGATGGAAGGCATCTAGATAACCAATGTATGCATACAGGATATGGAAAAGTGTTGTGCCAAATTAGTGGTCAAGAAATGAAAAATGCAAGCAAAATAAAGAAATGAAAAATGAAATGAAAAATGCAAGCAAAATCCTACTATTTAGTCACTGAAGTGCCGAGAAGATCACTATGACAACCCAGCAGATCCCAAACAGTAAGACTCAGCCAAAGGAATGAGCTCAAAAGGAAAAAACCAACAAGGTTAAATCAAAAGATGGGTAAAAAACCAATAAGGATCAACCAAGAGAAACGAAGAGTTCTGGTCACAACCAAGGCATGGAACAGTCAAGAAACATGCCAACAAAGACTCAGGATCATCCAAAGCCAACCCAGCAACAACCATTAGTCATAAACCAACAAAAGCTGGAGTTGTACGCTACTGTCGAAGGAATACCTGCAAGTACCTGCGAGCAGTAGATAAAACAGAGGTAGGTATACAATGGGAAAACAAAGAGTCCAATGGCTCAGAAAAAAGCAAGTTTTATATAATGTATCTCAACGGCCAATCAGTGACACAGAGCTTCGACAAACAACAACTCTAATTAAGGACTAATGCTCAAAAATCCCCAAACATGGATGTTCTCCCCAGCGGAGTCGCCATTTCTATGTTGGAGAAAACTCACTATGGCTTGGGGTAGACCACAACAGACAACTGACTACTAGAAATTAACTCAATTCTCAGAATTATTCTATTATAAATGACAATGCTAAGATAATGGAGAACATAACCAACCTCGATCCAAACGTTTGATGTAGATCCCCATTGGAGCTTTCAATCCATGCACTTGAACCTGCGAATTAGTCTTGACATCCAATATACAACAAGTGCATATAATATATAAACAATATTAACATCATCAATAGCAATGGTCCATGATATTATAAGTAAATGCAACCCAATGTAGAATAAACAACATTCACAACATTAATAGACGAGAATATGAGTATTTCTATTAATAAACAAGAAGAAGTATAAGGTAATACAACCTCTTGCCGGCAACCAATCTAAACCATGATCTGGATCAATCCACTTGTGCCTCCACGACTTCAATCCTCCATAAATGGCAAACTCAAACTATGAAAGGAGTTTGGAAGGTGAACATAAAGGGTTCACAACTACAAGGATCAATGAGTGTAGACTCAAGATAGGGCAAAAATCCACTAGAGTTCTCTTGCTCTTCTTTCCCCTCCCGTCCATAAGCCATATGTGCTCAATATATAGTCCTCACAAAGGTAGGTGAAAGGACACATCGAGACGTTACTTGGGAAGATGGAGGGTCAAAGGTCACCCAATAACCGCTTTGTGGGAGTAAAAAGTAATAAACTAGTGATTTTTACCATTTTACATGCTACCCGCGGGCTATAGTGATGCAACTCATTGGTACGCATGCTATAGTGATGCAACAAGAGGGTAAGAGGAAAAATGAGGAAATAGTATGTCTAAAGGATATAAAGTGGATCTGAGTCAGTGAAATGGATCCTACAGGCCAAAGAATGCTGATGCTCACAAGGTGGAAGATTACATTGTAACATGGTGAGCTAGATCTGGAGGGAATCGAGCATGCATGTGATGACGAGTAGGGGTACATACCCCAAGAAAAAATTTCCCTCCTCCGAGAGTCTATTTTGAAGGCTCATTCCATGAATTCCCTAGGAATAGAGTCCAACCAACAAAAGGACAACAAGAGGAAGCACAAGGAGGTGGCCAAAAAGCCATGAAGGAAATCGAATCGTCAACAAATTGTTGCAGTGGGACTAAGGTTAGTAGAATCAAGTCAGTACCAAATTATAAGGGCTTCCCTAAGAATATAGCTTGGGGTTTTTTCATTTCCAATGAATATTTTAACCTGGAATATAAGGCATCTGAACAACCCTAAAAAAATTCAGAACTTGAAGAAGAAGATGCAAACAGAAAAAACAACAGTAATGTTTTTTTCAAGAAACTAAGTGCTCTGAAGCACAACTCAGAGTGGCTGGGAGTAAAGATTGGCGAGGGTGTGAAAGTGTAGGGATTGATGCAGAATGATACACAAGAGAGACAAGAATTCTTTGGTACCTATATCGGGTTTCTTTGGGGTTTTTTGCTACATCCTGATCTTTATCTGCTAAATTCCAGGTGATTGGATTTCTAATAAGGGGGATTCTCACGAATGTCTATGGCCCCCATTTGGCCATGCATAAATCAAATTTTGTTGAATCCTTGCATTGGTTGCAGGGCTAGGTTGCAAATAGACATTGGGTTCTAGGGGAGAATTCAATATGATCATATCCCTAGAAGAGAAGAAAGGAGTATGGAGGCGACTAGAAGGGGAGAATTTCCTTTTCATAGAAGTTATTGAGGATTTGAAATGTGTAGACATCCCCAGCAGGAATAGTATTTTCACGTGGAACATTAAGAGAAGTGGAGACCGTCATATTTCTTCTCGTCTGAACTAGTTACTTGTGTCTGATTCGATCATGGATATGGGTAGTGATCTCTTTGCTCTAGTCCTTCCCTCTACCGGATCAGATCACTAGCATGTTAGTCTAATGTGGAGTGGTTTGGGATCCCAGTTCAAAAAACCTTTTCGTTTTGAACAGTTTTGGCCAGCCATCCAAATTTCAAGGAAAATGTATGACAATGGTGGGTTGAATCGGATGAAGGGAAGGGACAAAGCATGTATTAGTTCCAATAGAAACTTGAGTCTCTCGAAGATAGAATCAAGTAATGGAATAAAAAGGAATTTGGAAACATTTTTTTTATAAGAAGAACCTAGAACAAAGGTTAGAAGATATCCAAATGTAGGGAATAAGGGAAGGGTATTCATCAAACCTTCATGAGGAAGAATCTCGTAGAATGGCTCAGCTGTTGGAAAAAGAGAGACAGGAGGAAACTTTATGGAAGCAGAAATCCAAGATTACTTGGCTTAAATAAGGAGAGAGGAACTCAAAAAAAATTCACCGAACAATGATTCAATACCGCTACCTTAAAAAAATCCACATGTTGAAAAACGAGGATGGTGAACGACTGGAGACTAGGGAGGAAATCAAAGGGCAGATAATTCATTTTTTCTAGGACATCATGGATGAGCCTCAACAGGACAGACAAGGGGATATTGAGCGGATCACACAATGTATTCCTTCTCTGGTCAACGATGCTCAGAATGATCTTCTGATGAAACCGATTTGGATGACAGAAGAGGAGGAAGAGGTTAAGCAAATGGAGGATGGAAAAGCTCCGGGATCAAATGGGTTTACAGTCAAATTCTTCCATCACTTCTAGGATTTTGTCGAGAAGGAATTTTGGGAGATAGTGGAAGAATCTAGACATACACAGAACATTCTCAATTCCTTCAATGCTACCTTTATTACTTTCATCCCCAAGGGAAAGGGGGTGGATTCCCAAGGAATGTTCAGATTGATATTGTTAGGAACCCGTGTCAACCCTTCTCTTTACTTTGTTAGTATATTGTTGTTGGACGCGTATGCGTTGTATGTCGTCCCGTAGTATTATATGTCCATTGTATTCATGCATAGTTTGTATTAGCCCACAGTATTATATGTCCCATGTTATTGATCCATAATATTGGATGCATATGCTTTGTAAGTCGTCATGTAGTATTATATGTCCCATGGTATTGATCCATAGTATTGGCACATGGACTTAGTATATAAGTACGTGTTGAGGTCAATGAAGGCATCCACGAGTTATTTTTATTGATCTTGCTCAAAGGATGTTTCCCCCTCGAAGTGGCTTGCGATCAATAAATCTCTTCTATGTTCTGTTATTTATGTTATATCATGCATTTTCATCATTTAATTATTGCAGGTTCCTCACATATATCTCTATGCAATGTTATCCTTAAAATATTTACAAAGGTGATAGCCAACAGACTAAAACCTATCCTCCCCTCTCTGATCTCCCAGGACCAGTCGAGATTCGTGGAATGACAACAAATCATAGATGGTATCATCCTGGTCCATGAAGTTATTCACTCCTTAAAAATGGCCAAAATCCCAGGCATGCTACTAAAACTGTACATTGCTAAATATTATGATAAGCTTAGCTAGAAGTATATCAGATAAATGTTAAAAGCCTTTGGGTTTCGAGAGGAGTGGATTCAATGGATCATGAATCTTATATCCTTGGACTTCTTTTCCAGTATGGTAAATGGTGCCCCGACTGGCCTTATTAAACCCTTCAGGGGTATCAGGAAAGGGTACCCCTTATCCCCTTCCCTCTTTATTATAATGGTGGAAGGACTGGGTAGAACATTAAGGCTATGCAGACAAACCAAGAATTACGTGGTCTGATGGTTCAGCCTTCGGTTGACCAACAATCCCATCAAAAATTTGTGGATGATACCATCCTCATGGGACATCCTTTAGTCCAAGAGGTTAGAGACATTAAGAATTGTCTCAAAAGGTTTGGGGCAGCGTCAGGACTTGAATTCAACGAGAGAAATTTGTATATGTTAGGGTTTTTCAACACCCCCCGGATCACCAAATGTAACAACTGTCACATTCTGGGATTCCAAGAGAGCTCCCTTCCATTCAAATACCTAGGAGCCCCGCTTGATGACTCAATTGTACGAAAAGGGTCATGGATGGAACTCATGGATATAATGAAGAAAATACTGGCCAACTAGACCTTCCAACCTCTTAAATTAATAGGACATTTGGTTTTGGTTAATTCGGTCCTCCAATCCATGTTGGTGTAATATCCCCAATACTTGAGATATTTTATGTTTGTGGAAAAACATTACCCTAACTTTTATTGTAAATTTTTATATTTGACCAAGTGTCAAGGATGACGGTAAATGAATAATATTATTATTTAATAAATTAAAATAGGAGACACTCACCCAAAGAGACCGTTGAAAGAATGTTTACTGACCCACTAGGAGGAATGAAATATGGGGTAGAAGGTGTTAAGATATTCTTATAATCCTTCCTAGTCCTACCAGCATTTTCATTATTTGCATTTTCAGTCTTGCATGCATATCTGCATGCAACATGCAATTGCATGCATCCCAGTCATCAGTCCCAGCACCTAGCCTCAGTTAGCTAGCCCCCGGGAGCTTCTCTCAGATCAGTTTTAGCCCTCCTAGAGCTTAGTGCACCCTTCCTCCTTGATTTAAGGAAGCCACTCGTCCTCTCTCACCTATCACTCAGTTGCACTTCAGTTAATTGAGTTATCATCAGTTCTTTCCTTGATTTAAGGCTAGAATCACTCTCAACTGACTGTATCACTCCGATGGACCTCCAGTGAGACTTGACTGCCCATTCTGACTCTAGTTAGCTCCTCATGCGCCCTCCAATGAGCCTCCTTCATTCAGTTAGTTCCAATTACACTCAGTTACACCTACCACACTCAGTTAGACTTAGTTTGACTGATGGTTGACAATTACTTGAACATTGATGACTCCATTAATGATGAGATAGACTCCTAGTTGTGCTCCGATGACACTCCAGTGATCTTTTGATCACTCCATGAAGGCTAATTCGAATTTCCACCTTGGCATTTGAATCCTCATGCATTGTACTACTTATTTGTCCATATTGTGATTAATGAATTAGTGTGTGTGAAGTTATTTTGCTTCTATCCAAGTTCTACTGTATTATTATTTTGTTGCTCATCTTACTGCATTGACCACTCTTAATCTTATTCCTAAATTCTTTCATTGTGAGGTATACATAAACTCTTAGATCTGCTATGAGGATTTTCACATGGTATCATAGCATGTTGAGAGTATTGTTTATCTCAGATCTTGAGAGTTTTTTGCAAGTTATTATCAAGATTTCGAGTGTAGCAGTTTCTGCACTTTTGCAGTAGTAGCAGTTGTAGATATTTCTATTGTTTTTGCACGTCTTCTACAGCTTCCATGAATTTCGAAGAAATTCCTCTTTATCTATTCAACTATGTTGAATGGAAAAAAAAAATGATAGCATATTTGAAGAGCCATGATCTCTTTGATTATTGTTTTGAAAGAGAGTTCGAATCCTCTGAAGAAGAGAATGAATGGTTTGATGAAGGTGGAAGAGCTATTGCAGCCATGATGTATGCTATGTCTCGATGCATGGTATTCCACTCCTTTGATGATGTTGAATCTCCAAAAGAGCTATGGGCCCACCTGGATGAAATATTTGGCAGACAGAATGAAGGGATTGGTCCAAACCCTTTCGAGAGAAAGCAAAGTGATGCATTCGCCCGTCTTGATGATCTCACTGATCATGAATCGGTATCAAACATATCTCACATTGAAGTTATCCACAAAGAAGAAGAACTTGCAGATTCTACACTCATGCTCCAAATTTCTTCTACTTCGAATTCTGTGCCAGCTCACACTCTAGAAATTGCAGAAGGTCCTAAATCCTCTCTTGCACCAGAGTTTGTTGGTTTGCATCATGATCTATTGAATGTTTCGGATGTAAAATCAGCCATTGGAGGTAATGCATTCGCTCTCCTTGATCACTCACCTATTATGTACTACTATATGGTCATTATTTCATGCTTTCAAAAGGTTATTGAAGATAATGGCCATTTCCATTTGCTTGGGATAATTTCTCATGCACTTACTAGTTTTGATCTCACCTCTAATGGTTCAAAGGAGATCTCAAGAAACCATGTTTCAAGTCTTGGAGCTGATTTAAAATCCAAGCAATCACTACTTGGGATGATTTCTCATGCATATGATGGTTTTGATCTCACCCCTGTTGGTTCAAAGGAGATCTCAAGAAACCATTTATCAAGTCTTGGAGCTGATTTGGATTCCAAGCAATCACTATTATTTGATGGTTCTTTTTGGCATAATCTCACCCATGATGGTTCGAAGGAGAAGACAAAAGACTATCTGCACCTTCATAGATTTTATCCTACCTCAACTGATTCGAATCACAGGTTCAAGGATCATCCTCATATTTTTGGATTTGTTATCTTTACATTCGATCTGAAGAGAAAGTACAAGCACATGCCTTTTGAGCATGATCCACTTCTTCCCAAGAAGAAGATACCTCCAGACATATGACCAAGCATCACACCTGCTTGAGATTAGAGCATTTATTTTTGTGTGTGCCTTACAATCTATTTTAAAGGGGGGTATTTTTCCCATGATTTTTTCCCCATTTCCTCGGTTTATTGACTGTTATTATTCATTGTATTAGGTGACCTTTGGTATCAGTTACTAGGGCCCAAGATGGATTAAGGGGGGGTGTTAGGATATTCCTATACTCCATCCTAGTCCTACCAGCATTTTCATTATTTGCATTTTCAGTCTTGCATGCATCTCTGCATGCAGTATGCATTCTGCATGCCTTCATGCAATTGCATGAATCCCAGTCATCAGTCCCAACACCTAGCCTCAGTTAGCTAGCCCCAGGGAGCTTCTCTCAGATTAGTTTTATCCCTCCTAGAGCTTAGTGCACCCTTCCTCCTTGATTTAAGGAAGCCACTCATCCTCTCTCACCTACCACTCAGTTGCACTTCAGTTAATTGAGTTATCATCAGTTATTTCTTTGATTTAAGGCTAGACTCACTCTCAACTGACTGTATCACTCTGATGGACCTCCGGTGAGACTTAACTGCCCATTCTGACTCCAGTTAACTCCTTATGCACCCTCCACTAAGCCTCCTTCATTCAGTTAGTTCCATTTACACTCAGTTACACCTACCACACTCAGTTAGACTCAGTTTGACTGATGGTTGACAATTACTTGAACATTGATGACTCCATTAATGATGAGATAGACTTCTAGTTGTGCTCCGATGACACTCCAATGATCTTTTGATCACTCCATGAAGGCTAATTCGAATTGCCACCTTGGCATTCGAATCCTCATGCATTGTACTACTTATTTGTCCATATTGTGATTAATGAATTAGTGTGTGTGAAGTTATTTTGCTTCTATCCAAATTCTACTGTATTATTATTCTATTTCTCATCTTACTGCATTGACCACTCTTAATCTTATTCCTAAATTCTTCCATTGTGAGGTATACATAAGCTCTTAGATCTGCTGTGAGGATTTTCACAGAAGGCAATGGACAAGTGGTAGCATATGAACTTAGTAACTAGCTGTTGTTATGGGACAACTCCCTTATTTTGTGGTCAAGTTCCCTGGAATGTGGAACTGGAGCTTATGGCTCATTTATTGAAAACTGACCACCAAAATACCTAGGCATATTTTATAAGCCATCGAATTTGAGCTGAGGCTCACACTTTTTCTGACGAGAAAATTTACCTTGTGGTATTGCTGGGAATTGCACACAAGAGATTCGATGAGGGGAAGCTATGTTTTGAGTTGCAGAGTAAGACTGTCGTATTCTTACTGAGTGCATATTTTTGGATATGTATGCAAGTCTCCATTGATTGCCGAAGTACATATGTGAGATGTATGCAAGTCTCCATTGATTGTTGAATTACAACCTGAGTGCCTTGCTTATACACAGAGACTTCTTCCTAGTGGTTCAGTAAATAGGCTAGGGGGTCCAAAGGAGCAAGTGATGTGGCTGCTTCTTCTTGGGAAGGTTGGGAGGAACATGAATCTTTGGGTGTTTGTCCACCCTATCAAGTTATGAGGTTCTACTTGTTATATTTTATTTATTTTCTGAACTGTTGAATTATGTTGAAAACTATTTGTTTATTTATAGCCTGTTTTAAATGTATGAATTTCTAAACTGAATATTACTTTTGTAAGTTAAATGCATGATCAAAATTCGGATAATGAATGAATGGATATAAATACCTCCCTGTATTATTCCTTTCACCCTAAGGTGATGTACTCAAGTACATGGAGAGAGTTAAATAACGTAGATTATATATGATCTCTAGATACAAATGAAAAGTAAATGTCTTTAATGTTTATATCTAAAAGTTATTACTGTGGCTACATAAATAGTTCCTTAAGCCATCTAGGTTTATTTTTCTAAGTAGTAGAATTCATAGAATAAATAGTACAGATCAGGAAAATATTCTATATGGCTATCCTATGTTTAAATTATATTTATATAAGTAGTATAAGCTTTCATAAACTGAAAATAGAGTTCATACTCAGCCAAAACAATTTATTTTATAATCAGAACTCAAACATTAACCCTAGATATCGGAACATTTCAAAATGTAAACATTATGCAACTATGCAGTATTAACACCTGAGCATCTAATAGATTATTATTCACAAAATGAATGAAATATACATATCTCATATTTATTTCTGTAAGCAAAATAGAAATAATATAATCGTTCTTCATAAACCAAGTATAAGATAAGAACATTAGTGCAAATAAAATATCTTTGATAAACTATACAATAATATTCACTACCAATTTTATAACTGAAATACATCATATCAAAGATTACATTATCATGTCAAATTTCATCGACATTATCTATTACGACATTAATATTACTATACTCAACTTTCTCAACATCGTAAATATTGAAATCTATGCAGACTCATAAGAATAGTTAAACCCCTAAGTGACTCATCCCGAGTCCAAATAGAACAAGTAATACAACACAGGGTTTCGGCCCATCAATATATTCATACATTGGGTTTCAGCATCCTTCAATGATTAATAAAACTAATTAAAATCAAGCTACTGCATTTATACAATATGAAAACCAGAAAACCTCATCTCCTTACTAACTCGTAAGATTGTAAGGTAATGTTAGCATTCCCAGAACTTAAAATAATATAAGTTTTTACAGTACAATAATAATCTCAGTACGAGTAACGTTGAGGCCATGGGTTTGGGCCACGATAAGAGGCACACCCAGGCTGGATCCTAAACACATAAAAATGCTAAAAGACAACAATAGCTTTCGGAATCGAGACCTGTATAGGATCATTTGAAGTTTTAATAAAAATCCCACATTCTTTTACAGTAAAAAACTTTAAATAACTACCAGTTCCCTACAAATTCTTTACATAGAATGCAGTTGAGAATCGTGGGTTCGAGCCTCCATTTGGAGAACTCTCCCTCACAACAAAACAAAATACTTATAAATATCAAATAAAAACTCAAAACAGTACCAGGTGTTAGGAACCCATATCTTTACTTTGTTAGTATGTTGTTGTTGGACGCATATGCTTTGTAAGTCGTCCCGTAGTATTTGTTGATCAATAGTTTGTGTTATTGTTGTTGGCGCATATGCTTTGTAAGTCGCCCATAGTATTGTTGATCCATAGTTTGTAACAGCCTATGGTTTTGACCCATAGTATTGGCGCCTAGAATTAGTATATAAGTGTGTGTTGAGACCTATGAAGGCACCGTGAAGTTATTTGTATTGAGCTTGCTCAAAGGAGGTTGCCCCCTCGAAGTGGCCTGTGATCAATACAAAAGTGATTCTGAGTTCTGTCATTTCTGCTATTTCGCGTATTCTTGTTAATTAATTGTTGCAGGTGCCTCACATCTGGTATCAGAGCACTTTCTTGGGCTCGCTGGGTGAAATTTCTGCCAAAAGTTTTTTTCACATCTGTTGCAGGTTCGGATTTGGGAATAATCCCTATCCGCTTAACTGTGGGAATTACTTGGGCATAAGCCCTAAAAATCATTGTGAGGAGTACCACAGGAACCCCAAAGTAGCTGGCCCATTGAGAGGACCTGCCGGCGAAAAGGGCAACGACCCCTACCTGATTGACTAGTTCCCACCCGTGAGGTAAACCAAGAGCTGTCGTTTGTGGCAAAGCGGTTATCAATTTTACCTGAGCCGTGGAGTGAGGGGTATTGCCCCAATACGCAAGCCGTCAGACAGCATTGGTGGCCGAGTGAAAACCCTGAACTGTTAGGAAGCCGCACATACCTGGGGTCCATATCTACTTTCAGCTGAACTATTGTCGATCACTGCTGCGCCGTTTCAGATTCATTTTGCAAACCGTTCCAGATCCAGCCGTTCGGCGTTGTTCCAGAATCCTTCGAATCGGATATCCCATTCTGCAAGCAGAGCCGTAGCCGCTCCAGTCTGGAAAAAAATAAAAATCCCATTTTTTCTCCATATCTCCCTTGTTTTACCTCTGTTTTCATTGAAAATTTCAGGGAACCCCTGTCATTCCATTCTGCATATTTCATCCCCGAGGACCCTATCCTCAATTCACTTTCCTACAGCCCGAAATCCCACATTTGTCTATTTTTAGGGTTTGCCATAACTTCCTCATATTTCACCCAATCACCTTCAATTTTTACCACAGAGTTCCTTTCTGAATTCTGCTTCTTTGTTCCCCTCTGCCAAATTTTTCCATCCTTTCACCCCGCTGCTTAAATCCTCATTTTTTCTTCCCTGTCTATCCAACAGTGTCCAAAAAACGAGTCAAACCCCAATTACCCTTCTGATTTTTTCCCAAATCCAAATTTTCCTTTACTGAAGTAGTTCCTGTTTTTGTTTTCCTACCCAGTAAAAAAAAAATAAATAAAAAAAAATCCCTGGTTATGGTTGTCACCCGTGCAGGAGCAAAAACCATGGAGGAAGCCCTTGCAGCCATCCAAGCCAAACTCCAGGATCTGGATGAAATTTTTTTGGGTCTCCATCTTGAACATTCAGCTATGAACAACAAACGGCAGTCCGAGTCTTCAGTAGACAATGAGTTCTCTTCTTCCAGCAATTTCCGTGGTCCGAAGCTTGATTTTCCTCGCTTCAATGGTACCGATCCAATTGGATGGATCTATTGTGCAGAACAGTATTTCAGTCTGCATAATACTTTTGATGTCAACAAAGTTCCGTTGGCATCCTTTCATTTGGAACAGGAAGCTCTTCAATGGTACCGTTGGTACATCAAGGCTCATCCAGAGCCCAACTGGCTAGACTTTTGCCAGCTCCTTTTGCAACGATTTGGTCCTAGTGCTTTTGATGACTTCACAGGAGCCCTCACTAAACTTCGCCAAACTGGCACTGTGAGAGAGTATCAAACCGAATTTGAGAATCTAGCCAACCACACTGAAGGATTGTCTGATGAATTTTACCGGAGTTGTTTTATCAGTGGTCTAAAGGATGCCATCCGCTCTGAGGTCAAAATTAACTGTCCCAACACAATGATGGAAGCACTCGGGTTGGCTAAATTGGAAGAAGACAAGATTGCATCCCAACAACGCTCCAAGCCCACTTTTGTTCCCTTCCAAAATATGGGGTCTCAGCGACCTCCTATACCGCAAGCTCCTCGACCGACTCCTATCAAGCGTTTGTCGGAAACAGAGATGCAAGCACGCAGAGAAAAGGGTCTTTGCTATAATTGTGATGAGAAATTCACTTGGGGACATAGATGTGTTCAGCAAAAGCTCTATCTCCTGGATGTGGAGTCTCCGCCTGCCTCTGAAATGGGTGACGAAGATCCAGAAACACTGGATGCTCCGGTCGACATTCAGGAACCGCCTATTGACCCTCCGTCTCAGGATGACCAGCCAGAGATATCTCTCCATGCTTTAGCTGGAATCACCACCCCCCAAACAATGTGGGTCAGGGGTTACTTCAAGAAGCTTCCTCTTACAATCCTCATTGATTCTGGTAGCACTCATAATTTCATTGACCCTCGGATTGCCAAACAAGCTGATTGTTTTATCCATCCTTGCTCCAACTTTGAAGTCATGGTTGCCAATGGGGGTACCTTACCTTGCAAAGGGAAGTGTCGAAATGTGCGTATCTCTATGGGAGATTATACCTTGCGCTCTGACATGTTTGCCTTGCCCTTAGGCGGATGTGATGTGGTTTTGGGCGCTTAATGGCTACGCACACTCGGCCCTATCTTATGGGATTTTGCCGAACTTTGGATGCAGTTTTCCCTCAATGGACACAAACACACATTGATAGGATTACAACCAGGTTCTCTCAGCATCATCAGTTCACATCGCATGGAAAAACTCCTCAAGAAGAATTTACATGGTGTCATCACTCAGATCCATTCCATCCAGATGCAACCATCAGCGGTCTCCACTACTCCTTGGGATCTACAACAAATTCTGGATCGATATACAGGTGTCTTTGCTGAACCAGTGGGATTACCACCTTCCAGGCCAGAAGACCATCGTATTCAGCTCCTTCCTGGAAGCTCTCCTCCCAACATCAGGCCCTATCGCTACCCATTCCACCAAAAAACGGAGATTGAAATGCTCGTTCGGGACTTATTGAAGCAAGGTATTATTCGCCCAAGCACTAGTTCCTTTTCTTCTCCAGTTATTCTCGTCCGCAAAAAAGATGGGTCATGGCGCCTCTGCATTGACTTCCGAGCACTTAATCACCTCACCATCAAGGATAAGTTTCCAATTCCTGTTGTTGATGAACTTCTTGACGAGCTTCATGGGGCTCACTTTTTCTCCAAGTTGGATCTTCGTTCTGGGTATCATCAAATTCGGGTTCATGAGGATGATATTCCTGAAACAGCTTTCCGCACACATGATGGCCATTATGAGTTTTTGGTCATGCCCTTTGGCCTCACTAATGCTCCTTCCACATTCCAGGCCTTAATGAATAAAATATTTCGACCCTACTTGCGGAAATTCATTCTGGTATTCTTTGATGATATCCTCATCTATAGTAAAACATGGGATGAACATCTCCAGCATCTGGATCTTGTCATGCAACTTTTCTCTGACCATCATCTCCATGCCAAGCAGTCTAAATGTGTTTTTGGACAAAAGGAAGTTGAGTATCTCGGGCACATTATCTCAGCACAAGGGGTTCGCGTGGATCCTGCCAAAATCGATGCCATGAACAATTGGACACGTCCTCAGACACTCAAGAGCCTTCGTGGTTTTTTGGGGTTGACTGGCTACTACCGCAAGTTTGTCAAGGATTATGGGAAGATTGCAGCTCCATTAACCGCTCTATTGAAAAAGGATGCTTTTACATGGACACCTCCTGCTCAGTGTGCATTTGACAAACTAAAACAAGCTATGTGTACTACACCTGTGCTAGCTATGCCCGATTTTTCCAAGCCCTTCACTATTGAGAGTGATGCTTGCGGCAATGGACTTGGTGCCGTTCTCCTTCAAGATGAACACCCCATTGCGTTCACCAGCAAAGCCCTTTCAGGTAAGAATTTAGCTGCCTCTACCTATGAGAAGGAAATGATGGCTATTTTGCATGCAGTACAGAAGTGGCGTCCATACCTATTAGGGAATCATTTCTGCATCAAGATTGATCACCAGAGTCTGAAATATTTCTTGGACCAGCATGTCTCCTCCCCGGCACAACAGAAATAGGCTAGCAAACTCATGGGTTATGACTATGAGATCACTTACAAGAAGGGTAAAGACAATATTGTGGCAGATGCTCTTTCTCGCACATTTGGTGCCCAAGGTTCTCTTTTAGCTATTTCTATGCCTATTCCAAATTGGTTGCAATCTGTTCAACAGGGTTATGTCAATGACTCTTCCTTATCTCAGATCATCCAACGCTTGACCAACAACCCTTCTGTTGTACCACATTACTCTTGGGATGGTGCTTCTCTGCGATACAAGGGTCGTCTGGTGCTTCCCCAGAGCACAGATCTTCAACAGGCTGTCTTCTATGAACTCCATGCTTCTCCATCGGCCGGGCACTCTGGGTTCCTCAAAACATATGAACGAGCATGGCGTAATTTCTTTTGGCAAGGCATGAAAAGGACAATTCAACAGATGGTGGCCGAATGTGATACCTGCCAGCGCAATAAGGGGGAAACAACACTCGTTCCAGGATTGCTTAAACCCTTACCCATACCTACACGGATTTGGACAGATATTTCTATGGATTTCATTGAAGGGCTCCTTAAATCTGGCGGGAAGACAGTGATTCTTGTTGTGGTTGATCGCCTCTCCAAATATAGTCATTTTTGTGCTCTCAGTCATCCCTATACAGCTTCCTCAGTTGCTCAAATTTTTATGGACCAGATCTTTCGTCTTCATGGCATTCCTTCTTCCATTGTCTCGGATCGTGATGCGACTTTCACTAGTCATTTTTGGATAGAACTATTTCGCCACACTGGCACCAAACTGAAGATGAGTTCAGGGTATCACCCACAAACAGATGGTTAGACTGAAATTGTCAATAAATGCTTGGAAACTTATCTTCGTTGCTTCACCTCAGAACAACCACATCAGTGGGAAAAGTGGCTCCCTCTTGCTGAATGGTGGTACAATACCTCTTACCACACTGCCTCTAAAATGACCCCATATGAAGCAGTCTATGGTCAAGCACCTCCAGCTCTTCTTCCATACACCCCCACCAGTTCACCAGTTCAGGAAGTTGACACGGTCCTTCGCAACCGTGATCAGATTCTTCGCATTTTGCGGGACAATCTTCACATGGCAAGAAATCGCATGAAGCAACAAGCGGATCAGCACCGTTCAGAGCGAACTTTTCAAGTCGACAATATGGTTTTTCTTCGTCTCCAGCCGTACAAACAATCCTCCTCGAAACTCAAAGGGCGTCATAAGCTTGCTCCAAAGTTCTATGGGCCATATCGGATTCTTCAGAAGATTGGGTCCGTTGCTTATAAATTGGAACTTCCTCCTTCTTCCCGCATTCATCCAATCTTTCATGTCTCTTGTTTGAAGAAAGTTCTTGGCACCAACATCAGCGGCCAAACGATTTTACCCGAACTGGATAATTAAGGATCCATCCTTTTGGAGCCAGAGGCCATCCTCAATCGACGCACACATCAACTTCGCTCTTGCTCTATCACTGAGGTCTTAATTCAGTGGCACGGCATGCAACCAGAGGATGCTACATGGGAACCACTCCTTCAGATTCAACAACAATTTCCACATCTGAAGCTTTGAGGACAAAGCTTTTTTTAAGGGGGAGGGGATGTTAGGAACCCATATCTTTACTTTGTTAGTATGTTGTTGTTGGACGCATATGCTTTGTAAGTCGTCCCGTAGTATTTGTTGATCAATAGTTTGTGTTATTGTTGTTGGCGCATATGCTTTGTAAGTCGCCCGTAGTATTGTTGATCCATAGTTTGTAACGGCCCATGGTTTCGACCCATAGTATTGGTTCCTAGAATTAGTATATAAGTGTGTGTTGATACCTATGAAGGCACCGTGAAGTTATTTGTATTGAGCTTGCTCAAAGGAGGTTGCCCCCTCGAAGTGGCCTGTGATCAATACAAAAGTGATTCTGAGTTCTGTCATTTTTGCTATTTCGCGTATTCTTGTTAATTAATTGTTGCAGGTGCCTCACACCAGGCTTAAAACCTATGTCTTGGAAATCGAATATATTGAACACCGAAACCACATTCGAAGTACATTAAAATACAATGCAAATAGTTTATAATTTTTGAGAATAAGGGTAGGGTCCAAGCTTGATAACGTTCTCCACTTAGCCAACCTTTTATAAAAACATAATGTATTTAAAAAATGACAGAGCCGAGAGCAAGCTTCATAACATAGAGAATCTAAGAAGACTAAGTGAACCATTGTTTTATTTTCTTCATAAGGAAACTTTACAACGTAGTTCAACTACTTAGGGAAACCAAAATTGTAATACCCCCAATTCGACCCTTAGGATATATGAGCCTTTAATGTAAATCAGTGTACATGTGATGTATGTTTTCCTAGCGTGGAGCTCAAGGCAAAGGCCCCGCTAGTGAAAGCCGAATTTTATTTAAAGGGCAAGTATTTGATATTTGATACCATGTGCTCTTAAGCCATGGAAATTGTAATAGGATGTAAATTAGACATCATGCAATATAAAATACCAAAGCTGGCTACGGAGGCAACGAATGAGAAGGGGCCACGTGTATCCACTAGGGAGTGGTGAGGGGGCTATGGGAGTGACCCATAGGTTGCCATTTGTCATTATGTGAACCCATTGACTTTCTTAGGTGACATTAATGCCAATTGTAAGGAAGTGGTTGAGATTTCAGCCCATGACTTTGATGGAGTATGGGCAGCCCTGAAATTCGTATGGGAATGTATGGGCTATTTTGACTTGTCCCACAAGTCACTCTACATCTTGGGGGTTGCTCCATCCTTATCCCCATTCCATGGTGGAAGTATGGGACATCTTTTCCCACCCAAAAACGAGCTCCCAGCAAGGAGAAAACCAGAAATCGCGACTTGAAGGAAACCCACGTTTTGGGAAGCCAAAAACGTCCCGATTTGGTATTGGACAGAGAAATCCAATGGGGGATCCATTGGTAGGAACCTTGGGGCGAATTTGGGAGCAATAGCTACCCCAAAAGCCATGGGAAAACCCAGTTTTAACTGCCCAGAAAATCAGTGACGGATTTGGGTCAATTGCTGAACAAAGCTGTGAGAAATCCAAGTGTGGATGTTCGAATGGAGGCTGGGATCGTTGGAGTCTAGCTTGATGTGTACTAGCTCTGGGATTGAGCTTAGCGGACTAGCATCCCTCTCCATTTCCCATTGCATGCTTGAAAAACCCAACTGTGTGTTGGCTTAGCATGGTTGTCTGAGTGAAATCCTGACTGTGAGGGAGCCATCTAGTTCCTCCTTAGTGGATACACAGCCTAGCTCGGGGGTGATCTCTCAGCTGAAAGAATACAGGCTGGATAGAGATCTATGGTTGGGTGGAACGTTGCTCTCACGTAGCCAGTCGTTTGGGCCATTATAATTCGAGATAAGTATTCTTGATGTTAATTCTATGCCCTGCAAGCAATTTAATTAATGACTGTTGTTTATATGTTGAATGCATGATGAAACTGTGTGCAGATGTATTGTTTAATTCCGCTGTGTTTATATTGAATCGAATCTGCATATAGAAGTTTTAAATGTTAGTTATTTATGTTAAAAATTATTGGGGCTAAATATGCCATAAGCCCGGTATGTTGTTAATGTTTCCTTCCCTGTTGTTCTATGGAGAAGGGGACGTTACAAAAATGGCAACCATAGTATCAAATAAATCGATACTTTAACTTGACAGGTGAAACCCCAACTCAGAAGTGCAAAGGCAAAATATTCCTACTACAGCAATGCTCCTTTAACATTTTGTATCCATTTTAAAAACTTAGTCTACACTGAATACTAATGAGACCAACTTTAAAAACCATTAAAAACATTGACAGAGGCATCTTGAAATGAGCAAGAGACTTACCGGGACACACAGTCGACAAGAACCAACACTACTATCATTGTTCCATCCCAAAGGCCATAAACTGCCTCCTGTCAATAAAACCATAACATAGAAAGTATGCTACAGGATGGTATAAAAGGGACCTTGTTCACTATTCAAAAAATAAACATGGTTCCCATATATGGAAGTCGGGTTTGATATTTTAGGATCAGGATCACTCAGCAGTAGTAGACCTCACTAGAATTCCCTCATGTAATGCAGAAAGAAGAAGAAGAAATGTTGAATCAATAATCACTCATTACATAGAAAATGGAGAAAAATTGTTGTATCATACATCAGTTGTAAGATGGCACTCTGAATAATGAATAATAACTTAATACAATCAAAAGAATTCAAATGCCTCTATGGTCATTCGAATCATCTTAAATGTGTGGCTTGGTTGACATTGGAGAAATCACCAAAACCAGTGGCAGTGGTCACAACAGTCAAATAGTCATTCAAATGAGTCTAACTGAGTCTAACTTAGTGCATGGGCACTGATGTAGGGAAGGAGACTCCAATGTGGGTGCATGAGGAGCTGTCAATAGTCAGTAGAGCTCAACTAGTCTCAGTAGGTGCCTATCTAAGTGCTTCAGTCAGTTAACTGATCAATCATTCCCTGAATCAAGGAACTGAGTCATCAACCAACCAACTAACTAAAGTAACTCCTAAATAGGTGGAATAAGGCGCACTTGTGCTCTGGTGATGAAAACAAGGGCGCATCAATGGCTAGGAGGGCTAAACTTGAGTAGAAACGGGCTCCCGGGGGCTGCAAAATAAGGACTAGGTGCTGGGAGACCACCAAACTAATGACTGGATGCATGAAATTGCATGCAGATGCGTGCAGATGACTAGATGCATGCAGAATTGCATGCAAGCATGCAAAATACAAAAATGATGGTGAGAATATTCCAACATCGGGAAACATGGGTAGAATTCTTGTTCAAGATCATAGCTTTTGGGAGATAAAAAATGGCGAGTCAAATTATTTATGGTGAGAGTCTTGGAAACAAATGCCAAAATTGCAAGAAGCCCTAGATGCTCGCATGTTCCAACAAGCTTTTAAGGCCCATAATAAATGAAAATTTAAATACTTCTAGAAGGAGGGAGCCGTTGTCGATGAAATCCATGAATGGGATAACCAAGAATGGTGGGATAGGATGGGAACCCAAGAGGAGTCTTCCCTCGTTAGGGATGTTCTTCAAGATAGGTAGATTCAATTTCATGACGTGGAGGATAATCTGAGGTGGAGTTATTCCCCAATAGGGGTATTCACTGTGAAAGAAGCGTACAAAATATGGACTGGGTTTAATCAACCTCCTCAATAAGTGGTGTCACAAAAAATCTGTAAATCCCAATTATGGCCAAATATATCGACCTTTCTATGGATTCTGATTAAATGTCACATTTTAACAGGTGATAATCTCATGAAAAGGGGGCTTCAAGGACCTTACTGCTGCTCCTTGTGTGAGAACGTTACAGAAGACATGGACAAGTGCTCTTTCTCCTAAGAGATTTGGGATAATGGTGTTGTTTCTTGTTAAATTTTGAGCATTAATTCACAATACTCTAGGATCTTTACTGAGAGAATAACATGTATAGTATATCAATGCATATCAATCATAACAAGCATGACAAGCATCATAAGAATCAAAAGCATGAGAGACAAGAGACATAGAGTTTCAGTGGGGAAAACCCTAAGGTGAAAAACCCCACAACTTCCTCAGAGATAGAGAGAGAAATGGATAAACCAAAGTACAACCAAAATACACTGAGATAGTCTCCTAGTAGCAGATGATCCTCCTCCTCACTAGTGCGCCACTTTCTGAGTGAGAGAATTATGAGTTTTCGAGTGATCAAATAGAGATCTCCCGATCTCTATTTATACTTAACCTGTTTTCCTAGTGACACTATGGGGCTGACTTGTCTAGCTAGGTACATCCAAAATATAATATATATTTCAGGGATGACCCCACACATGGTGGTCTAATAACACATCGGCAAGTACACACACTTGCAACACTTGTCAATACACATGACGACACTTCCTTGTAGAGGAATAACACATCTCTTATAAGGGTACAATAAATATATATGAAATACATTCCGAAGTTACATATACATCAACATTTCCTTCCACGGGTCAAGCCAGAGCCAAGGTAACCCTCATTTAACCATTAGTGAATGGCCGAAAAATCTATTTCAGAACTCCATTGCTAAATTCTTGTGGAAAATTGTTAGGAACCCATGTTAACCTTTCTATTTACTTTGTTAGTATATTGTTGTTGGAAGCATATGCTTTGTAAGTCATCCTGTAGTATTTGTTGATCCATAGTTTGTATTATTGTTGCTGGACGCATATGCTTTGTAAGTCGTCCTGTAGTAATTGTTGATCCATATTTTGTATTGGCCCATGGTTTGTATTGACACATGGTATTGACCCATGGTATTGGCGCCTAGACTTAGTATATAAGTTTGTGTTGAGACCAATGAAGGTACCGTGAATTTATTTGTATTTAGCTTGCTAAAAGGAGGTTGCCCCCGTGAAGTGGCCTGCGATCAATATAAAAGTGATTCTGAGTTCTGTTATTTCTGCTATCTCATGTGTTTTCATTAATTAATTATTGCAGGTTCTTCACATATGGTATCAGAGCACTTTCTTGGGCTTGTTGGGTGAAATTTCTGCCAAATTTTTTTTTCGCATCTCTTGCAACTTCGGATCTGGGAATAATCCCTATCCACTTAACTGTGGGAAGTACTTAGGCAGAAGCCCTAAAACGCATTGTGAGGAGTACCACAGGAACCCCAAAGTAGCTACCCCATTTAGAGGACCTGTGAGCGAAAAGGGAAATGACCCCTACCTGATTGACCAGTTCCCACCCATGAGGTAAACCAAAAGCTGTCATTTGTGGCAAAGTAGTTATCAGTTTTACCTGAGCCGTGGAGTAAGGGGTACTGCCTTAATACGCAAGCTATCAGACAGCATTGGTGGCCGAGTGAAACCCCTGAACTGTTAGGAAGCCACACATACTTGGGGTCCATATCTATTTTTAGCTGAACTATTGCCGATCACTGTCGCACTGTTTTAGAACCATTCTGAAATCCATTCCAAATCTAGCCGTTTCAAATCTATTTCAGATCTAGCCGTTTTCGATCTAGTCGACACCAATTCAGATCCCTCTATTTTCTATCACTTCCATGCCATTGCAGATCTATCTGTTTCAGATCCCTTCCACGCCACTGCAGATCCATTCCTGCAAAAAAAAAAGTATAAAATTATGTTTTTTGGCCATATCTCCCTTGTTTTCACTCTGTTTTCCTTGAAACTTCCATGATACCCCGGTAATCCCATTTTGCATATTTCATTCGTGAGGACCCTATCCCAAATTCCACTTCCCAAATCCCAAAATCCCACATTTGTCTATTTTTAGGGTTTTATATAACTTCTTCGGATTTCACCCAATCGCCTTCAAATTTTACCACCGAGTTCCTTTCCTAATTCTGCTTCTGTCCCTCTGTGCCAAATTTTCTCATTCTTTCACCCTACTTCTGAAATCCCCATTTTTTGCTTCTCTGTCCATCAGAAAGTGTCCAAAACCTAGTCAAACCCCAATTACCTCTCTGAGTTTTTCCCAAATCCAAATTTCCCTTTACTAAATAAGCTTTTGTTTGTGTTTTTCTATCTACTACCAAAAAATAAAAAATAAAATAAAACTCCTGGTTATGGGTGTCACCCGCGCAGGAATAAACAACCATGGAGGAAGCACTTGCAGCCATCCAAACCAAACTCCAAGATCTAGATGAGAAATTTCTCAGCCTCCATCTTCAACATTCAACCATGAACAATAATCGACAGCACGAATCTTCGGCAACCAATGGGTTCTCTTCTTCCAACAATTTCTGTGGTCCAAAGCTTGAATTTCCTTGCTTTAATGGTACTGATCCAACTGGATGGATCTATTGTGCAGAACAATATTTCATTCTGCATAATACTTTTGATGTCCAAAAAGTTCCACTTGCATCCTTTCATTTGGAACAGGAATCCCTTCAATGGTATCGTTGGTGCATCAAGGCTCATGACGAGCCAAAATGGACAGATTTTTTTCAACTCCTTTTGCAACGATTTGGTCCTAGTGCTTTTGATGACTTCATCGGAGCACTCACTAAAATTCGTCAAAGTGGCACTGTGAGAGAGTATCAGACATAATTTAAGAAACTAGCCAATCACATAGAAGGATTGTCTGATGAATTCTACAGGAATTGTTTTATCAGTGGTCTTAAGGATGAAATCCGGTCAGAGGTTAAAATGTTCTGTCCCAACACAATGATGGAAGTTCTAGGGTTGGCTAAGTTGGCAGAAGACAAGATTGCATCCCAACATCGCTCCAAACCCACTTTTGTTCCCTTTCAAAATATGGGCTCTCAACGGCCTCCCATCTCGCCAGCTCCTTGACCAACTCCTATCAAGCATTTGTCTGAAACAGAGATGCAGGAAAGCAGAGAAAAAGGGCTTTGTTATAATTGTGATGAGAAATTCACTCGGGGACATAGATGTGTTCAACAAAAGCTCTATCTCTTGGATATGGCTTCTCCGCCTGCCTCTACAATTGGTCAAGAAACTCCAGATACAATGGATGATCAAGTCGACATTCAAGAGCCGCCTATTGACCCCCCATCTCAGGATGAATAACCAGAGATATCTCTCCATGCTTTATCCGGCGTCACCACCCCCCAAACAATGTGGGTCAGGGGTTACTTCAAGAAGCTTCCTCTTACAATACTCATTGATTCTGGTAGCACTCATAACTTCATTGACCCTCAGATCTCCAAACATGCTGATTGTTTTGTCCATCCTTGCTCCAACTTTGAAGTCATGGTTGCAGATGGGGGCACCTTACCTTGCAAGGGGAAGTGTCACAATGTGCGTATCTCTTTGGAAGATTATAACCTGTGCTCTGACATGTTTTCCTTGTCCCTAAGCGAACGTGATGTGGTTTTGGGCATTCAATGGTTACACACACTTGGCCCCATCTTGTGGGATTTTCATGAACTTTGGATGCAGTTTTCAGTCAATGGGAAACAAAACAAATTTAAGGGCTTACAACAATGGTCTCTCCGCATCATCAGTTCAAATTGCATGGAAAATATCCTTAAGAAGAATTCACATGGTGTCATCGCTCAACTCCATTCCATTCAGATGCACCCATCAACGATCTCCCCTACTTCCTTGGATAAATATGCAGGTGTCCTTGCTGAACCAGTGGGCTTGTCTCCTTCAAGAGACCTTTCCGGTATGAATTTAACCGCATCTACATCTCAGCAGGAAATGATGGCTAGTTTGCATGCAGTACATAAGTGGCAGCCATACCTATTAGGGAATTATTTCTGCATCAAGATTGCTCTCCAGAGTCTAGAAATTTTTTTGGAACAATGGATCTCCTCCCCAGCACACCTGAAATGGGTTATCCAACTCATGGGTTATGCCTATGCGATCACTTACAAGAAGGGTGAGGACAATATGGTGGCAGATGCTCCTTCTTGCACATTTGATGACCGAGTTTCTCTTATTGTTATTTCTCTTCTTGTTCCAAATTGGTTGCAATCTGTTGAACAGGGCCATCTCTTCTATGAACTCTATGCTTCTTCATGAGCAGGGAACTCTAGGTTCCTCAAAATGTATGACCGAGAACAATGTAACTTCTTTTGGAAAGGACTAAAAATGACAATTCAACAGATGGTGACTTACTGTGATACTTGTCAGTTCAACAAGGGTGAAATGACACTCCTTTCAAGACTGCTCGAACCCTTTCCCATCCCTACACAGATGTGGACAACTATTTCTATGGATTTCCTAGAAGCAATCTAGTGGTACAATACCACATCTAAAAGGACACCATCTGAAGCAGTTTATGGACAGGCACCACCAGTTCTTCTTCCGTACACGCTCAGCAGCTCCCCAGTTCAGGCAATTGACTCAGTTCTTGGAAACCGCGATCAGATTCTTCTCATTCTGCAAGACAATATTCACATGGAAAGAATTCGAATGAAACAACAAGCTGATCAGCACCATTCTGAGTGCACTTTTAACACAACTGATATGGTCCTTCTTCATCTACAGCCTTCCAAGAAATCCTCCCTGAAACTCAAAAGGCGTTAGTGGGACGGAATGCAACCCGAGGATGCTACAGGGGAACCACTCCTTCATATTTTGCATCAATTTCCACATCTAAATCTTTGAGGACAAAGCTTTTTCTAAGGGAGAGGGGATGTTAGGAACCCATGTCAACCCTTCTATTTACTTTGTTAGTATATTGTTGTTGGACGCATATGCTTTGTAAGTCGTCCCGTAGTATTTGTTGATCCATAGTTTGTATTATTGTTGTTGAACGCATATGCTTTGTAAGTCGTCCCATAGTAATTGTTGATCCATATTTTGTATTGGCCCATGGTTTGTATTGACACATGGTATTGACCCATGGTATTGGCGCCTAGACTTATTATATAAGTTTGTGTTGAGACCAATAAAGGTACCGTGAATTTATTTGTATTGAGCTTGCTCAAAGGAAGTTGCCCCCTCGAAGTGTCCTGTGATCAATATAAAAGTGATTATGAGTTCTGTTATTTCTGCTATCTCATGTGTTTTCATTAATTAATTATTGCAGATTCTTCACAAAAATATTTCTTGGCTTTGTTGTCTGGGAATTCTGGAGAGAACAGAATGCTAGAATGTTCTAGGTAAAGTCTAACACCGCTAACTGCATTTGCACCATTATAAAAGAAATGATGATGGAAATTATTCTCTTGAAGCCTTGGACGGGGGAGGACTAGAAGGCACAAGGGGATGAGGCACTGGTATTGTAGGTGTGGGGGTTTGTAGGCCCCCTACAGTGTTATGGCATTCAAATAACTTTAAGAAAAGGGGTGTCTAGCCATGATAGATGGATGGCTCTGCCTGGGGGTCTTCTCAAACTTAATTTCGACAGATCCTCCAAAGAAAATGCTGGGAAGGTGGGGTTTCATGGTATTTTTAGATACTGTGTTGGGAACATTCTGAGCATCTACTCGGGTCATATCAGGTTTGAGACCAACAATGTTGCCAAAATTGAGGGAATTATCCATGGCCTTCACATTGACCACTGAAGGAATTGGTTTCCTCTCGTTGTGGAGGGAGACTCAAAGGTAATATTAGAGATGGCTAAACTCGTGAAAAAAGGAACCCCCTACTCCAAGGTGTCTTCCAAATGGCGGTTGGGTTATAGGCTGGAATGCTTGGCGGGCCTCCTTCTGGACATGTGTAACTGCTCTTTCTGCCACGTTTTGGGGGAAGGGAATGGGGTGGTGGACCTGCAGGCAGGCCTGGAATTTGACGACCCATAGAATGTTTTTTTCCATTCTAGCACGTATTTGACATGTAGATTTAAAATGAACACGTCAAAAATGATGTCCAATAAAATATTTGAAATGTATATTTGAAGTTTACAAATTTAGACATCCCATCAGAAATTTTAATACCTGTGAATACGCGATACCTACTATATACCCTAGCCTATACATTTTACTAATTACCTTGGCCATTGTGCTAGGCCCGCTCCTGCAGTGCTCTGTGATGCTTGTTAATTACTCGGCCATTGTGTGGACTCTGGAGATCCGTAGAGACATTATTTTTTCCTTTTTATTTTGTGTTGTGGTGGTCTGATTGGAGCGAGGAGAAAAGTCTTCAGGCATTCAATTTTTTACACACTTAAAGAAGCGTAGTCACTCTTTTTCGTTTGCGGCATCTTATATGTCAGTGTTGTGACCACAACAGATCCCATGCTTAGCTAAAGCACGGGAACCCCATTTTTAATCAATTTGAAGGTATATGGGTAAGTTTCTCTTTGTAAATATGATTTTCGGCTTAGATGTCTTTAAACATTACCGCCCATGTACCCATACTTCATTTTCGCTACTTGATCTGGGTTTCTTTAAGTGTTTGGTATGCAAAATCTCTAAATTTTGACTATTTTGGCATTTCTCTTGGCAAACCCAAAACCTGACATTTGGAGAACCAGAAACCTGACATTTGGCGAACCCGAAACCCGAAAGTTTCAGGTGCGGGAAGTTACTATTTTCATTTTGGGATTTTCGTCATCCCGAAACCCGAAACCCGAAAGTTTCGGGTGCGGGATGTCATTTCTTTTGAAGTTTGTTTTACCAAAACCCGACGATATCACGTTTCGGGATCCAGGATTTTTGTTTACGAGTTTTAATAAACCCGAAAACCGACCATGTCATGTTTTGGGATTCGGGAATTCATTTTTTACGTTGCGTTTAATTGCATTCCGAAACCCGCAACCCGCAACTTTCGGGTTGCGGCTTTCAGAAACTTGGTTTTGATTTGCTCGTATTTTTGAAACCCGAAACTCGCCAGTTTCGGTTTTTGGCTTTCGGGAGTGGTAAATAAAACTTTTTATTATGTTTTGAACCCAATCCCGTGCTTTGCATCGGTCAATCTCAGCCATCCATTTCTCTCAATCCTATGGTCGTGATTTAATCTGGGTAAATTGATAAATATAGGTTTTTATTTACTTTTCTTTATCATTTTTACTCGTCGAGTTACTCCACTGAGCTGATTTTACCATGGATTTCTCGTCTTCAGTTTATTGCCGGTTTTCAGTTATCATAGGTAGGATTGCCGCCATTCGATGTTTTTCGGTTGGTCTTTTGGTTGTCTATGATTGTTGTTTTTTATTTTTGTTTTCTTTATTTCGTCAGAAATTACGAAGTTTGCCACTATGTCACAAAGCTCCCATTCCAGGGCCGCTCTCGGGGGTACCTTAACCAAAGACCCAACCTTTGGTATCTTCTCTGTTACCAGTGGAAAGGTCACCGAGACTTATCAAATGGATTGGTCTTGGATTTATGCTATTTTCGACAACGATGACCTCTCGCAGGTAGAATTTGATAGGCCCGCTAATGAGAAGATTAGGGCTTCTCAGATTAGTGCTATCGTTGCATGGCCCGCTATATTACCCTATACAGATGTAGTAAAGTGGATAATAGAGAATGCTAGTGTCAAAGACCGGTCTTTCAATGATGCTTTGGGGAATCAATTGACTCATTTTCGCCCTGAGGTTTTTACCCGAGCGTTTTCTCTCAGGCCGCATAAGCAGACCCTATCTCCTGACTTCATCCAATCCTCCAAGTCCCGTTACAATTTTGTTGAAATGATGAAGTCTTGGACGATAAAACCTAATGCTTTCGTGCTTAAGCCTGATAATTTATACCCAATTGCCTGGTTCAAGGAACCCTACTCTTTGCTAGCGGCTACATTGTGTCGACTGTTCGGACTCCCTAATTGTTCGTTGTTCAAAGATGAATGGGAACCTATAGCACATCATGTCTTGTCTACCGGTGAATCCTTCCCATGTGCTTCCATCTTGTCCTCAGAACTAAAAAACGCTATCGAATATTATCAGAAGTCTCCAGCTTTCAGAAAACCACATTTCTTTTTATCTGTGTATGTAATTGATGTTTTCTGCTCAGAATTTCAATACCCCAACTTCAACTGGAGTTGGACTCTAGCAGAGCCACCTGTGCATATCTATCATTCAATCTTATGGGAAGAAAACATTATCCCTTTACTATATGATATATGTGATCAGTTCCTGGGCACTGTTTACCTCACGATTTTCAAGCAAGAAGCACCAGCATTTTCAGATGTGCCAATACACTCATCAATACTATCGATGATTGGTATGTGTGTGAGCATTTCTCATATATTAGAGTCTAGGGCAGTAATATTGTTCATCTGTTGCCCAGAATTGTCCCTAACAGATTGGCTTTGCAAGAAGTTTCATTTCAAACTGTGACTGATGGTATGTATAAAAAACTCACAGGACCTAGAAAGAAAGGCTGGCCTAAATTCCCTTTGAACCTTGGGTCATTGGTCATCCCAACCTCCAATTAGGAAGCCACCCTTGGTGACCAGTTGGTTTATTTCAAATTGGGATGTGCTCCTAAAAGAAAGCACGACCCCAAGAAGTTATTGGATGCACATTTAAAGCAAACCCATGTAAAAATACACTATGTGCATGAGAACATCCCAGATGACTCTATCTATCATGGAGTCAATACATTTTCTGAAGTTCTTGTTAGAGCAAAAGACCTAGAAGAGAAGCATAACATTCTGCACTATCAGAAGGAATTAAAGCTCAGGGTGCTGAGTTATAGGAAATTGGAGCTGGACTTGCTAGACAAAGTGAGAAAACAAAGGCAAGGAAAGGAAGCTCAGGAACCTAATCCTCTTAAAGTGGTGGTTCATTCAAAACAAGGCAAAGGCAAAAACCCTATCGAAGATTCTCCTCCTAAGAAAACATCAGAACAGGCCAAATCCTTGTTATATACCTCTCAGCAATTTCAGAAAGATCTGGCACAATTGACATCAGTGTTGAAGGCTCACCCTACAGAGCCCCAGAAGGTTACTATGGATTCTCAAATAATGGAACCTTCAAATCCCCTTGAAATTATTAGTGCAATTGTGCAAGAAGATGATGATTTGGTGGTTACACATGCCAGCCCAACAAAAAGGAAAAGGATCCATGCTGATCCATTCCCCAATATTCAAATTATTGACTGTGATGTTGCTGAAGAACCTGAGCCCCCAGTTTCAGTGACTGAGGAGATTACAGAATAATCCAAGTTGGTCACATACTTGTTAAATGTTATTGAAATGGAATGCTTTGTTCAGGATCAATCATTTGAAGACACCTCTGTTCAAGATTTTCGAGCTTCAACATCTCAGTTAAACTTAGTTCAACATTTTTCTGCTTTGCTTTCAGAGCATTTACCTCCCTTTTCCTTGTCTCAACTGTTCAATAGTATAACTTCTTCTTCTACCACACTTTCATGTAACCAAGAGTCTTTCTCTATTCCTAAGTCCATGATGCCAAAATCTCAAACCACCATCATTCCTACACAGACACCTAAACCTATTTTACTAATACCTTCCATTGACCAATTCACCTCTATTCCTTTTCCCATTTCATCTTCTATCACAATTCAGGATAAGCTTCCTGCAACCTCTCAGTCTACACCACTAGCTATCTCTGTTTCACCTAGCGTTGAGGAGCCACCTATAGTTCCCTCTCCATCATTAGCTCCTAATGCTGAAGAGCAGACTTCTCCTTCTAAAGCTTCCACTTCGATCCCCTCAATCACATAGGTCCAGTCATTTGTCCAAGATGTGTATGTCCCTGTGGTCGTTCCTCAAGTCACCATGTCCATCCCTCAACCTAGTGGTATTATGACACCTTCAATAATTTCCACTGCTAATGTCATTCCCATCACTACCCAGTTGGCTGATGAATATGTAGATGGGGATGTGGTTCCTATTGGTAACTATTTCTATGACAAGGAAGAGAAAACAGTATTCAAAAGGACAAGGAAGAGAAGTAAAGATGAGCAAGCATTGGAATCACCTGCTCCCATTCAAGTCTTGTGGACTCAACAAACTGGTGACCCTCAGTCTGGGGCTATTGAAGAAGCAACCATTTTGGGGGCTTTTGCTGGTGCCAATATATATTCAGTCCACTTGCTGAACAGAGAGGTTGATCTTAAAAAGGAAAGGATCAAGGAACTTGAAGATGAGTTGGCCAGGATTAAAGATGAACATAGCCTCCTTGTGGCTAATATCAGGCAGGAATGGATGGAGCGCTTGCATGCATCAGAATAGGAGAATATCTCCCTTCAGAGCCAGCTTAATACTGAAAAGACTCAAAACTCCATCCATGCAGAAAAGATAGCAACCTTAGAGATACAAGTTGGAACTGTAACTGCAAATGTAGCTTTAGCTAGTTTCTCTAACTTTACACCACAGGAGTTCAAAGACTTGGCCTTGGAGGTTAATCATGATCATTATAAATTGCTTGAAAAGTTGTACATTGCATGGGATGAAATTAGGGAGACGTTTATTATCTTTGATAAACTGTCTTCTGAGCTTGAGGTACAGGAAATCAAGAGAATTCAAGCTTCCAAAGCTCAAGAGGAGGTTAGTGAATGGAAAAGGTACATTAAAAACATCCCTGCAGGTTTCCCGATCCTCAACAGTCTTCAGATGAAGAAGAACAAAGCTTCCCTGAATACCTGGCTCGATTTCAATGACTCTGCTGAAGAGGTCATCAGAAAATCCAAAGACCTTTGCACTCGACGCTGGTATGCAGCTGATAACATCATGGAAGCTCTACATCTCCCATACATGGAACCTATTTTGCAGGCCCTTCCACCTAAATGTAAGCTGGAAGAAGTGGAGCGTGATCGTGAAGAAATTGCGCAGAAGATCCGGGCTATTCAAGCAGTCAACATTGGCCACGTGGATGAATTGATCAGGAAACCGCTCTCCTTTGAGGTCAAGATCCATTCTTATCTTCGCACTTGACATAAGCTTGCCAAGAATGACATGGTGAACAACATATGCAATGCCCAAATAGGCATAGGATCTATCAATTATCCAAACATAGATGAACTGTTGGAGATACATGATAAGTGGCAGGATTTTCTGGCCCAATAGACTCATTTCTGATTTTGGAATCCCTATTCTGTAGGATTCATTTTTGTACTTTGTTGTAATTTAATATTTAAGGAAGAATACCTCTCAGAGAAAAGGGGTTGGGATTTTTGGAATTGTAATTCAGCAGGAGATAAGACTGAGGATACTTTGTGTCCAGAGTCATTGTAATTTTGGTACAAGACATCTTGATACAGTAATGTTATCTTCGGATCCATCTTCTGATTATCACTTAAATTTCTTTAAGGATTTCTGATTTTATGTTCCAGATTGTCATCCGCTATACATATGATCTCTTATTAGTTATCTAATGGATACATAGATCTGTTGTATTGGTTTTTCTGTATAACTGATGTGTGTATGAAAATATTTGATTAAATTTCTTTAATTAAGTACTTTCTTTATCGATTTCTGCAATTGGTCAAATATATATATGTTCAATCGTTGTTGATTTTGCAATCAACAAAAGGATAACAGGTTATATCTTGATGGTCTACAAGCTTGGATTATTGTTGTTTAATTTTCATTAAATAAATCATAATTTAAGTCAGCAAATATCTCATCTAAAGGCATTTCTGTTAAAGGTGATAGACTGTTTGTTCTCTTACACCTCAAGGTTGATCTGCATAAACATCAAGCTTTTCATTTTAGAATAGATCTGCCTTAAGATTAGGTTCTTTTTCTAAATAAGTTAAGTTAGAATTGTTCACTGTTTCCCACACCCTTTTGTTTCCCTAAATTGGGAAACTAATCTTATTGATCAAACCACTTACTCATTGAGTGCCACTGGAGGCCGAATATCCGTGGGTGATTACCACACCAAACATCTAGAGGATAGAATTGCTCTTGCGTAGGGTCTTTCGAAGCCTTTGGTTGGGTTTTCATCCCCTGTTGTGTGCCTTGGACCCCTTTCCAGCACTTTGTAATAACCTACACAACCGAGGCATCAACAAATGGTGCTAGAAGGAGGGCCACTAGTATAACATGCCTAAGCAAACTGCTAATAAACCTCCTCCAGCAAATACTTTAATGGTTCAAACTCGAAGCCAGTCTAGGGCTTCAACATCTGAACAACCAACTAATTCATGACCTAAAGTTCTCCCTGTTACATCTACGCAACCTACAGTTATACCTGTCACACCTGTGATACAACAGGAGAACAGAGGGGAAATCATTTTCACATCACCTACAAGGGGACCCATCTCATTAGAGCAGATACTGAAAACATCTGCTGATAGGGTCTTAAGAGCAGAACAACGACTTGTCGATCAAAGACGACGTGGTCTGGAAGCCTTAAATTTAGAAAATATTCTACAGACTGGTGGTCGGGAAGATCAGCCAATTTCCACTGCACAGACTAGTGACTCACAGATTCAGTACACCACTGATCCGAACACACAGGATCAACACACAGTTGATCAACAACCTGAAAACCAAGAATCGATTCATCAACCAGATTCTCCTGAATATAACCGTGAGACCACTCTCGTAGGAACACAAGGTCAACCAAATTTTTGAACTGGTGGTCCACCTCCATCTTCATCATCTTCCTCAGATGATGAGAATTCTTCTAGCTCATCCTCGGAAGAAGAAGAGCGAGAACCTACAATGGTAGGAGAAGGGAAAAATAGACCTTGGATTGACCAAGGTGCAGTTTTCATATTAGGAGATCAACATAGATTACCAAAGAATCTTGAGAAATGGCTTCCTAAATTCAACCCTGATGATAAGATACCTGCATTGGATCATATAAAACTTTCATGCAGGAAATCGGGCTTAGAAGTGTGGTACATGAGGATGTAGTATGCAGACTCTTTCCCTATACTTTTGAGGGTAAAGCAGCCACTTGGTATTTTGCCTTACCAGCCGAATCTATAACTTCCTGGGATGAATTCGAGAAACATTTTACCCAAAAATTCGGGGATGACAAAACACCGCAAGATCTTGTCTTAGATTTATCCTCCATGAAAATTAAAGGAAAATAAAGGGTAAAAGACTTTAACCAAAGGTTTTCATATCTTAAAAATAGAATTCCTACCAATCTTCTTCCTGCTGAAGAATTGTTGGTAGCTTATTATGAAAAAGGTCTGCCTGTCCCTATTGCAATGTGGGTCAAAAGGGCACAGAAAAGGTACTTTACTGGAAGCATTTGATGAAGCAATCCAAGTTGAGAAGGACATGTTTTGTCTAAAAGATAGCTCTGAAACTTCAGAAGAACAACCTTCCACTTCCAGGAAAAGAACTGAGAACACCCCTAAACCCACTGTTCAGAACAAGGATCCATTTGATATGACTGACATGAAGAAATTCATGCAAAGGATGTCAAATGAGATGGTGTATTTAAAGAAGAATACTAATGATAATCAGAATCAAAACAGAGGTTTTGTAAGGCCACCATTTAGGAGACTTTACCAGCCTCCACAAAATCCACCACCACCAAATCCGGCAGATGCACTCACAAACAATGAAGTCTATTCTATTTTTAGAGAATTCACAGCAAAATCTCAAGTCACCCATGACACTTCCAACGATCAGACCATCCCAGATCCACCACTACCCGAAGAAGAAGAAGAAGAAGGTGATCCATAGGTCGGAGCCGTGGGTTGCTTTTCAGAACTTCCTATGTGTGAAGAAGAAGAAGAACCTGAGGTGGTGTTTAACACACAGCATCCTTATAACACAAGGTCAAGACCACAGCCACCTCAAGAACCTTCATCTTCTCCTCTGGTTCCCACAAAAAACAAGACTGTCCCACAAAAGGATACAGTCCTCCCTGAAATGGAGTACAATCTAGTTGAAGATTTAAAAAGAGTTAAAGCAAACATCTCTCTGTTTGAGCTGCTTAAGATCCCTGCTGTGAGGGATTCCTTACCAAAAATCATGATAGTCAAATAGCCAAGAGAGTCACAAAGTAACAATCTAGACTATGTTACTAAATATGATGATTAGAAACCAGCAAGCAAGAGGAGTCCTCCTTTCTTGCTCACTTTTGAGATTTTCAATCAGAATGTGCACAACTGCATGATAGATTTAGGAGCGTCATCAAATGTGATGCCCCTCTCTATTTGCAGGAAATTGAATGCAACGTGAGATCCCTTCCCAACCCATATTGTGCAACTTGACAGATCCAAAGTCAGAGTGGTAGGTAAGTTGAGAAATGTTTTGCTTACATTGTCAGCTGATCCCAGGATCCATCAGACAATTGACATCGTGATAGCTGACATCCCAGAGGCCTATGGGATGTGGTTAAGCAGGGACTGGTTAGAGGAACTTAAGGGCTACTTTGCAATCGACTAGTCCCACTTATGGTTTCCCTACAATGGTCAACCGAATAAAATTAAGATCAGCAGAGAACCTTTTATGAAACAGACAGTCACTGATCTTAATGATTCAAGCAAACCTGCTAGTTATCTCACCTCTCGTGTAGAGCAATTTACTTTCGATACCTTTTTTGGTGAATTCCCAGCTGATGCCTCACCAGAAGAAAGCATTCAAAACGAATCACATATTACTCATGTTACTTCTATACCTTTCTCTAGTGAAATTGTGCATAATGTATACAATGTAAATACAAATTTTAGGTTAGACCCTGTCTCATGGACTTTATTTTTTGATGGTTCCAAGTCCAAGGAGGGAGCTGGAGCAAATTGTGTCTTAATTGATCCTAAGGGAATGAAGATTATGATTTCTTGCAGATTAGAATTTGATTGCACTAATAATGTAGCTGAGTATGAGGCTCTGGTTCAGGGACTCAAGAAGGCTGTTGATTTAGGTGTGCAGGTGATTGAATGCTATGGAGATTCCAAAATTATAGTTAAGCAAGTCATAAATAAGATACACTGCTTATCTCCACACTTGGCTAATTATCAGAAGATGGTAATGGATTTAACCAACTCATTTTTAGCATTCAATATTAAATCAGTTCCCAGATCACAAAATTTTGATGCAAACCTATTATCAAATACAGCGTCTAGACTGATTCCACTAGAAGGTCTGTCTCCTCAAACTTTCTCCATTGAATTGATGTATAGACCCTCTATTCCGGATAATGTGACTAATTGGAAAGTATTTGATGATGACCGACAGATACTTGACTTCCTCACGACTCAGGATACATTCCAAGATATGGCCATTGATGAAGCAGAACATGAAAAGTCACTCACTGATCTCTCAAACGTTATCCCAAAGTCAGTGATCAATCTAGAAAAATTTTATGATTTGCAAGACAAGTTCAAATCTCAAACTAATTATAAAACTCAAAGTGCATCCCTGAACTATGAGCGCGTCAATTTAGGCACCGAGCAGGAACCGCGTTTTATCAATTTGGGAGTTGATTGTACCCCTAAAGAACGGAGGGCCATCATTGCATTGTGCAAACAGTATAAAGATGTTTTTGCTTGGACTTATGATGAATTGAAAACATTTGACACTAGCGTCATGTTTCATAATATACCCATGAAACCAGAAGTTAATCCATTTCAACAAAAGTTGCGAAAGATGCACCCTAGCTTAGAGCCCTCGGTAAAAAAGGAGTTGGAAAAGCTACTCACTGCTCGAATTATCTTTCCAGTCAGGCACACTCAATGGATAGCTAACTTAGTGCTTGTCCGTAAGAAAAGTGGTGAAATTCGACTGTGTGTCGATTTCAGGAACCTGAATCGGGCTTCTGAGAAAGAAAACTATCATGTTCCACCTATGGAACAGATTCTTCAGAAGGTATCCGGGTCGGAGATGTTTTCCCTCCTAGACGGTTTTTCGCGATATAACCAAGTTATGGTTGCCCCAGATGACCAATTAAAAATAGCTTTCAGGACCCCTTGGGGCACTTTTGCCTATAGGTGGATGCCTTTCGGGTTAATCAATGCAGGAGCTACTTTCCAAAGAGCTATGGACATAGCTTTCCGAGGGTTAACACATAATTCTGTCGTAGTTTATCTTGATGATATCACTATTTACTCCAAGAGGCGACATGAACATGTGTTTGCTCTGAAACATGTTTTTGACCATTGCAGGAAATTTGGCATTTCTCTCAACGCCAAGAAATCTATTTTCGCAGTAACAGAGGGAAATCTTCTAGGCTTCATTGTTTCGAAAGAAGGTATGGTTATTGATCCCAAACGCACAGAGGCTATTTCAAAGATTGGGTTACCAGGCTCGCGCAAAGCAATGCAATCCTTCTTAGGTAAGATTAATTTTGTACGTAGATTTATACCAAATTTTGCCCAGATTGTTAAACCATTACAACTTTTGGTCAAGAAAGATGTGCAGTTTACTTGGTCTCAGGAACAGAGAGATGCGTTTATCCAAATTCGAAAGGCTATTGCTGAAGCTCCTGCTCTCATGTCCCCAGATTTTGATAAGGATTTCATTCTTTATACTTTTGCCACTTATTTTTCTTATGCAGCTGTCCTAACACAAAAGCATGACGGTGATGCAGAGATTCCGATCTCTTTCATGAGCTCAACATTTAAGGGTGCAGAGCTTAATTACTCTCAGATTGATAAGCAAGCCAATGCGGTCTGTAAGTCTGTCAAACATTATAGGACCTACTTGCTGAAGTCTCGAACTAAAGTCATTGTTCCATACTCTGCCATTAGAAACGTCCTCATCCAGAAAGAGTTAGGGGAAAATAGGGCCCATTGGATGATGGCCCTACAAGAATATGATCTTGAGATCAGACTAGCTAAAATTGTCAAAGGACAAGGTCTTTGTCTTCTTACCGCTCAATCTAATGACCCTATGTAGCAGCAATCCGAATGGGATCAAGAGGAAGAAGTTCCCTCAGGTGTTGTTAACGTTATCGATGCTCCGACATCTGAATGGTATGATGATATCAGATTTTTCTTGAACCATGGGTTTGCTCCCGAAACCCTTGATTTTAAGAAAAGAAGGGTTTTGAGCATAAAAGGTGCTCCTTATCAGTTTATTGATCAAGTTCTTTTTAGAAAAAATTATGATGGAGTATTTCTTAGGTGCTTGGAAAAACATGAAACTGATGACATCTTGTTCCAATTTCATGCAAGACCTGCTGGAGGCCATTTTTCAGGAGAGACTACAGCATATAAGATTCTCAGGGCTGGATATTATTGGCCCACGTTGTTTAAAGATGCGTATGCTTATGTAAGGAAGTGTGAACTATGCCAGAAATGCAAAGGCAAGTTTAAGAAACCTGCATTTACTCTTCAACCAGTCACAATTCAGTTTCCATTCCAATAATGGGGACTGGATTTTGTCGGGCCTATGAACCCTGCTTCGTCCCTCCAACATAAGTATATTCTTACAACAACTGACTACTTCACCAGATGGGTGGAGGTAGCCCCTCTTAAACAATGTAATGCCAATCAAGTAATTTCCTTCCTTGACAGTCAGATCATCACATAGTTTGGCACTCCTGAGTACTTAGTTTTCGATAATGCATCCTACTTCTCTTCAATCGATATAACTAAATATGCCTTTGAAAAGGGGATTAAGCTTAAGTTTTCTGCCAATTATTACCCGCAAGGAAATGGTTTGGCTGAGTCGTCAAATAAAAATCTGATAAATATTCTCAAGAAGACCGTAGCTTCCCATCACAGAGATTGGCACACACCGTTATATAATGCTTTATGGGCAGATCAAATAACCCCAAAGGCAGCCATTGCAAATTCCCCCTACTATCTCGTTTATGGCAAAGAAGCCATCCTTCCTACTAATCTCACCATCCCTTCACTACAGTTGGCCCAGTCTGTCCAAGAAGATGATTCTTCCCCTCTCCAGCATAGAATAGACACTCTCTTGAAGCTAGAGGAGGATAGGGAAATAGCTAAGAACAAATTGTATCATCATCAACAGATGGTGAAAAGATGGTTTGATGAAAAATCTTCATCTGACAGGGAATTTTTTGTTGGTGACCTGGTTCTGAGGTGGGATAAGCAACATAAAGATAATAACCAATATACCAAGTTTCAGCGTCTTTGGATAGGACCTTTCATTGTTACAGAAAAGATTGGTCCTAGCACTGTTCGATTACAAACACTAGAGGGAGTTGTAGACACCTTCCCAGTGAATGTGTCTCTTCTCAAAAAGTATTTTGTTTGAACATCCTGGTGCACTTGTACATAGGTGTGGTTTGTTTTTCAATCATTTGTTTTCTTGTATTGACATTTTGATTAATCTTTTTGTTTTGTTTCATTTTTCATTAATAAGGTTTCACATGTTTGGTAATGGCTTATGATCATTTTTCTTAGCAAACAATTGCTTCTGAAGTTTCAGCATTGTTATCAATCTTACTTTCTGGCTTTTGATTAGAATTTACTCTAAAGAATAAACAGTCAATAAGTGCAGTGCTTTTGGATACTTTTCACTTTGATCATTATCTTTCAAAATGCTTTATTTGTGTAATTGAGGTATGGAGGATGGTCATCATTTCTCTATCTGGTGTTTCATGGTTGAACGGCATATCATAATAACCTGACCAGCTCCGATTGCTCATGGATCCTTTTACAATCACTTTGAATATGAATTTTGTTTTAAAATTATCAGTTACAAGGTGGGTAGTCTTGTTATCAAGCCAACCCATTAGGTTCATAGGTGTTTAAGTGGAATGACATCTTCACATCAAGCCACCACACTTGGAAGATGAATTTCAGTTATGCTGGAAGGTGGAAGATCCTATTATAGGTCAGTCCATTCATGATCCGCAAAGCACTGGTGAGTAACGGTACCACTATATGGTCACCAAGCCATGGTAATGCCTTGTAGCCTATGCCAAAATAAATTGTTTTGTTTTTCATCATGGGATTCTGTTGTATACAAGAATAGGGGGGTCTTATCACAAGCCATCCCTGCTATGATCATGGGTTTGATCTTGGATTGGATTTATCACAATATGGTCACCAAGCCATGATAATTTATTTTGGTCTTACAGCCAGAAGACAAGGAGTCTCGTCATCGAGCTAGCTTGACCAGCTTCCAGATCAGGCTTGTGAATGGCACTGTTTCATCTGATCACCAAGTTAGTATAGTGGTCTTGTATCAACAAGGTTTTATGTATAAAAATAAATAATAGAGAGAAAAGAAAAGAAAAAAGAAAAAATAAAGAAGCATATATAATCCATAGAGGATCACTGAATATACATGCAACTAATAAACCAAGGTTATCTGTAATTAGGATATCCATGAGAATTTCTAAGACTGTGCCCAGGTTCAACACAAGTTGGCTTTCAATGATTACATCATGGTAAAGATTTGGTATTACTCTCTAAATCTCCTTATCAGATGAGTGTTATCTTTAAAATGGTCACTGATTGAGATCTATCCAATTTCATGTTCATTGTTTGTTGACTGTAATCTTTTGAGTATTTTCTCTGAATTAAGTTTCAAGAAATTGGTTGATTAACATGTTGTCTTTAGTCATGATTTGATTGCAGAGATAACTGGTTCTTCCTAGCCAGTCACCATTTTTTGTGGCCACAACAGATCCCATGCTTAGCTAAAGCACGAGAACCCCATTTTTAATCAATTCGAAGGTATATGGGTAAGTTTCTCTTTGTAATATGTTTTTCGGTTTAGATGTCTTTAAACATTACTGCCCATGTACCCATACTTCATTTTCGCTGCTTGATCTGGGTTTCTTTAAGTGTTTGGTTTGCAAAATCTCTAAATTTTGACTATTTTGGCATTTCTCTTGGCAAACCCGAAACCCGACATTTGGAGAACCTGAAACTCGAAACCCGAAATTTTCGGGTGTGGGATGTCATTTATTTTGAAGTTTGTTTTACCAAAACCCAAAACCCGATGATGTCACATTTCGGGATCTGGGATTTTTGTTTGTGAGTTTTAATAAACCTGAAACTCGAAACCCGACCATGTCACATTTCGGGATTCGGGAATTCATTTTTTACGTTGCATTTAATTTCATTCCGAAACCCACAACCCACAACTTTCGGGTTGCAGCTTTCGGAAACTTGGTTTTGATTTGCTCGTATTTTTGAAACCCGAAACCCACCAGTTTTGGTTTTCAGATTTCGGGAGTGGTAAATAAAACTTTTTATTATGTTTTGAACCCGATCCCGTGCTTTGCATCGATCAATCTCAGCCGTCCATTTCTCTCAATCCTACGGTAGTGATTTAATCTGGGTAAATTGATAAATATAGGTTTTTATTTACTTTTCTTTATCATTTTTACTCGCCGAGTTACTCCGCTGAGCTGATTTTACCGTGGATTTCTCGTCTTCAGTTGATTGCCGATTTTCAGTTATCATAGGTAGGATTTCCATCATTCCATGTTTTTCGGTTGGTCTTTTGGTTGTCTGTGATTGTTGTTTTTTATTTTTTGTTTTCTTTATTTCGTCAGAAATTATGAAGTTTGCCACTATGTCACGAAACACCCAGTCCAGGGTCACTCTTGGGGGTACCTTAACCAAAGACCCCAACTTTGGTATCTTCTATGATACCAGTGGAAAGGTCACCGAGACTTATCAAATGGATTGGTCTCGGATTTATGCTATTTTCAACAACGATGACCTCTCACAGGTAGAATTTGATAGGCCTGCTTATGAGAAGATTAGGGCTTCTCAGATTCATGCTATCGCTGCATGGCCCGCTATATTACCCTATATAGATGTAGTAAAGTGGATAATAGAGAATGCTAGTGTCAAATACCGGTCTTTCAATGATGCTTTGGGGAATCAATTGACTCATTTTCGCCCTGAGGTTTTTACCCGAGCATTTGCTCTCAGGCCGCATAAGCAGACCCTATCTCCTATTTTCATCCAATCCTTCAAGTCCAGTTACAATTTTGTCGAAATGATGAAGTCTTGGATGGTAAAACGTAATGCTTTCGTGCTTAAGACTGATAATTTATACCCAATTTCCTGGTTCAAGGAACCCTACTCTTTTCTAGTGGCTATGTTGTGTCGAATGTTCAGACTCCCTAATTGTTTGTTGTTCAAAGCTGAATGGGAACCTATAGTGCATCATGTCTTGACTACCAGTGAATCCTTCCCATGGGCTTCCATCTTGTCCTCAGAACTAAAAAACGCTATCAAAGATTATCAGAAGTATCCAGCTTTCAGAAAACCACATTTCTTTTTATCTACGTATGTAATTGATGTTTTCTGCTCAGAATTTCAATACCCCAAATTGAATTGGAATTGGACCCAGCAGACCCACCTGTGCATATATATCATTCAATCTTATGGGAAGAAAACTTTATCCCTTTACTATATGATATATGTGATCAGTTCCTGGGCACTATTTACTTCAAGATTTTCAAGCAAGAAGCACCAGCATTTTTAGATGATGCCAAGACACTCATCAATACTATCGGTGATTGGTATGTGTGTGAGTATTTCTCATATATCAGAGTCTGGGGCAGTAATACTGTTCATCTGTTGCCCAGAATTGTCCCTAACAGATTGGCTTTGCAAGAAGTTTCATTTCAAACTGTGACTGATGGTATGTATAAAAAACTCACATGACCTAGAAAGAAAGGGGGCCTAAATTCCCTTTGAACCTTAGGTCATTGGTCATCCCAACCCCCAATTGGGCAGCCACCCTTGGTGATCAGTTGGTTGATTTCAAATTGGGATGTGCTCCTAAAAGAAAGCACGACCCCAAGAAGTTATTGGATGCACATTTAAAGCAAACCCATGTAAAAATACACTATGTGCACGAGAACATCCCAGATGACTCTATCTATCATGGAGTCAATACATTTTCTGATGTTCTTGTCAGAGCAAAATACCTAGAAGAGCAGCATAACTGCACTATCAGAAGGAATTAAAGCTCAGGGTGCTGAGTTATAGGAAATTGGAGCTGGACTTGCTGGACAAAGTGAGAAAACAAAGGGAAGGAAAGGAAGCTCAGGAAGCTAATCCTCTTCAAGTGGTGGTTCATTCAGAACAAGGAAAAGGAAAAAACCCCATCGAAGATTCTCCTCCTAAGAAAACATCAGAACAGGCCAAATCCTTGTTATATATCTCTCAGCAATTTCAGAAAGATCTAGCACAATTGACATCAGTGTTGAAGGCTCACCCTACAGAGCCCCAGAAGGTTACTATGGATTCTCAAATAATGGAACCTTCAAATCCCCTTGAAATTATTAGTGCAATTGTGCAAGAAGATGATGATTTGGTGGTTACACATGCCAGCCCAGGAAAAAGGCAAAGGATCCATGCTGATCCGTTCCCCAATATTCAGATTATTGACTGTGATGTTGCTGAAGAACCTGAGCCCCCAGTTTCAGTGACTGAGGAGATTACAGAAAAATCCAAGTTGGTCACAGACTTGTTAAATGTTATTGACATGGAATGCTTTGTTCAGGATCAGTCATTTGAAGACACCTCTGTTCAAGATTTTTGAGCTTCAACATCTCAGTTAAACTTAGTTCAACATTTTTTTGTTTCGCTTTCAAAGCATTTACCTCCCTTTTCATTGTCTCAACTGTTCAATAGTATAACTTCTTCTTCTACCACACTTTCATGTAACCAAGAGTATTTCTCTATTCCTAAGTCCATGATGCCAGAAGCTCAAACCACCATCATTCCTACACAATCACCTAAACCTATTTTACTAATACCTTCCATTGACCAATTCACCTCTATTCCTTTTCCCATTTCATCTTCTATCACAATTCAGGATAAGCTTCCTGCAACCTCTCAGTCTACACCACTAGCTATCTTTGTTTCACCTAGCATTGAGGAGCCAGCTATAGTTCCCTCTCCATCATTAGCTCCTAATGTTGAAGAGCAGACTTCTCCTTCGGAAGCTTCCACTTCGGTCCCCTCAATCACACAGGTCCAGTCATTTGTCCAAGATGTTTCTGTTGATGTATATGTAACTTCAGAATGTATTTCATCTATGTATTTCATATATATTTATTGTACCCTTATAAGAGATGTGTTATTCCTCTATAAGGAAGTGTCGTCATGTGGATTGACAAGTGTCGAAAGTGTGTGTACTTGCTGATGGGTTATTAGACCACCATGTTTGGGGTCGGCCCTAAAATATATATTATATTGTGGATGTATCTAGATAGACAAGTTGGCCCCATAAGGTCATTGGGCAAACAGGTTAAGTATAAATAGAGATCGGGAGATCTCTATTTGGATCATTCGGAAAGACACACTTCTCTCACTTAGAAAGTGGCGTACTAGTGAGGAGGAGGATCATCTGCTCTAGGAGACTATCTCAAGTGTATTTTGATTGTACTTTGGTTGAGCCACTACTCTCTCTATCTCTGAGGAGGTTGTGGGGTTTTTCACCTTAGGGTTTTCCCCACGGAAACTCTGTGTCTCTTGTCTCTCATGCTTTTGATTCTTGTGATGCTTGTCATGATTATTGTGATTGTTATGCATTGATATACTGTATATGTTATTCTCTCAGTAAATATCCAAGAGTGTTGTTAATTAATGCTCAAAATTTAACATGGTATCGGAGCTAACCTGAGAAGAAGACATTTTGCAGTGACGGAAACTTGAGTTTCTTGTTTATTGGGTTTCTCTCCATAGTTTTTGGAAAAGTAGTATAGTGGATTGACGCTACTCATCAAGGAGAATCTATCTGTCCAATCAGAATTCAATTCTGAGCATTTTCAGATTTGGCACTAAAAATTAGGGTTTCCACAAAAATAGGAATTTCTGAAATCTGAAGCCATAGCTGGAAGCTCCTTGCAAAAATCAAAGTTTAGCGCTTTTGATCGAGATTTTTGGTTGGGTAGATCTCTGGGAAACTCAAACCCTAATTCAGGGCTCTCCCTAGTGAACTCGGGAGGACAAAAAGGCAAATCTGAAGGGTAAATCTTTGCTGATCTCAAATTCTGAATACACCAGGCTGATCAGCTCATCAAGGCGCATCTTTCTATCCTTTCAGAAAGTTGAAATTCACATTTTCAATTTTTAGGGTTTTTCAGACAAACCCTAATCCGGGACGAGATCCAGTTTTCAGCATTTCAAGTGGTAAGACCTAAATCTTTTCTATTTCATTTGAAGTACTCTTTAAGATGTCTCACCACACCAAGCTTGAGGATAAGCTTGAAGGGGCTAATAACTTCCAAGCTTGGAAGTATAGGATTGGGTTAATCCTGGAAGAGAATGAGTTGGACTCATATATAAAAGAAGACATCCCTATTTGAGAGGATGAAGAGGCTAAGGTATTGCATAAGAAGAACTTAGTCAAGGCAAAGAGAATCATTGATGATTCTATCAAAGACCATCTCATACCCCATGTGTCTTCTCTAAAGACACCCAAGGCTATGTTTGACTCTTTAACCAAGCTATTTGAAGGAAAGAACATAAATCGGAAGATGACCCTGCGGAATCAATTGAAAGGGGTCAAGATGTTGAATGGAGAAACCATTCAATACTATTTCTCCAAAGTCTCTCAGATCAAGGAACAACTTGAAGCTATAGATGAAATGGTGAAATTGTTATGACTACTTTGAATGGCCTACCTAGGTCATGGGACTCTTTTATCTAGGGGATCTATGCCAGAAAGAAGTTAATCTCCTTCAGCAGATTATGGGAGGAATTTTCTCAAGAAGAAGCAAGGCTTGTGGCAAGAGAAGAGAAGATGAGAAATGAAGATCAAGCTCTCACAGCTCACACTAAGAAGGGCAAGTTCAAGAGGGAGCCATCCCATCACAAGAATAAATCTTCTCATCATTTTCACAAAGACAAGAAAGATCTAAGGTGTTTCACTTGTAATGAGAAGGGTCACTTTGCTTCAGAATGTCCCAAGAACAAAAGGGACAAACACAACAACAACAACTCCAGCAAGAAGAAGAAGGGTAACAAAAGAAGGTACCATGCTCATGCTGCCGAAGATGATGAACCTCCAAAGAAGAAGGCTAGGGCAGAAAGTGATGATAGTAATGATGACTCATCAAGTGAAGAAGAGTATGTTCTAATCTCTGCTCTCACAGGTACTATCTCCCATGGTTGTAATGATTGGTTAATTGACAGTGGGGCTTCCAAACACATGAATGGGTTTAAAGAATCCTTTGTAAATCTGTCTGAACATGAATCACCCCATAAAGTGAAACTTGGGGATGATCAATATCCCATCAAAGGAAGTGGTGAAGCCTCCTACAACCTAGATTCTGGAAAATATTTGAAGATGAAAGAAGTCCTTTATGTACCTGGGCTCAAGAAGAAGTTACTCTCCATCTCTGCATTGGATACAAAAGGTATGAGGGTTTCATTTGTGGATGGCCAAGTCCTAATGTGGCCAAAGGGAAAGACCATAGATGATGCAGTTGTGATTGGAGAGTAAGAGCGAGGTTTGTATAAATTAAAAGGACAACCTGAACATGCCATGGTGTATGAATCGATGGAGCCAAGTGAACTTTGGCATAGAAGACTTGCTCATATGCACTATAGGGCACTTCCAATTGCAAGCAAGGCTATAGAGGGTCTTCTTGAAATCAAGACCAAACATGAAGGTGTTTGTAAAGGATGTGAAAAAGGTAAGAATATTAAGAAGGCTTTCCCAAGCAGTGAAAGCAAGGCAAAAGATATCCTGGAAATCATCCACTCAGATGCATGTGGTCCTATGTCATTCAGTTCTCTAAGTGGGCATGTTTACTATGTCTCATTTATTGATGACTTCTCTAGGAAGACTTGGGTATACTTCTTGAAAAACAAAGATGAGGTGTTTGATAAGTTCAAGGAATTCAAAACCTTGATGGAGAATCAAACTGACAAAAAGATCAAAACATTCAGATCTGACAATGTTGGAGAATTCACCTCAGGTGACTTCAAGAAGCTTTGCAGTGATTCAGGGATTAAGAGGGAGTTGACTACTCCTTCTAATCCTCAACAGAATGGAGTTGCAGAAAGGAAGAACAGAACAATCATGGAAGCAGCAAGGGCAATGCTGCATGACCAGGATCTACCTATGCATCTATGGGCAGAAGCAGCTAGAACAGCTGTATATGTGCAGAACAGAACACCCCACAAGATATTGGACAACAAGACACCAAAAGAGGTCTTTTTTGGTAAGAAACCTGAAGTCATCCATCTCAAAATATTTGGTTGTCCAGTATACACTCATGTCCCAAAGGAAAAGAGGACCAAACTAGATCCTTCAGGAAAGAAGGGTATCTTTGTGGATTATAGTGAAAGCTCGAAGGCTTACAGAATATACTTTCCAGGGTTCAAGAACATTGATGTCAACAGGGATGTAACATTTGATGAAAACTCAGCTTTCATCAAATCAAGAAAGGCACCTATCGAAGTTTATGAAGAACCTAAGGAAACTAGATTTCAAGACACTACCATGACTGAAGCAATTCCAAAAGTTGTTCGTGAGTTTGAAGATCCGCAAGAACCTGTAGATCCACCCCGTGAGGATAACTCTCACAAGAGGAAACCTGCATGGGCTAGAGAGCTCATTCAAGATGCAGAAAGATTTGGCATTCCAGAAGAAGAACACAGAGCAAAGAAGAGAACCAGATCACATACCAGCTATGTTGCTTTACTCTGTGACATTATGAACAAAGAACCTTCCAATTATGAAGAAGCAGCGGAAAAGAAAGAATGGAAGGATGCCATGGTTGAGGAATACCAATCAATAATGTAGAATGATGTTTGGGATGTTGTCCCAAGACCTAAAGAGAAGTCTGTTGTGACTTCCAAATGGATCTACAAAATCAAGCATGCTGCATATGGCAGTGTAGAGAAATACAAATCAAGATTCGTAGCTCGTGGCTTCTCTCAGAAAGAGGGAATAGATTATGAAGAAACTTTTGCACCTGTAGCTAGGTATACTTCCATCAGAACAGTACTTTCCCTGGATGCAGCAATGAAATGGAAAATACACCAGATGGATGTCAAGACTGCTTTCTTGAATGGTGTAGTTGAAGAGGAAGTATACGTGGAGCAGCCACTCGGTTTTGAAATACACGACAGGGAGTCATATGTGTGCAGATTGAAGAAAGCCGTGTATGGCTTGAAGCAAGCTCCCAGAAATTGGTATGGTAGGATGGACAGTTTCCTATCTAGCTTGGGCTTTACCAAGAGTAAAGCGGATTCCAACCTCTACTACAAGGTTGAGGAAGGGAATCCTGTGATTCTACTCCTATATGTGGATGACTTATTTGTAACAGGAGATGACAGATTGATTGCAAATACTAAGAGGAAGCTTGTTGCTGAGTTCGATATGAAAGATTTGGGAATGATGCATTATTTCCTAGGTATGGAGGTGTGGCAGAATTCAGGTGGGATCTTCCTTGGTCAAGGGAAGTACACAATAGATATTTTGAAGAGATTTGGGATGATGGATTGCAAGGCTATGGCCACACCCATCGCATCGAATCTAAAGCTTCTATGTGATGCTTCATCTAAGCCGGTTGATGTCTCTATGTATCATCAGATGATTGGGTCATTGATGTACTTGATGAACACGAGACCATATATTTGCTTTGTAGTGAACACATTGAGCCAGTTCCTGACGGATCCGAGGAGTGTTCATCTGGTTGCTGTAAAGCATGTTCTGAGGTACCTAAAGGGTACAGTGGATTATGGGCTCAAGTATGAAGTGAATCAAAAGTTTAACCTGCAGGGTTATGTTGATTCAGATTGGGATGGTAGTGCTACAGATAGGAAGAGCACATCTGGGTGTTGCTTCAGTATGGGATCAGGTGTGATCTCTTGGTTTAGCAGGAAGCAGTCCTGCGTAGCACTGAGTACAGCTGAGGCAGAGTATGTTGCAACCTGTTCAGCTAGTTGTGAGGCAGTATAGATACGGAAGCTACTGTCTGAGTTATTTGATCTCCCATTGGATGCTACTGGTATATTCTGCGATAACCAGAGTTGTGTGAAGCTGTCTGAGAACCCAATGTTTCATGACAGGTCGAAACACATAGAGATCAAATATCACTATATCAGGGATATGGTGCAGAGAGGAGCCGTGAAGCTCCTGTATGTTGCGACGGACGAGCAGATTGCAAATGTGTTGACGAAGCCACTAGCTAGGATGAAGTTCGAGTACTTCAGGGAGAGGCTTGGTGTTCTTTAGATCGACGACACTTCGAGGAAGAAGTGATGGACACATTTGCTGAAGCCATCCCAAGCATGTTGGAAGGAGGATCCTTCACATGGCTGTGGATGTAAGCGCTGGATGATGAGTATCAGGACGATGCTCCAGTTACTGCTCTGTATATGCATCATGTTGGATGCTGGATATGATCAGTTGGATCATTTAAATTTGTATGTATGTATGCATCGTGTTGATGTTGGATATGATCAATTGGATCATTTATATTTGTATGTATGTACGTATCGTGTTGATGTTGGATATGATCATTTGGATCATTTATATTTGTATGTATGTACGCATCGTGTTGATGCTGGATATGATCAGTTGGATCATTTATATGTATGTACGCATCATGTTGGATGCTGGATATGATCGGTTGGATCATTTGTATGTATTTGTATATGCATCATGTTGGATGCTTGGACCATGTATCTGTATCAGGTGGATACATTGTATGATCAGGTAGATCATGTATATTGATATGTATCATGTATTTGTATTTGTATCAGGTGGATACACTGTATGATCAGGTGGATCATGTATGATGATATGTAGTGTGCATTAGGTGGATGCATTGTATGATCAGGTTGATCATGATGATGAGCTTCAGGATGTTGCTCCAGATGATATGTACCAGGATGGTACAAGTGATGATGATCAGTATGATCATGGGCATCAGGATGATGCCTCGTGTGATGATGATCAGTATGATCATGGTCATCAGGATGATGCCTCGTGCGATGATGATCCGTTGGATCATGAGTATCAGGTTGATACTTGGAGGTCAGAGATGATATGTGGCAGGTTGTGCAAATAGCATGTAATCAGTCCTGGGAGATCTTGCCGGTCGTGATGCAGCACATAAATGTTCCTGGGGCACTCTTTCCGGTATTGCTATGTAGTATTTAATCAGTCCTCAAATATCCGATAGGTTGAGCTGTGTGCTCGTAATCAGTCCTGGGATGAGGTATTACTATGGAGACATGTAATCAGTCTTGGAGATACGAGAGGTTGAGCTATGTGCTCGTAATTAGTCCTAGGATGCTCTTTAGAGATCTTTCCGGTCGTGCTACGGCACATAAATGTTCCTGGGATGCTCTTTAAATGTTTTGTCTATCCACATGTAATCAATCCTAGAGATCCGAGAGGTTGAGCTGTATGCTTGTAATAAGTCCTGGGATGCTCTTTAGAGATCTTGTCGGTCGTGTTGCGGCACATAAATGTTCCTGGGATGCTCTTTAAAGGTATTGTGGAGGAGATGCATGTAATCAGTCCTGAGAGATCTTGCCAGTCGTGCTTAGGCACATAAATGTTCCTGGGATACTCTTTTTGGTATTGCATCCGCACATAAAATTAGTCCTGAGAGGCCACCTCTATCAGACCGTTCGCACAGATGATGAAGACCTGCAGGTGGTGGGCCTACATCCAGTATGAAAAAGGACTGGCTCTGTAGAACTTTCTATGACGAGTAGAGTCAGAGATTGGTTGAGATAGCAGTAGTAGTGACAATGATGATGACGATGCATCAATGACAATGATCCCGAGAAGAAGACTTGTCTAGTAGAACTGTGTCGAGAAATACCTTCCTAGTCAAGAGGGAGTGATGATGTATATGTAACTTCGAAATGTATTTCATCTATGTATTTCATATATATTTATTGTACCCTTATAAGAGATGTGTTATTCCTCTATAAAGAAGTGTCGTCATGTGGATTGACAAGTGTCGCAAGTGTGTGTACTTGCCGAAGGGTTATTAGACCACCATGTGCGGGGTCGTCCCTAAAATATATATTATATTGTGGATGTATATAGATAGAGAAGTCAGCCCCATAAGGTCACTGGGCAAACAGGTTAAGTATAAATAGAGATCGGGATATATCTATTTGGATCATTCGGAAAGACACACTTCTCTCACTCAGAAAGTGGCGTACTAGTGAGGAGGAGGATCATTTGCTCTAGGAGACTATCTCAAGTGTATTTTGGTTGTACTTTGGTTGAGCCATTGCTCTCTCTATCTCCGAGGAAGTTGTGGGGTTTTTCACCTTAGGGTTTTCCCAACGGAAACTCTGTGTCTCTTGTCTCTCATGCTTTTGATTCTTGTGATGCTTGTCATGCTTATTGTGATTGTTATGCATTGCTATACTGTATATGTTATTCTCTCAGTAAAGATCCAAGAGTATTGTGAATTAATGCTCAAAATTTAATAGTTTCTGTCCCTGTGGTCGTTCCTCAAGTCACCATGTGCATCCCTCACCCTAGCGGTATTATGACACCTTCAATAATTTCCACTGCTAATGTCATTCCCATCACTACCCAATTGGCTGATGAACATGTAGATGAGGATGTGGTTCCTATTGGTAACTATTTCTATGACAATGAAGAGAAGACAATATTCAAAAGGACAAGGAAGAGAAGCAAAGATGAGCAAGCGTTGGAATCACCTACTCCCATTCAAGTCTTGTGGACTCAACAAAATGGTGACCCTTAGTCTGGGGCTATTGAAGCAGCAATAGTTTTGGGGGATTTTGCTAGTGCCAATATAGATTCAGTCCACTTGCTAAACAGAGAGGTTGATCTTAAAAAGGAAAGGATCAAGGAACTTGAAGATGAGTTGGCCAGGATTAAAGATGAACATAGCCTCCTTGTGGCTAATATCAGGCAGGAATGGACGGAGCGCTTGCATGCATCATAACAGAAGAATATCTCCCTTCAGAACCAACCTAATACTGAAAAGACTCAAAACTCCATCCATGCAGAAAAGATAGCAACCTTAGAGATACAAGTTGGAACTGTAACTGCAAATGCAGCTTCAGCTAGTTTCTCTAACTTTACACCACAGGAGTTCAAAGACTTGGCCTTGGAGGTTAATCATAATCATTATAAATTGCTTGAAAAGTTGTACATTGCACAGGATGAAATTAGGGAGACGTTTATTATCTTTGATAAACTGTCTTCTAAGCTTGAAGTACAGGAAATCAAGAGAATTCAGGCTTCCAAATCTCAAGAGGAGGTTAGTGAATGGAAAAGATACATTAAAAACATCCCTGCAGGTTTCCTGATCCTTAGTAGCCTTCAGATGAAGAAGAACAAAGCTTCCCTGAATACCTGGCTCGATTTCAATGACTCTGCTAAAGAGGTCATCAGAAAATCCAAAGACCTTTGCACTCGACGCTGGTACGCAGCTGATAACATCATGGAAGCTCTACATCTCCCATACATGGAACCTATTTTGCAAGCCCTTCCACCTAATTGTAATCTGGAAGAAGTGGAGCGTGATCATGAAGAAATTGCGCTGAAGATCCGGGCTATTCAAGCAGTCAACATTGGCCACGTGGATGAATTGATCAGGAAACCGCTCTCCTTTGAGGGAAAGATCCATTCTTATCTTCGCACTTGGCATAAGCTTTCCAAGCATGACATGGAGAACAACATATGCAATGCCCAAATAGGCATAGAATCTATCAATTATCCAAACATAGATGAACTATTGGAGATACATGATAAGTGGCAAGATTTTCTGGCCCAATAGACTCATTTCTGATTTTGGAATCCCTATTCTGTAGGATTCATTTTTGTACTTTGTTGTAATTTAATATTTAAGGAAGAATACCTCTTGGAGAAAAGGGGTTGGGATTTTTGGAATTGTAATTCAGCAGGAGATGAGACTGAGGATACTCCGTGGCCAGAGTCATTGTAATTTTGGTACAAGACATCTTAATACAGTAATGTTATCTTCGGATCCATCTTCTGATTATCACTTAAATTTCTTTAAGGATTTCTGATTTTATGTTCCAGATTGTCATCCGCTATACATATGATCTCTTGTTAGTTATCTAATAGATACATAGATCTGTTGTATTGGTTTTTCTGTATAACTGATGTGTGTATGAAAATATTTGATTAAATTTCTTTAATTAAGTACTTTCTTTATCGATTTATGCAATTGATCAGATATATATGTTCAATCATTGTTGATTTTTCAATCAACAAAAGGATAACAGGTTATATCTTGATGGTCTGCAAGCTTGGATTATTGTTGTTTAATTTTCACTAAATAAATCATAATTTAAGTCAGCAAATATCTCATCTAAAGGCATTTATGTTAAAGGTGATAGAATGTTTGTTCTCTTACACCTCAAGGTTGATCTGCATAAACATCAAGCTTTTCATTTTAGAATAGATCTGACTTAAGATCAGGTTCTTTTTCTGAATAGGTTAAGTTAGAATTGTTCACTGTTTCCCACACCCTTTTGTTTCCCTAAATTGGGAAACTGATATTATTGATCAAACCACTTACTCATAGAGTGCCAGCGAAGGCCGAATATCCGTGGGTGATTACCACACCAAACAACTCGAGGATAGAATTGCTCTTGCGCAGGGTCTTTCAAAGCCTTTGGCTGGGTTTTCATCCCCTATTGTGTGCCTTGGACCCATTTCCAGCACTTTGCAATAACTTGCAGAACCGAGGCATCAATAGTCATACTGTTTGGACATTGAAGAAGGTTTTAAAGGTGATTCAGAGAGCATTTTTACGGTTCAATGAGGTTTACATGAGCATTCTTATGGGAAATGCCAGATATTTAAGTTACAAGTCCACTACATTTTACCTTTAACCTGTTCGTAGTTTTCATTTTACCTTTAATGTGTTCGTAGTCTTTTTTTGAATTTTTATTTGCCTCCCTTTTCTAAGGCATGTTAGCTAGTCAATACAAGGTATTTTTATTTCATTTTTCAGCACAAACCAGTCAAATCGTTCAAGTCTAGATGCTTTAAAAAAAAAAATTAGATCTTGCAATTAAATTTTAAGCTATTTTTTGAAATGATAGGTAACTATTTGTAATGCCCGCCTCGGTACTTTAACTGATTAGACTAATGAGGGTACTAGTTTTGAAATGAACCGGATAAGTAAAACACGAACCATTTGAATTTACTTTGAAAATGCTTATAAAGAAAATGATGAATGATGAGAATGCTTTAAAATGAAAATGAAGAATAGTGTATATGCTCGACTGACTGAGACATGATGACGAATGATGAATAATTTGTATGCTCGACTGACTGAGATACTAGAATGAATGATGTAAATATTTTATATAGTGCAGCGTTACTAATGTGCGCTTAAGTGTGTGCAGTGGCAGGTAAGACGATATACCAACTGACCCACAATGGAATTTTAGGGGTCGTAAGAATGGAAAGAACACATAGGGGTACGACGACAGAGTGTCGACCCTGAATTAGCAATCGACGCATGAGTCGGAAGCTTGCTAGCTGGCCCGGGGAAGCATGTGTCGTACGGGAGAGGCCATAATGACTTGGTCGCGTACGAGAGTTGAGGGGCGCGCGATAAGGAGAGCCTTATCCCTTAGCAATCCTTAGTCTCCAAGAAGTGTAGTCGATAGATCGCGGTGACGACTCCCCGATCACTACACAGTTCTCCTCACAAGAAGAAAGAAAATAAATTGTCGGAAGGGACCGTCGAAGACGTACCTAGACAAGAACGTGAAGAAAGAAAATGAATTGTCGGAAGGGACCGCCGAAGAGATACCTAGACAAGAACAAGAAGAAGAAATTGATCAACTGTATAAATGGAAATTTCACATAAGATTTAAGAAATATTTTATTCCATTTTGTTTCATTTATTATTTCGAATTATTTTTCAAGATTTCATTTTAATTGATTTCATTAATTTTGAATTATTTATTTTAATTGATTTATCATCTCGAAAAAGAATTGAAAAGATTGATTTTATTTAATTGATTTTGTTATATTGAAAAGGGTTATTTGTAAAAGAATTTTTTATTCAAAGGTTTTAATTTAATGGATTTTTTTATTTTTTTATTCAAGATTTTATTTTTTTTAATTGATTTTATTATTTTGGATTATTTTATTTTAATTAATTTTATTAATTCTTGATTAATTTTACTATCTTGAAAAGATTTGAAAAAGATTAAAATCTAGTTAATTGATTTTATCATTATTGAAAAAGAGTTTAATTTAGATTATAATTTTTTTAGAAAAGAGATATTTTAATTCTTACTTTTATTCTTTTAAATTTTATAAAGAAGAGATTTAAAATAAATTAGAATTTTAGTAAATTCTTCTAATTCTATTTTAGTAATTAGAAAAGAAAGGAATTTAGAAAGCGTTAAGTCTAACTAAAAGATATTAAGTAAACTAAATAAGAACCAAAACATAAGAAGAACTCTACTACACCTAACTCCCACTGATTTAGGGAATTAGGTGCACAATTGAGATGAAGAGACACTTGTAATTTGAGAGTAATTGTTAATAAATTATTAAATTAAATTAAGTATGTGCATGGACAGACACATGGCACACAGACTTTTTCTATATAATGAGGGAGGAGAAGGAGAGAAAGACATCTCTTGCTCCCTAGTGTTGGATGGGCACCAAAATCGAGAATTGATCTTGTGAATTCTTGTGAGTTGGGCTTAGCTTTCCGGGGATTGGGGAATCCCACTAGAAAGCTTGCGTTGTGTGTTCTTGCAACCCCATTTGCTTGGGGGTTCGGGGTGAAGAAGAATAACACCGATACAATAGGGAGGTCAATCGAGGGGTCACTCGGTACTTCGTCAGGAAATTTGATTGGATCGTGTGGGAACCACTTCGAGGACCCCATCGATTCACTGGACCAACTGTCGAAAACAGGTTTGAAGTATTTAGTTTATTTATTTTGCTAACTCTTGTGGTGGAATGAATAAATCTGGGTATATAGTTTTATTTATTGACATTCACGTACTGCAATAGATAGAACTAGATCCATGGCCTCTATATCTTCTTCTGAAAAATCGTACTAGAAGTTCTGGAATTAATTATACTTATATTTTCAAATTCCATGGAAGTCTTTTTGGGGAACCCGAAATGGGGGTCCCTACACTATTGTTGAAACCTTTCTTTGCTTACTTTGGGGATGTGTTAAATTACATTCCTTTACATCTTCTTGGTATCCTACAAAGTTATCATAGTTTATTCTATCGGAAGGAATGTATCTGCATCCTCAAATGAAGGCCAGTGGCATTTTTGTATAACACCTTCTACAACTTTCCATAACTTACAACATTTATAAAAAAATTCCATCAACCTCTTTCTCCAATTTCAGGTAGGCATATCTCCACTTTACCAAGGCGATGCCATTTCACTTGATATTTTTTGTTGATTATCTTGGAAATATCCCTAGGAGCATATGTGTGCTTCTGTTGCCATTTTTATGAAATTCTTTTAGCACAAATCGTTCACGTCTGGATTTAAAAATAAATAAATTTAAATTACATCTGTAAAACTTGCAATCCTTATTGTTTAATCAATAAAAGAAAGTTAAGCATCAGATTCCAATTTAATACCCTAAATGGACACCGGTTATGATAAGGCTTAGGGGGAAAGCTTTATTCATCGTAATTAAAAGAACTACACACATCGATACTATGAATAGGTAGTATTCGTATCGGTATTTCAGATATTCAAAACAATATTCACAAGTTGCCAGTGGAGTCATGGCTCCCCCCTGAAGACAACAACATGTTCAGAGCATGCACTTGTCCTCAGTTATTTGAGGAACTGAGGAACGTGTAAAGGTTGGACTTCTATATTTGCGGCCGAAGACAACAACACGTTCAAAGTATGCAGGTTGGACTTCTATATTTGCGGCCGAAGACAACAACACGTTCAAAGTATGCAGGTTGAACTTCTATATTTGCGTTTAGGTATATTGTATTTATTTAGATTTTGTGTTTCCAATTTTGTTAGTGGAGTCTTTGGATTTTTTGTTTCCAATTTCGTTAGTGGAGTCTTTGGATTATTCCATTGTAAATCTAAGTTTTTTTTTTTATGATTCTAAAATTTGTTTGTTTGGATTTTTCCATTGTAAATCTAAGAAACTTTTTTCTTATGATTTTAGAATTTGTTTGTTTTGCTATGATTTTAGAATTTGTTTGTTTCGCTGTGGCTGTTGCAGATTTAGAAGGGTGGTTGTGGCAGATTTAGAATAATTGTTGCACATTTAGAGTTAAGTAAATTTTTATAAGAATATTTTAGCCACATTTATATATAACATCAAAAATAAATTGACACTGAGTGCAATTGCTCAAAACGTAAAATGGTAGGCATGAAAAACTTGAAACCGTCATGAAATGTTTAGTTGACAGGCATACAAAAATTGAAATTCCAGGCCTGCCTGCAGGTGAACAAAGATTCCCAAGATCGGAGGCCATTCATGGAAGGTACTTTGACAAATTTCAGTGACGAGACGTTTAATGGGAAATGCGAGGACCTGCACAACTTGGATTTGTTGTGTCAAGGAGAGGCCGACATGCATGTTCAAGAGAACAATTAATAGTTGTCCTTCCAATCATACGGATGGCACGCTACCTGGAAGGGGTGATAGGTGCGTTGACACGGGGATAGTTCAGAAGCATTTAAAGGTAATTATTGTCAGTTTCTTCACATTATGTTGGAGAAGGATGTTCGTAGGGGGTGTTATGAGATCCAGAGGTGGAGGATCCTAGGCACTTAAGTGTGGATATATGAGGAAAAGTATGGTACAAGAGGCTGACATAAGCAAAGTCCCGATGACCATGATGAGGGATAATGGAAACCTTCTAGTTAAGTCCTGAAAAGGTGCCCATTTTCCTTTATGTATCTTCCTTCTTCTCTGCGTGCAGATTGTGTTTATCCTGCTAAAGAGAAGGAGCCTTCTTGCAATTTGGTCAAGGATGAAGACTGCTAAGGAGGGTCTAGGGGGAACCAAGCCTCCTTGGTGGAGGATGCTCACAAGGGGTCAGAAACAAGCTGCCATGGAAGCCCATGCCTTTAAGTTAGGTGTTTCTTTGGAAATCCAGGCTGAGCTCAAACAAATGGAAGCGCTCTTATGGGTTGATATTGATGATGAGAAGTTAAAGTGGGAGAAAAAAACACTGGATGATTGGGTCATGGACCCAGGAAACAATGTGGCTTGACTGGGGTTATACAAACGTACTGTGGCCCTGTATTGGGTGATGAAGACCCTGATGGGGAATTTTATGTCAAAGTTCCAAAAGAAGGAGGAGGGCGAGGAGTTTCCATTCCATATTTGGAAGGAGCATCACACAGAATATCGAGCGATGCACGCCAATCTTGATGCTATCACAAAGGCCTTGGGGATCTAGGTTCCAGTACCTCCTACTGCACCGATTGTTGAGACTGTCATGTTTCTCCCGACACCTTTCAAGATTATTATGTCCTTCCGCACGAATTCTGAGTTTGGGGACTTCCTGTCATGGTTGGTCTTTTGATTATGAATCCTCTTGTGTTTCCGTCGAATAATGGGATTAAGCGTTGGGGGTATGTTGGTTTTGGGGGGTGTTATAGTAGTACAGACTAGTTTTTCCTTACTTGTAATGTGGTTTTGGCTTATGGAGTGGGGAAATTTTGTTTTATGTTATGTAAAGAAAATATTTTTTGGGAAGATATGGGATTTTTATCTATGAAAACCCATGGTTGTGTGTCTAGTACTGCTTATATGTAAATTCGCTTCTTATTAATACAATCTTTCCTTACTTATAAATAAATATATACCATGAAAAGTTGGGTCCAATAACTTTTAACTGATATTATAACTAATGTATAATGTATAATTAATATACAAGAGTACCTAATATTATAAGTAATATATAATAGTAATTAATATTATAGATAATATATAATAATTATAATATTGTACACCGTGAAAAGTTGTGTCTAGTAACTTTTAAGATGGCACTGTGGCATTATTTAATCAATTTATTGATTTTTCCGTAGGACACACATTTTAGGTTGAAGTTTCCTCAAGGTAAATGAGTTTTTGAGATAGGATCAACTCTATTCTAAACTCCGATGGATATCTTATCATTATTGATCTAACTTTTAAGATTAGAACAACACATAAATATAAACCATTGGCATAACCCAATGGTTATTCCATGTCCCAATATTCTTGTTCTTGGATCATTATCTAAAAATTGTCTTAAAAACTACATCACATCACATCTTATCTATGAGAATTTAAAATTAAAAAACATCACACCAAATCAAATTTATCCATGAGAAATTTAAAATAACATGGTTAAATCATACAATAACAACTTTTTATTCCTTAAAACATATAACTTATATTAAATAATAAAATTAAAATTAAAATTAAAATCTTCAAACAAAAACTAAATAAAATAAGAAGAATAGACTAAACTAAAAATCATATTTTCATGTTTATTTTAGATTATTAAAATCTTCAAAAAGAAACTCTACATATAATTATATAATAAAAAATAAATTAACATATATAATATAATCAATAACTAAATGCTTAAATTTAAAACAAGCTTAAAACAAGTAATCCAAAAATTATAATCTCATCATCATGATAATTTCTAATATATTTTATCTATAATTTTGATAATTTGTAATTTCACAATATTCCTTATTCAAAATTCCACCTTTGTCTCAATATTTTTATTCTTGGTTCATGATAAATTTTAATATATTTTATCTAAAATTTTGATAACTTGTAATTTCACAATATTTCTTATTCACATTTCCATTTTTGTTTCAATAGTCTTATTCTTGGTTCATGATAAATTCTAATATATTTTATCTAAAATTTTGATAACTTGTAATTTCGCAATATTTTCTATTTACAATTCCACTTTTGTCCCAATATTCTTGTTCTTGATTTATTATCTAAAAACTATCTTGAAAAATACATCACATCACATCTTATCTATGAGAATTTAAAATAAAAAAAACATCACATCGAATCAATTTTATCCATGAAAAATTTAAAATAACATGATTAAATCATACAAAATAAACATTTTTCTAAATTAGTCATTAAACCATTTCTCAATTAAGAATATGAGTAAAATGATTTTATATTTAGTTTAAATTTTTATTTGTATTAAATATATTTTTATATTTTTTAAAGAATTATTAAAATCATTATATTAAATTTATTAACAAATTAATAATTAAATGCTAAATTTTAAGACAAACTTATATAGTAACAAATAATCAAAAACTTAATCTCCTCTCAATTAATTTTGATAAAAAAAAATTAATTTTTAATTTCATATTATGACTTTTCATAACTCCACTTTTTCACAAAATTCTTTTTCTTATTTTAATTTTAATAAAAAATAGATTAACATATAATATAGTTAATAGTTAATAATTAAATGCTAAATTTTAAGACAAACTTATATAGTAACAAATAATCAAAAACTTAATCTCCTCTCAATTAATTTTGATAAAAAAATTGATGTTTAATTTTCATATTATGACTTTTTCACAAAATTCTTTTTCTTATTTTAATTTCATATTATATCTTATTCATGACTCCACTTTTTTCACAAAATTCTTGTTCTTCGAATAAAAAATTAAAAATAACTTCAATTTTAATTTATAAAATCAACTTTTTCCAAAATTAATCATAAAATAATTTTCAACTATAATAATTTGATTTTATATTTAATTTATAAAATCAACTTTTTCCAAAATTAATCATAAAATAATTTTCAACTATAATAATTTGATTTTATATTTAATTTATAAAATCAACTTTTTCCAAAATTAATCATACCCACGAAACCCGTCTAAACCCACCGCAAACTGGGGACTGCGAATTATAAGAGATTGGATGAAGATCAGTTGGTGAATTCCATCTTATCCTGTGACGGGTCAAGAGATAATTTAACTGACGGGTCAAGAGATAATTTAACATCTTATCAGGGGATTTTCCCCTAGCATTTTATTGAAATAAAAATATATTCATTAAAATAAAAATAAAATAATATTATGGAAAATAAAATAAACTTCTTTATTGTTATTAATCATATTATATTCAAGTCAATATAAAGATATTATTATTTTTATATTTAACTGAGTTAAACATTATTTTAAAATAATAAATATAAAAATATAAACAAGATACACATTTCATAATATATATAATTTATTTTGGTGAAATAAAAAAAGGCATTATGTAAAATAAAAATATTCAATTTATTGAAATATACAAATGAAATAAATACAAAATACATTTTATTTAAATTCCAAATAAAATTAATAATAAAATATAATATATTACTTTTATATCTATCTTAATTAAACATTATTTATACAAATAGAAATACAAAACATGCTTTATAATATATTATGCATTATATGGAATTAAAAATTAATATTATAAAAAATAAAATATATATTCATTGCAATAAAAAATATTATGGAAAATAAAAAAAATTTATTTACTATTGTTAATCATATTATATTAAAATGAATATAAAAATATTATTATTATTATATTTAGTTGAATAATAATATTAATATTTTTATTTTTATTATTATTATTTTTATATCATTTTAAAATAATACAAATAAAAATTTATTATGCATTTCTTTTAAATATACAAATAGACTAAAAACAAAATACATATTTAAATGGTATTTTTTTTTTAATTCCACATAAAATTAACAATAAAATATAATACACATTATTATTTTTATATCCATTTTAATTAAACATATTATTTATACAACTAAAAATACAAAAAATATATATTTTATAATATGTTTAAATTTAATTGAATTAAAAATTAATATTATAGAAATATAATATATATTCCTTGAAATAAAAAATATTACCGAAAATAAAATAGTTTGAGTTATTGTTGTTAATCACATTATATTCAAATCAAGTATTGAAAAATAAAAATGTATTCCTCCAAATAAAAAATAATATTTTTTAATGTTATTAATCATATTATATTCAAAGTCAATATAAACATATCATTATTTTTATATTTAGCTTAATTAAATATTATTTTAAAATAATATCTATAACACAATAAAAGAAAATATCAATTTCATAATATATATAATCTATTTTGGTGAAATTAAAAAAAAAAAAACATTATAGAAAATAAAAATAATCTATTTTATTCAAACATACCAATAAAATAAATAAAAATATTTCATTTTATTGAAATATACAAATAGAATAAATACAAAATACATATTGTTCAACTCATACACATTATTTAAATTCCAAATAAAAGTAACCATAAAATAAAATACACATTATTATTTTTATATCCATCTTAAAAAATACTTCATATTATTGAAATACACAAATAAAACAAATACAAAATACATATTATTTAAATTTCAAATAAAATTAACAATAAAATAGAATACACGTTATTATTTTTAAATCCATTTTAATTAAACATATTATTTATGCAAATAAAAATAAAATAAAAAAAATATGTTTATAATATATTATGTATTTTATTGAATTAAAAGTAATATTATGATAAATAAAAACATATTCATTGGAAGTAAATAGTTTATTTTATTATTAAACATATTATATTCAAGTCAATATAAACATATTATTACTTTTATATAGTTTTATTTTATTATTAATCATCTTATATTCAAGTTAATATAAACTTATTATTATTTTTATATTTAGTTGAATTAAACATGTTGTTTTAAAATAATATAAATAAAAATATATTATACATTTTATTAAAATAAAAAATAATATTATGGAAAATAAAAATGTATTTTTTCAAATAAAAAATAATATTATAAAAAATAAAGTAATCTTCTTTATTGTCTACTTATTTTTGTTAATAAATTGTAATACCATTTTTATTGTAAAAAATTGTAAAATTTTTCTTAACAATAAAATGAAAATTTAAAATTTAAATAAATAAAACAATGCTTTAAATATAATGTTTAAAATAAAATTTGTAATATTTTAATAATTTAAACAAACCACAAATTAGGAACTATAAATTATTCAGACATATTAACTTGTTAAATGATGCAATGGAATATTAAAAATACTATTTTTATTTAAGTAATTTAACAAACCGCAAATTACACAAATACATTAACTTAATAATAAAATGTTGAAATGGACTGTTATAATAGAAACTTTTTTAAATTGGAATATAATTTAATCTTTTTAAATTACCATTTTAATATAAAAAATTGCAAATTTTATATTCAAGTCAATATAAATATATTATTACTTTTATATAGTTTTATTTTATTATTAATCATCTTATATTCAAGTTAATATAAACTTATTATTATTTTTATATTTAGTTGAATTAAACTTATTGTTTTAAAATAATATAAATAAAGATATATTATACATTTTATTAAAATAAAAATTAATATTATGGAAAATAAAAATGTATTTTTTCAAATAAAAAATAATATTATAAAAAATAAAGTAATCTTCTTTATTGTCTACTTATTTTTTTAATAAATTGCAATACCATTTATTGTCTACTTATTTTTGTTAATAAATTGCAATACCATTTTTATTGTAAATTTTTTCTTAACAATAAAATGAAAATTTAAAATTTAAATAAATAAAACAATGCTTTAAATATAATGTTTAAAATAAAATTTGTAATATTTTAATAATTTAAACAAACCACAAATTAGGAACTATAAATTATTCAAACATATTAACTTGTTAAATGATGCAATGGAATATTAAAAATATTATTTTTATTTAAGTAATTTAACAAACCGCAAATTACACAAATACATTAACTTAATAATAAAATGTTGAAATGGACTGTTATAATAGAAACTATTGGAATATAATTTGATCTTTTTAAATTACCATTTTAATATAAAAAATTGCAAATTTAGTATAATATATAATATATATTTTATAAAAAAATGAAAGTAAAAAATACAAAACTAAAATACGAGTTATTTTAAATATGAGATGAATTTGACTTTTTTAAATTACCATTTTTATTGTAAAAAATTCCAAATTCCTTAAAAAAATATAACATGCATTAAACAACAAACTAAAAGTTAAAACTCAAATGTAAAAACAAAATAAAACTATAAGAACCATAAGAATTGACTTGACAGATTTGAGACAGGGACAAGCCCTTTCTCTAAAAACAAATAATAATTTTATTGAATATATGAGTCTTGAATGTTAAATAAAAAGGAATAATAATATTTACAGTTTAAAAAATATTTGAGATTTAATTCTCATCACCTCCACAAATATTTTCCTTCTACTTTATGAAAAAGAATAAGAATATTTACAATTTAAAAAATATTTGAGATTTAATTCTCATCACTTCACAAGTATTTTCCATCCACTTTATGAGGATTGAATGTTACATAAAAAGGATAATAATATTTACAATTTAAAAAAACATTTGAAATTTAATTCTGGTCACCTCCACAAGTATTTTCCATCCACTTGGATAAATAATATTTACAATTTAAAAGATACTTGGGATTTAATTTTCATAGCCTCCACAAGTGATTTTCATCTCTACTTTTTCACATACTGCTATACTAATAAGAATTCTCCATCTTTCTTTTCATGTGTAACTTTGTCAAAAACATCGTCCACTTCATCTACATAGAGACAAAAACATATTAATCAATAAACTAATTTTGTTTTCTAAAATAATAAATAAGAAAATAAAACTAAATTTTCTTTAAAATAGAAACCAAAATAAATAAAACTAATTTTGAAAAATAGTACATTAATAATTTAAGACCAAACATTTCACATGGTGATCATGTGAAAACAATATCTATTATGTCTTACAACTTTTTATGTGTGCCAGTTTCTTTAAAAGACAAAGCAAGACAAATCATACCTTAATAATCTTACACTTCAACAACACAACTACTTTCATGCAATAGCCATATTATCTTGCACACCTGCATCACACCTGCATCACACATCACAAGGTCATTCTACTACTACATACATAATCTACTTTTCCAACTTTTTCAACATATATAAACTACTAAATGGATAATTTATTTAACCAGTCATAACTTAATAATTATACATGCACTTCAATATCACAACAACTATCTTCATGCAATGGCCATATTTTCATGCACAGCTACATCATACAACATCATAACATCATTCCACCCATTCTTTTTCAGCATATAAACTACTACATGCATCATCTACTTTCTCACATCAATACCCACAAAATAACTATCACAAGCAAGACAAAAAAAAAAACCATTATATTTAATCTACACAAAAATAACTCTAACCCTCTAAACTTATCTCGACCTTGCCATACCTTTATTATACCTTTATTACCCGCAAAAAGACTACAAATAATTTAAAACTAATCCAGTGAAAACTGCGGCCATCTCAACAATTTAAAACTACAAATTTACCAAAGAAAAAATAATAAAAACTGCGGCCAAATTTACCAAAGAAAAAATAATAAAAACTTCATAAATCTGAACATCATGTGAATTTAAGATTACAACAACAGAACTTCAACACTGATCTGAAATATTGAAATTCAAGATCCGCATTTCATCTTGGTTGTAATAAGCGAAATGGGAATATTGGCCGTGAAAGCCAACGCTGGTATTTGGAGGGAAGCTTCCGTGAAGGCTCGCCCAGAAAACTGGCGGGGAAGCTGCCATGAAAGCTAGCACTGAGCCATCATTAAAAATTAAGCTATCATTAAGCCATAACCGAAGATCAATAAAAATTAGAATAGGAATAATATTGGAATACAAGAATAAAAACTAAATATCATCCCAAAAAATCATTACAAATTATCAAGATAAGAATACTAAAAAAATAATAATAACAAAAACTTCATAAATGTGATCATATGTGAATTTAAGATTACAACAACAAAATTTCAACACTCACATGAAATCTTGAAATTCAAGAGTATTCACTGAAGATAATTAAAAATTACCAAAGCATTTGCAGCCCATCTGCAAATTATGTGGATTTAAGATTTTACACCAACAGAACTTAAACACTCACCTGAAATATTGAAATTCAAAGGCATTTGAAGCAGCATGTATGGTCTCTTCTTGTATGGTCTTGAAATTAACCATACAAGATAACATATGAATAAACCCAAAAAAAATTAACCATACAAGATAACAAACGCCTTACATCGCATAAGCACATTACCAAAAATTAAAAACATATCTGGTCATCTGATCTGCTGTTACTTACTGCATTTGATCTGCTGTATTTGGGATGCCTTACATCGTGTAAGTAAGGAGCAGTAATATTACATCTGGTAATGCTGTATGGTATTTGGGATGCTGAGAGACACATGGTCATCTGATCTGCTGTTACTTATTACATCACTCCACCCTCACAATCCGAATACAAACCCAAAACATATAAACACATTCAAATAAACAAAACATAACCAAAACAAACTTTCATATAAGCAAATTGACACACAAAAACAAATAAAAGCATGGCCATGCTTCAATCTTAATACACAAACAAACTTTCATATAACTCCCAAACGACTCTTACATTAATAAACCAAATAATTTGTAAAATAAACCAAATAATTAATAAACAAAAATCAATAATTTATTATGATATTTAATCATTTTAAAACATAACATATTAATTAATGTCTTTATACATTGTACATTATATTACATTACAATATCATAAACACAATACAAAAATATATAACACATTAATAAAATATAATTATAAATATACCAATACAAAATTATATATTTATTTAAAGAATGATATAACAAAGAAAATATTTTGTTTGATTGTATATTTATTTGTTTTAATTAATTATATTATATTGGAGTTATACAAATGGAACAAGTAAAAAATATATAATATTTAAATTGTACATTTTATTAAATTTCAAATAAAATTCACAATAAAACATAATAGAAATTATTATTTTATATTTTTTTAATTAATATATTATTTATACATTTAAAAAAATACATATTTTATAAGATATTATCCATTTTATTAAAAAAAAATTGAAAATATTATCCATTTTATACATAAAAATATATTCATTAAAAAAAATAATACTATAAAAAATAATATTATCTTATTTGTTTTATTATTTGATGTTATTAATCATATCATAATCAAGACAATATAAATATATTATTATTTTTATATTAAGTTTGATTAAACATATTATTTTTAAACAAAATACAAAAAATACATTCTTATGATATATATCATGTATTTTACTGAAATAAAAAATGATATCATGGAAAATAATATAGTCTATTTTATTTTATTATTGGTTGTTATTAATCATATTATATTCTAACATATAAATTGAAATTGAAATTCTAATAATATACAACTATTTACAAATATAACATATTTACATAAATGTTTTATTTATACACATTGTACCCAACAAATTATAACATCACAAACAAAATACATGAATTCTTAAAATGTAATCTTTATCATAGGAAGTTTTATTTAATACCTGTAAAGTTTAAAACACATTGCAAGTTATCATAAGAAGTTTAAAATGTAATCTTTATCATAGGTTAAAACACATTGTACTTGTAAAGTTTTTGCAAATGTAATAATTGTAATAAAGTTAGAGGAAGTTTTATTTAATTGTTTAAAAAAGTTACAAATTATGAAAATATACATCATACAAACATATTAACTTATTAAAAGATGGAATAGAATAAAAAATGCAATAGAATATAAGAATATTTTTTTAATTTAAATAATTAAACAAACTACAAATTATACAAACACATTAACTTAGTAATAAAATGATGCAATAGAATATCAACATATAAGATATTTTGATTTTTTTAATTCTTTTTTTTATAAAATATAATATATTTTAAATAACAAAATGAAAGTTTGACATAAAAAAATAAAATAGAAATTATTTTAGATTTGAAATGAAATGAAAAATTTTAAATTACCATTTTTACAGTAAAAAATTACAAATTCCTTAAAATTGACATTATAGAAGAAATACAAATATATTCATTCAAAAAATAACACTAAAAAATAAAATTATCTAATTTGTTTTATTATTTGATGTTATTAATCATATTATAATCAAGACAATATAAATATATTATTATTTTTATATTAAGTTTGATTAAACATATTATTTTTAAACAATATAAATAAAAATACAAAAAATACACTTTTATGAGATATCATGTATTTTAGTGAAATAAAAAATAATATTATGGAAAATAAAAATATTCTATAATTATTGAAAATAATAGAGTTTATTTTATTTATTACTGGTTGTTATTAATCATATTATATTCCAACATATAAATATAAATTGATTATATGCAAAATGATATTAATAAAAACAATTTATAAAATAAAAGAAATAATTAACAAACAAGAATCACTAGTTTCTAATAATATACAACCATTTATAAATATAACATATTTACATAAATGTTTTATTGATACACATTGTACCCAACAAATTGTAACATCACAAACACAACACATACAAAAAAAACTTATATTTTTATATTATATCAATTTTATATCATATTATATGAATTCTTAAAATGTAATCTTTATCATAGAATTTATTTTATATAAATGTTTGGAAAAATGTTGTGTGATATTTGTAGTAAAGTTTTTGCAAATGTAATACTTGTAGTAAAGTTAAAGTAAAGTTTTTATTTAATTATTTAAAAAAGTTACAAATTATGAATTATACATTATACAAACATATTAACTGAATAGAATAAAAAAACGCAATAGAATATAAAAATATCTTTTTTATTTAAATAATTAAACAAATCACAAATTATACAAACATATTAACTTAGTAATAAAATGATGCAATACAATATCAGCATATAAATTATTTTGTTTTTTAAATTGTCCTTTTTTTATAAAAAAGTGCAAATTTTTAGAAAATATAATATATCTTAAATAACAAAATGAAAGTTTGACATAAAAAAACAAGATAGAAATTATTTTAGATTTGAAATGATATAAATTACCATTTTTACAGTAAAAAAGTGCAAATTCCTTCAAAACATAGCATACATTAAACAACAAACTAAAAGTTAAAATCTAAAAGCAAAAATTAAATCAAACCATAAGAATAGACTTCTCAAAGATAGCTTTGGCCATGGCTATCCTTGAGATATTTGAGAAAGGGCAAAATGCCCCTTCTCTAAAAAAAAAAATGATACTTTTATTAATATAAGAGTCTTGAGTGCTACATAGAAAAGTGATACTAATTTTACAATTTAGAAAATGAAATTACTCCATTTTAAATATTCTCCATCTATTTTCTTCACATGCTGTTTTAATAAGAGTTCTCCATCTTCTTTTCATGTGTCACTTTTTGTCAAAAACATCCTCCACTTCACCTACATTAAAGTCAAAAAATAATAATAGATAAATTAATTTTATGAATTAAATAATAAATAAGAAAATAAAACTAAATTTTCTTTAAAATATAAACCACAATAAAACTAATTTATAAAAATAGTAAATTATATATTTTAAATTATGTCTTATAATATCAACATCAGAGATATTACATGGTGATCATTTTAAAAACAATATCTATTATGTATAACACTTTTTATGTGTTCAAACCAAATTTATTAAAAGACATACTGAGACAAAACATACCTTGATAATCATGCACTTCAACAACAACTATCTTCATGCAATAACCATATTTTCATGCACACCTGCATCACACAACATCACAAGGTCATTCCACTACTACATGCATAATCTACTTGACTACTACATAATCTATTTTTTCAAGTTTTTCAACATATATAAACTACTACATGGATAATCTACTTGACAAATCATACCTTAATAATCATGCACTTCAACATCACAATAACTGCCTTCATGCAATAGCCATATTTCCATCCACACCTGCATCACACAACATCACAAGCTCATCCACACCCATACTTTTTCAACATATATAGACTATTACATGCATAATCTACTTTATCACATCAACTCACAAAATAAACATCACAAACAAGACAAGTAAACCTCATTTTATTTAGTCTACACAATTTCTTTATTCCAAAGGTAAAAAGAGAAATAAACTTAGAAAACAAATTAAAAAATAAAATATAATCTAACTCAAACACATGAATAGTCCCACACAAAACTCTAACCCTCTAAATCTCTCTTAACCTTTCCATTTCTTTGTTACCAAAACGAAACCAAATATAAATTAAAAGCATGCAACATCCTAACATTCTTTGTAACCAAAAAAAACTTAAAAATAAATTAAAAAGGTACAACATCCTAAAATTCTTTGTTACCAAAAACAAACTAAAAAAATTAAAAGGCTCCAACATCCCAACATACATAGAAGAATGAACCACCTCTTCATTCCCTCTATAGAGAAAAGTAACCAGAAATTGAGGTGTTCATAGGTCACAATTTAATATAAATTTTCTATATAATTGAAATAAAATAATAAAAAATAAAATCTAATAGAGATATAAATTTATTATAGATTTTAATTATAATATTATTAAATTTATAAACTCATAGAAAACACAATTTCACAAATGTAAATCTCACCCACTAACAACTATAAATAAATCCCCAATGTGGAATACTTTTCAGCACTGGTCAAGACTTCAGCATCAACTGGAAAATTTTCCTTTTCCCTATGCCATGGAGTAAGCAATTCTCATGGAAATCTGAAAATAATTCTAAATCTATTGGATTTCTGCAGGGTAGACAGAGTGGATCAGGGCTCACGCTGACAGAATGGAACAGGGTTCACGCTGTCAGTGAGATAGACATTTTAAAATATGACAGGAGTGTTAAATCGCCGAATGGAACAGGGCTCATGTTGACAGAATGGAACAGGGTTCACGAAGTATGGTGGCACTTGTGAGTTTAATCATCCACAACCAGTTGGTCCCTTGACTCTAATGCATGGGTTTTCACTTTTAACAGCACTACATTCTCCAAAATATCCCAGTCTTTGACCCTACCCAGTACTGTAAACATGGACAATGCCAAGGGTATCTTTTTCAGCATCCTCGTTGGCAAGACCACTCTAGATATGTAACATTGATCCTTTCTCAAAGAATACTGTTGGTTCCTAGCTGGAGTAGTTCCTATAAACTGTTTAGCTCAGACAAGGCTATCTCTAGTCAATGAGAAAGACATTAAATTTGGTCAAAGCGATGGAGCAGGGCAGAGAATGGGCGCAATGCAGAGTTAGAAAACAGGTGGCTCGGCAGGAAGGGGAGCAATCAGACTACCGCGTTCAGAGCAAAAGCATCAAGGGCGAATCAGCAAGTTTGACGTGAGAGGAATTGAAAGAAATGCTGAGATCTGGATAAGAGAAAATCGTTTCTGCAAAAGCTGGCTGAAGGAGCACATTTGACACGCTTGCTGGAATTACATGAGATAGGATGACTCAGAATTGAGAAGTTTTTATTTTTTCATTATTATTACTAGAGTTCAGGACTATGTCTTCCATATGTCAAGACTGGAAAATAAGAGCTAGCTTCTACAGCAGTGCTAAGTTCTTGGGAACAGTCTTCCCAATTCAATTGTAATCTGGTTACATTTTTTATTATAAAAGCTTATCTATCGCTATTGTTAAAAATTTAAGAACAACAACTATAAACAAATAAACACAATTCTAAAATGTGGGTTTAGCCCCGGTTCCCTACAATTTAAAATCTCAAAATTCCACAATTACAGAAATGTAATTCCCAACAACTAACAACTATAAAGAAGTACGGTCCAGGAGGGATCTGTATGTGAAAACAAAAGTAATGATAGTAAAAACACCAGAATGTGGGTTTAGCCCGTTCCCTACAACTTAAAATCTAAAAATTCCACAATTACAGAAATGTAATTCCCAACAACTAACAACTATAAAGAAGTACGGTCACTTGAAGTAATGGAGAATTAATAAGACAGATAGATGAACTACAGTTGATTTAATGCAGATCCTATTTCTGCGGTGATTGTTGTAACCGTTTTGTGAATGCTTCAGTCAATATAAACGGATCGAGTGTTACTCTCCGTATTCATTCTGTTTTCCTCAAATGTGCTCTGTTTTCTCCATTAAACTGCATTCTGCTTCTTTTGCTTAACGGCCAAACCACGTCCAATTCAGTGGAGACAGAGAGCGATGGAGGTTCGAACTTCGACAATTCAATATCTGATGCGGTCAGTGCCAAGCTGAGGCTAATGAGAGACACCATTGAGAAGGAAGATCCCAGCTCCAAGGTTGGGAATTGGGTTTTGTTGTTTTCTCATTATTTTATTTGCAAGGAACGCACAATCTCCAACAACTAACAACTATAAAGAAGTACGGTCCATAAAGAAGTACGGTCCAGGAGGGATCTGTATGTGAAAAAAAAAGTAATGATTGTAAAAACACCAGAATGTGGGTTGAGACCCCGTTCCCTACAACTTAAAATCTTAAAATTCCACAATTACAGATATATAATTCCCAACAACTAACAACTATAAAGAAGTACGGTCCAGGAGGGATCTGTAGGTGAATAAAAAAATAGTGATAGTAAAAACACCAAGCGATGAATGGGCTTCACACTGCTGGTAGAAATGCTCTGTAGACAACAGAGGGAATGGATGAATGGGCTTCACACTGCTGGTAGAAATGCTCTGTAGACGACAGAGGGAATGGAAGTACATGTAACCACGTCCAGCAGGGATCTATAGGTGTGGATATGAAAAAAAAGGAATGATAGTAAAACACAATGGGCGTTGCACTGCCCTTATTGTGAAAACAGAAAACAGAGATTCAGATACAAGGATTGTGATTGGTATCACACTGCCCTCATTTTTAGTATTTCAAACAGAAAACAAAGAACAGAGATTATTGTGTGTTCGATGAAGTCATAATTTAAGAGAAAGCGTTGAAAACCTCAGATGGGTATTAGTTTCTCAGGTTCACTATTGGATCCGAAGGTTGCCAGAATACACTAGTTTAAAGTTTGACATACAGGCTAGAATTTTGTACTACATTTCCCAGTCCATTCATCCCACAACATACAGGATGCAGACCACAAACAACAGAGGGATCTGAATCAGACCTAGAACCAGTGCAGAAGCTATTCACCTGTGATGTTTACTATTCATTTAATCTCCTCCCACCCAGTGTGTATTCCCACCCACTCGAATACAGGCCAGTCCTATCAACTTATTCCGGGAGAAATATGGTATACAGATCTTGTCTTATCAGAGTAGTTCAGAATGTAAATAACACCTAAAATATTAAAAAAACAAAAAACAAATATAAATGATCTTACAAATCCAAAATCCAAAATATAGAACCTACTCTATCCTTTCATCGCTAAAAGCCATCACTGAAGATCATTAAAAATTACCAAAACCCTACATGAAATTAGAATCCGAATAAGAGGGAAAAGAATAAAAACGTAAACCATCTCAATCCGCTCCAACAATATGTGGATTTAAATTGACACCAACAGAACTTAAAAACTTACCTGAAATCTTGAAATTCAAGGGCATCTGAAGCAGCATGAGGGCGTCTGAAGCAGCATGTATGGTCGCTTCATGTATGGTGTTGAAATTCAACGGCATCTGAAGCAGCTTTGCCTCTGCACTATAGAATAAACCAAAAAAAATTATGCATACAAAATACCACTAGATAATACTTGGCATGAACACATTACCAAAAATAAAAAAACAGATGCATTACCTTATTGTATTTGGGATGCTAAGAAACACCTGATCATCGATATTTACTGCCTCACCTTATCACTCCACCCTCACAAGCCAAATACAGACCCAAAACATAAAGAAACAAATTCAATGAAACAAAACACAACCAAAATAAAATAAAAAAAGAAAAAAACTCAAACAAATTGACTGACAAAAACAAATAAAAGCATGGCCATGCTTCAATAAAATGTAAACCAACAAACTTTCAAATGACTCCCAAATGCTCAACTCTATCCTATTCCCTTCTGGGCTCGGCTCTATCCTCTTCCCTTCTCGGCTCGACTCGGCGTCGCTCTGGCCAAACCCTAACTGTCTCTCTTCTGGTGCGGCTTTGGCCAATCCCTCAGAAATCCTCTTCCCTTCTTGGCTCTCTGGCTCAGCTCGACGTGGCCAATCCTTGGCAAATCATCTTTCCTTCTCGGCTCAGCTCGGCTCCGGCCAATCCCTCCTCGGCTCCAGCAAATCCCTCTTTCAAATCCAGGCTGTACAATAATAATAACAATGAGACGTTTCATTACGGATGTACATATGAAAATTTGAAATCCGTATTTTGAAATGCACTTACAGGCTGTCACACAACGGACACTGCCCAATGCAGATCATGTTCATTAATATTTGAAATCTTAGGTACACGTTAATAATGTTTTTGAATTTCGAAATCTTACAGGCTGATAATCCTGAGTTTTATAGGAATCTTGAAATCTATGGCATCCTAACGTTAATGTTTTTTAAATAACTTTTGTACATGATAATAAGAAAATACTTTTGAGTTTGATAGGAATTAAATCGCTTTTATACATGATAATAAGAAAATACTTTTGAGTTTTATAGGAATTAAAAAAATAAATAATATTTTAATTTTAAAGAATCGTTGTTAATGTAGTAATTTTACCATCATGGTGATGTTAGTGTAATGAAATAATTAATTTTAATTTCGTTTAATTCAAATAGAAAATTATTTTTTATTATTATTTAAATTTATTTTTTAGTCATTAATTTAAATTACAAAATAATTAATTTATTTTAATATTTATTTAATGAAATTTTTATAAAGATAAAAATAAATTTTTAATATTATAATCTTAAAATATTGTTGTTAATGTAGTAATTTTACGAATATGATCAGTTAGTGTAACTAAATAATTATATTTTCAACTAATTTTAACTTTGTTTAATTAAAATATTAAAAAAAAAAGTATTTTTTATTTTTTATCATCTCTTTTATTATTATTTAAATTTATATTTTTAACAATTTAATCTAAATTACAAAATAAATAATTTATTTTAATATTTATTTAATGAAATTTTGAATTAGTAATAAATGATATTTAATTATTAACTTATTGTAAGTATTTTAAAAATTCATATTAAAAACAAAAGCCATCCATGACAATGTTCATACTCTCTTGCATTTTTTATTAACATTTGAAATTTTTAAGTATTGATGGTTTTTCCATAACATTTATATTCATCCGCATCTAATGTAAAAAAAAACATTTATAAATCCATTGCTTTAAAGACTAATATAATAATAAATAAGAAGAATTTCTTATATAAGTTATCAACGAGTTAAGATAGCTAACACACCACATTAACATTAAAAATTTATAAAAATGATAAATTAGCAAACCAAATTACCAACAAATGAGTAGGGAACTCTAACCAAACCACTAAATTACTTATGTTAATGATAATTAAATAAATTTATGAAAGTACTTGTATGAAAAAGTCTTCACATCAATTTTTTCTAAGTAATTGTACATACCACCAAAGGGGCAAGGAAGCATAGAAAATTCATGCACTTACTATGACCAATTCACTACTTTGGGACCAATTAAATCCCACCAAAAATTAATTGGGACAATCAACATTTTTCCTAAAATGTCTACCATCGTCTTCACAGTTTAATGCTAGACCTTGCCATGTTCTTATATTTTCCATTAGTTTACCACAATTAACTTCCCTAAATGTCTATGGATTTATTAAGAATTTAATGCCTCACATCTCCATAAATCCTAGATTTTCCATAAATTTACAAATCTCACTAGCTTATTTAAAATAAGCAATTATTTATTCTAAGTTTTGGACTTTCTAGTGGTTTTGGTAGAATTGTAGTAATTTTTTTTTGGTAAATTCCAAATTTGGAAGTGTTTCAATTGTGTTTTTGAATCCATAATAAATGCAATGCCCTCAAATACCCATAGCTAATATATGTGATTATAAAATTTTTAACAGATTTCCAACTAGAATATTCCAAACAAAACAAGATGAAAAATATACAAATGTTTAATAGTTTCTTAAGAAGTGAATGCAAGACCCTTCCATATTTTCTAGATTTTCAATAAATTTTCCACAATCAACAACTTCCTTAAAATGTACAAAGGTTTCTTAAAATTTTAATGCCCAATCTTGCTATATTTCCCTCATTTATGCATAAATTTCAAATCATTAACAAGTTCCCCCAAAAATACACCATTTTTAAAGAATTTTGATGTCATACCTTATCACACTTTGTATTTATTCCAGAAATTAACAATGATCAACACTTCCATAAAATGTCACCAAGTTTTCAAGAACTTAATACCATATTTTGCCATATTTCCTACATTTTACATAATTTCACAATATCAACAACTTCCCCAAAAATAATTTTACATAATTTCATTGCAAGTTGCGACGAGTAATCCACCGGCTTTTATGTGATGGTAAGGGTTTTAATAGATGTTTACTATCAATTCTATCAACCTTCTCTAATGGTAATTTCCACCATTCACATGATGTTGTAATTAATTAAGACTAGTCTCAACTAGTGGATTCCACATTTAATTTTGCTAAATCAGATTTAATAATAAATGAGATGAATCAAAATCTGAAAAATATTTATTTTTACTAGTAATTTAAATTAACACAATCATATTTTCAAAAATGGTTGATATATGTCATTATATTTAAAAAAGTAAAAAATGGTACTCATACATTACTTTTAAAAATGTAGTTGTGCTATAATTAATAAGAAATTTAGGTTTGTAAAAATGTATCACTTTACATAAATATATAATAATTCATTATAGCTTTTTGCTCTAATATATTTAAAAATAAAATATATAAAATTGTAATTTATGTTTATTCAAGGATATTGATAAATAATTATTTGGTCCATTTACTTAATCTATGACTACTTTATTATGTTTTCAAAGAAATATGAAAACAAATACTTTATTATGTTTTCAAAGAAATATGAATCTAGCATAATTTAATTGTAATTTCCAATTTGAATTTGTAAAATTGGAAAACATAATTTTTACTTTAGAATCAAACACCATTACAAAATAACAGCATGACTTCCCCAAGGAGAAGCATCATCAATAGAATAAACAACACTGAAAATGCCAAGAAACAAACTATGGAGCAAATACACTCAAACACTACACTGAATATGAATGTAAAGCAATCAAGGTTTCTTGTAGCACATCAATAGAATAAACAACACTAAAAATGCCAAGAAACAAACTATGGAGCAAATATACTAAAAACACTACACTGAATATGCATGTAAAGCAATCAAGGTTCCTTGTAGCATATCAATACATGGAGAACAATGATGTGAAAACGCAACACCCAATCACAAATTCCAACTTCACAATACATTAACATGAAGAAAAATTACCTCATCACAGAGACAAAATGGTATGCAAGATATAATATATCCCTACAATAACATAATAAAAGTTTGAGCTATATTATTTAGAACTCATTTCAAAACCCTTAACCTAATGATAACATATTAAAGTTTGAACACATTTCAAAGACCTTAAAGAGTGCCTCAAAGACACTAATTATATATACATGGGTATTAAATTAGAATGCACTAATTCCATATACAAGGGTATTAAATTACAGATATAGAGAAACATCCTCTTAAATTTCTTAATTATAGAGTACACGGTATTAAATTAGAATGGACTAATTCCATTTGTATGGGTATTAAATTACATATATAGAGAAACATCTTCTTAAATTTCTTAACTAAAAATCAAGTATGATAAATTCAAGTAAAAACGTTATGTTCTACAAAATCTTAATGTAAAATTACTTGTAAATGCTTTCCTAGAAACATGGAATTTATGTCAAAGTCTCAAAGTTGTATAATATTTGTCACTCTAAAACATGGAATATGTGAATGGGGAAGAATGCATTTATGGCACATTTATCCTTTCTCCAAGCTGAGCCAAGTCGAACAAGATATTTGTGAACAATACACAAGCAAATGTTGTTTGTCTTTATGTTAGTATTAATTACTTTAGAAATTTGCAGTGTGTAATTTTTCAATATGCCAGCATGGCGAACCTTATGCACCAGAGAGACTCGTCTTTAAGAGGAGTCTGTTTGCTGTCACACAATCCATGGCATGACTAGGCATGACATCCATGCATCAATGATTTAGCATTTTTCTGGCATACATGGCCTACCCAATTTCCGGCAATCAATCATCTAGGAGTACCTTCAACCCGACGGTGTCAATTCTTTTCCATTGGTATCTTTGCATCATTATATCGATGGGATGTTAAAGTGGTTCTGCTCAAATTCAAAAAAAAAATAAACTAGCAATTGCCCCAAAAATATGCAATAATACGCCGAAAAGTTGTTTCTGAAGGGTGAAATGGGTGGAAAGGGGAAACTAAAATCGAATTGGTGTTTTGACCAAAATACCACAAAAATGTGCATGGACTAAAGTTTTTCCATGGTGTAGACCTGGACTTCTACCTTGATCGCCATCACAAATGAGCTACCAATCTTGTAGGGAAGGACAAAGAAGGGTCAACTTAAAAAATACCTTTTAGGGTATCACAAATAAGCACTAGAATATTAAACGTAGACAAAGTTAACAACGAACTGAACACAATTAGAATTTTCATAACACTTCTATCACCCAAAAGAGAGAGTGATTCGATGAAATTCTTATTCTTTCTCACTTGTTAGTCATCAAGGAATGTGTAACATACCCAACTTCCACTTTTCCATTGTTAAGGATCGAGTTGTAAAAAAAATTCCTCGACATCAACAATCAAGGTATTAGTCATATTAAATATCATAAATGTACTTCAATAGCAAGTACCATTGCATGAGAACACTTGTTCAACCACTACCTATTTACATAACACTTATACATTGCACATGACTAGCCATTGCTTTTAATCCAACCTATGGCCCCTTCCATTCCAACAATAGTACATAACAAATACAAAAGTGTAAACCCCTTTTTAATTTGGAATCTTAGTTCCTCATGATCATTACATCGCCAAACATCCAACAGTTATCATTTCACATGTAAACTTATGAAATAGACATTTAGCATTCTGTAGTGATATCATTTACCATTTAGGATCACAAATATCAATAGAACAAAAACACATAAGGTACACAATCAGAAAGAGACCAGTATATGTGGTTCACCCCATATCTAGGGGCTATGTCCACAAAGAGTTGTCACTACATCTTTATTTATCAAAATATATAGGAGTACAATTTGCAACACAGTGTGTGCAATATTTTCTACTTTCACAAGCCTCTCACATAGAGCACTTTCCAAAACATTCAACTCTCTATCTCAGAGGCACTATTGGGATTCTCTCCCATGCTATTCACAACCAGATCATTATAATTTATACATTGAGATACCCTTCATTCCCAAGGGTTCTATGACGTAAATATAATATTTACAAGTCATATGCATAAGCTTTGCCCTACCCGAACTAGCATAATTTGATACACCAAACGTTACATTTTATGTGCAGGGGGTTTACCATACCCCGACAAGCATATACTTACATACTCCCATTTAAGTATTACCACAGCAAATAACATGGTTATAATATTAGGCATACAAATATATCATATACCATGTCCCATTCGCAGCAATTAAAAAGGAATTAAAACCTCAACGCATCCATCAAGAAGTAAGAAGTAAATACCAGCGAGAAAAATAATACTCTCCACGCAGCCATAAAGGAAAAAGTAATTACCAGTAAGAAAATAATATTACCCACGCAGCCATAAAGGAAGAAGTAATTACCCGTAAGGAAATAATATGCTCCACGCAGCCATGAAGGAAGAAGTAATTACCAGTAAGAAAATAATATTCCCCACACAGCCATAAAGGAAGAAGTAATTACCCGTAAAGAAATAATATTCTCCAAGCAACCATAAAGGAAGAAGTAATTACCAGTAAGAAAATAATATTCTCCACCAAGAAGTATAACGCACACACATTTAATAAAAAGATATATAAATATAATAAACCTTTTTTTAGAAAATGCAAACTTTTACTCATCTCTCCCAGCATTAACTTTGGTAAATAGTCATAAGTGTTAGGGTTTTTATATGCCTAAATTTTCTCTTTTCAAATAGTCAGGAAGACCACTTAAATAATTCATTGATAAATAATTTATCCTTCTTGTGAGTATCTCTATATAGGTATTTCTATAAATCTACTTATGTAGTTTTCTCTTGCATTACAATCTATACAATTACAAAATAGTATTATCACTATAGATATTTTATATATATAGCTTACACTTATATACATGGATTACATTAAGAAATGCACATCTCTTTACCATGTATGTACAATTACAAATAATAATGTAATTAATAAACCATGACCATTATAAGTATTTATATTGTATTAACAATATTTATAAAAGAGATAGTAACTACTTATCTCTTTTATCTTAACACCTCATTAACTTTCTTTTAAATATTAAAACAATGCCTTTCTTGTAGGGCTTCTGTTTTAGAACCAGCCTAGATCCAAATCCTAGGCTCTATCAAGCACCTAGAGGGATCAAATCTCCCGAGGTGCAAACCTCTTCTAGGTATTGCACTCAAGGAGTTTTTACAAGATCTCCCTCATATTATTATTTTTTACTTTTTATTATTACATTTTATTTATGGCCGACAATATCGACAAACACTCGACTCACAAGATCTCCCTCATATTATTACATTTTATTTATGGCCGACAATATCGACAAACACTCGACTCACAAGATCTCTCTCATATTATTACTTTTTACTTTTAATTATTACATTTTATTTATGGCCGACAATATCGACAAACACTCGACTCACAATATCTCCCTCGTACTGGGCTGTAGAGTGCCTCTCGACGCAATAATATCTAGCATAAACCTAGTAACTCTTAAAAATTCTCTACCCTTCTTTTAGAATACCACTATGTAGGTTTTCTTATAAATACAATTTTAATACATTCCAATGTATTGTAGATAGGTTTATAAAATATTAATATAAATAATATTTCACAACTATATATATAATGCCTAAGATTTATGAAATAATGTCACATACCCAAATTTCAGAGTTATTAATTTTGGTAAATTTTTAAAATTTTTACAATGAGGTACACTAATTCCTATTTAACATAAAGTTGATTAATTACCCATGAGAAAAATGGAAGATGCATAATCATTTTTACAATCATAACCCTAACAAACCTTACTTAGTTATACAAAGGTTTTCAGACAACACCTGCCAATTGTTCATAATATCAAATGACAATTTCTCTATTTCACTTTGTATCTATAGTAAATTTCTTCAAGGTAAACGTATGAGCCCCATACCTTATTTAACATATTTGTATCAGTTCATGATAGTACTAAATTTTACCTTTGAAGATCTTACCCCTTAGTGTTAGCTTTGCTATGCTTGATTAAGCGACACATTTACAAGAATAATACATGATCAAGTTTATCATTCATCCATACACACAAATGATATAAATAACAAGACATCATTCTTAAAAAAAGAATGCACAAGGGACACACTTAAGAGGAACATTCAAAGTAGACTGAATATTATTGAAACACATAAGACGTACACGCAAGCGACACATCATAAAGAGACCTTTTTTAACGTGGTTCACCCAATCTAGGGCTACGTCCACAAAACTATTTCATATATATAAGGAAAACAAGGTGAAGGAATTACATCCAGCAACCTAACCGTTGCAAACAATATCTTTCTACTTTCTTAGCCTCTATCACATAGAGCACTATGTAAATATACATTTACTTTTAGGGAAAACGACATATAACTACCCATTTGGTAAAGGTTTATGTTAATCAACATAAACTATATGTATTTCATTAACATTAATGCCTTTCTAAGTTCAACTTTACCTATGGGTTATAACTTCTAAATATTTTCTTATCCTAAGAGTTATACATATACATGTTATATTAACATTAATAACAAGCCTTTACTTTAGGCTAAAGTTGCAAGAGTAATTAAGTAGTCATCCTACAATGTCTATATAACTTAAATAACTTTATTGCATCTAATAAAGTTATTTGTTTCATTGTATAAAATTAACCATCATATTATAGATATTAAATTGTTAATAGAAACACTTCATTATGTGAGGATCAAAGAGCATTATCTTTTATTAAACTTTATTCACAACAAGGAGAGGCCGAAGGTATGAATGATATGAGTATAATATCTTCTTATAAAATTAGCGGTTGAGTGGCATGAGTAGATATTTTCTTCCCTGGTTGATATATATATAATGTGATATTCCTTCTCTATGGTAGGTCTAAGATCGTCCTTGTAGTCACGACAACCTTCTCTCTCTTCCTTTAAGGGATCTAGTTGTGACATAGCCTTAAGTATCCTAAGTATGAAATAACTTTTACGACCTAGAAATAAAATAACAATACTTTCGAAGTCCAATGGTGGGGCCTTGGCCTTGAGCTCCTCACCACGGTCATTTACACAATTAAAATTACATTTACAAAAATAATAATTTAATAATAATAGGGGTCAAATTGGAGGGATGTTACAAATAATCATAATGTTTCATAACTCTATATAAGCATCTCCTCATACTTATATTGTTTCTCCTTGCATTGTCATTACAATGCATTATAGGTATATAATTATCATTACTAATAATATTTCTCAAAGTGATAAATAACTTAGCTTACGCTAATAATTTAGATAGTGGGTTGTGATGAGGAAAACCCTTGACATCCTTCGTCGGGACTAGGATGTCAAGGACATCCTTGGAATTTTCTTAGTTTTACTTAACAACTCTTAGCAACGATTAACATAGTTCTAAGCTTTAGGTCTTAGGAGGCATTTACTGTCTTTCGATGGTTAAGGGTATCTTCGGCATCCCTCTCACGGATTAACCGATAACAAAAACAACTCAAGTAACTTTTGGTGAACGTCAGTGTTCACTAGTTTCTTGCGACAACAAGATAACATATGTTATCCAACCATGGCTTCCAAGCCATTTCACCTCTTTCCACCCTAGTGGATTCATCTACTCGTCAATGGGTTGCGTCGTGGCCTCCATCTCCAAAACTTGCATTCCATCCTACCATTAGAATTTAAACCACATCACTTTCAATGTTTACTGGTGGGGCCTTGACCTTGAGCTCCTCACCAGAAACAAGTCCAAATTACATTTACAATTTACAAAATAACAAGGGTATAAAAAGGGATATTACATCCTCCTCCTCTTAAGAATAACAACGTCCTCGGTGTTCATGTTTTTCAACTGTTTGTTTCCCACTCTTGGGTTCCTTTGTACGTCATTCATTTGTCATATTTTTCTTGCTTTGTTATAAACTTCGAACTTTCATGATTTCTGCAAGTTTCTATCGCTCGTAACCTGTACTTTTCACAAACAACACAAGTTGTTTTCTAGCATCTCATCATAAATATATGCATACATATGATTTTTCCAAGATCAATTAGAACATAAGTAATCACTTTTCCCTTGCAACATCATGTTGCGTCCTTTTCATGGCAACCCTTTTTAGAGTTCGATCTTCTTACTAAGATCTTGTTTGTAATTTCTTGCCCCTGCACAATTGTCAGTCATACATTGTATACATATAAATCATGATCTAAGATAATATTTTCCAAAATCTCGTCATGACACTTCTTTCCATGTATTTTTAGTCCTTCTCTACTTGCTTTTCCTTAAAAACAATATTGTTAATGCTCATAACATAGCATAACACATGCATACTTTAACATAAATATGCAAAATTTCAGGTATACAAGTTCATAACATAAGTATATGCGCATACCTCGTGCATATCATATGCATAGTAGGAAACACTACCCGGTGCGCCATCTCAACACATCATAAGGTAGTGCATGTGCTTTAGGAAAAACTCTTTCTCCCCTCAAGCCCTCTCACTTGAGTCCAAGAAATTTCTTTTTCCCCTCAAACCTTCTCGCTTGAGTCCAGGAAAATTCTTTTCTTTTTACCTCAATCCTTCTCGCTTGAGTCCAGGAACTCTTTTTTTTCCCCTCAAGCCTTCTCGCTTGAGTCCAAGAACTCTTTTCTTTTACCCTCAAGCCTTCTCGCTTGAGTCTAGGAACTCTTTTTTTTTACCTCAAGCCTTCTCGCTTGAGACTATGAACTCTTTTTTTTTTTCCCTCAAGCCTTCTCGCTTGAGTCTAGGAACTCTTTTTTTTTTCCCCTAAAGCCTTCTCTCCTGAGTCTAGAAACTCTTTACTTTTCCCCTCAAGCCTTCTCGCTTGAGTCCAGGAACTCTTTTCTTTTCCCCTCAAACCTTCTTGCTTGAGTCCAGGAACTCTTTTTCTTTTTCCCCTCAAGCCTTCTCGCTTGAGACTATGAACTCTTTTCTTTTTTCCCCTCAAGCCTTCTCTCCTGAGTCCAGAAAAATCCAAGCCTTCTCGGTGTGCACCAAGCACAAGATTGGTACTCAACACCTTCTCGGTGTCATGCCCCTTAGGGCATGCATCCCACACAAAACATTCTCTACACCATCTCGGTGACATGCCCCTCTGGGCATGCATCACACACAGGATGGCACCCACCACCTTCTCAGTGTCATTCCCCTCAGGGCATGCATCACACATAGGACGATACCCATCACCGCGGCTCCTAGCCCTCTGGCATACCTCCTCTCACTTCTCGCACATAGAGGGTCATCTCCTCATAAGGGCCACCTCTTAAGAGATGGTCATCTCCCTTCTCCAATACATCCCGAAAGAGGCCTCCTCTTAGTGTGTGCCTTGAAGTTGACAACCCAACGCTCACCCAGTTCTCTCGAGTTATGGACGTCTGAGTTACAAAGTGCTTCCAGGATTTTTACATTACAAAAACCAGGGTGCCTCCTCTAAGAGCTCTTCAGGGTAACACATCTCGTGTTCTATACCCAACTGCAGGTGTCCCTTTCTAGCCCAAATTTGTGATCCATGCTTGGCCTTCTCTCCTTCAATAAATTGGTTGTACTCTTACTAGAACACTTCTCTTGTTCAATTCCTCCTTCAATACATTGGTAGTAGTCCTACCAGAACACTTCTCATGTTCAATTTCTCCTTCAATAAATTGGTAGTACTCCTACCAGAACACTTCTCGTGTTCAATCCATATCTGGCTGCGATTGTTCCACCTCTTGTTCAAGTCTGTGATCCAGACTTAACCTTCTCTTCTTTGTTCCTTTCTTTACTTAGATTTTAATTTAATTTAGCTTTATTTTAGGTTAGCTTTATTTTAATTTGCAGGGTGCCTCCCTCTCCCTCTTGCTTATCTTATTAGGATGAGGGTTTTAAATGATGTGTAGAGTTATCTTTTAATTTCTTTTGATGCTCTCAAGATTTTCACTTCTCTGGTCATACTCTCTCATGTGCCTGCAACAATGTCTCATAAAATTGCATTAGTGAACTCTTAGTTCTCATTGTGGCTCTCATGCCACTATTATGGCCAATGTGCTTTACCAACAAAAGCTTTAAGTTGAGCCTACTGCATAGGACAAAATATTAAGTTTGACAACCATATAGAGGTATTCGCTTACAGTGCTTTTTGCAAAATCCTTTTGGTTTTAGCAATCCTCTCGCCATTGATTAGCTTGGTTCTGGAATGCCAAGCCCTTACTTCATGCGATCAAATCCTTGCACACATCAACCAATTAGGTATATCAACTGAATCCTCATGGAGTTCAAGTGTCAATCACAAAAACACAAAAATATTTTTGTATCACATAACACTTTACATAATCATAGTTCTTTGCAGCTTTATCTCTAAATTATGTCAATCACCACAACATGCGACATAATTTGATAAACAATAGGTTCACCTATTTACTTATCTTACTCATGCACTGAGTATATCTCTTCATGAGTCCTTCATTATGCTTACCATAATTTATGCATAACGTGCATCATGCCCTTTGTCTTTCAACAAGTCTCGCAGATACTCACAATCTTGTGGCCATAAGCTGCAATGTTAGCACATAGCATTGATTGTTCTCTATTACTTTGGTTTCTTATGAGGCATCATAGCTTATCCCCTGATAAGTTTACAACCTCTTTCAACAATTCAAATGGTCATTCTACCACTCAACTATTTTCAACTTGAGTCTTTATACATTTGCGAGACTATTGCAAAACAATTTCTATATATATACATATCTATATATATATCAAGAAGTTTCTAGAGAACATTTACATTCCTTCCTGAATGTACCAAGGGTAATTCATAATCCAACTTCCATTTTTTTTACGTCCACATAGTACATAATACCAAAACAATACCAAAACATCACCCTGTACTTACAATTTTAATCCATAATTCTGTTGGTCAAGGTGATAACATACCTCAACATACAATTCCACATTTTCATCTATTATACAAGGAGGATGGATTGGAACATTATTCCTTGATCTTGACATAAACAACCAATGCATTAGTCATCATAGATACGCATACTCTTGATAAACTTTTCCCTACATATGATAAATATGCAAAAGGGATTCATAGTCTACTTATCTTATCTAACTAACTCATATCCAAATAATTTACTACTATAGGATAGCACCGCTTTAACACACAATCCATAAAGTCCTTTCAATAACTATGTGATTGTATCTCTATCATTTATCCAAGAGACCATACAATCTTACTAGGAGATTTCTACTCCTTGATTACTATATCAAAGTATAGATTACTAGTATAACAAAGAATGGAACATGGTGGTGTTACCTCACTTTATATTTTCATACCTCATGTTGAGCCCACATAGGCCCTAGTGCTGAAACATCAGCTCTGATACCACTTTGTAACATATATCCAACTTCCACTTTTTCCATTGTTAAGGATTGAGTTGTAAAATTTTTTTCTCGACATCAACAATCAAGGTATTAGTCATATTAAATATCATAAATGTACTTCAATAGCAAGTACCATTGCATGAGAACACTTATTCAACCACTACCTGTTTACATAACACTTATACATTGCACATGAATAGCCATTGCTTTTAATCCAACCTATGGCCCCTTCCATTCCAACAATAGTACATAAAAAATACAGAAGTGTAAACCCCTTTTTAATTTGGAATCTTAGTTCCTCATAATCATTACATCGCAAAACATCCAACAATTATCATTTCACATGTAAACTTATGAAATAGACATTTAGCATTCTTTAGTGATATCATTTACCATTTAGGATCACAAATATTAATAGAACAAAAACACATAAGGTACACAATCAGAAAGAGACCAGTATACGTGGTTCACCCCATATCTAGGGGCTATGTCCACAAAGAGTTCTCGCATCTTTATTTATCAAAATATAGAGGAGTACAATCTGCAACATAGTGTGTGAAATATTTTCTACTTTCACAAGCCTCTCACAGAGAGCACTTTCCAAAACATTCAACCCTCTATCTCAGAGGCATTATAAGGATTCTTTGCGAGGCTGTTCACAACCAGATCATTATAATTATGAATTGAGATACCCTTCATTCCCGAGGGTTATATGGCATAAATATAACATATACAAGTCATATGCATAAGCTTTGACCTACCCAGACTAGCATAATTTCATACACCAAACATTATCATACCCCAACAAGCATATACTTACATACTGCCATTTAAGTATTAACAAAGCAAATAACATGGTTATAAGATTAGGCATACAAATATATCATACATCATGTGAATGCAGGGTGTACAGGGATCCTTCAATCCCTATGTCACTAATACAATCGAGTATAAATAAGTGACATGCATCTTACCTGTGTAACACATGAAGCTGGAAGTATATATGGATCTTCCCTCAATCTATGTGCAATAAAAAATCCAGGGTAATATACGTATACAATATATCAATACTAGCACATGCATATAACATCCAACTTATAATATATATATATAGAGAGAGAATGTGAAACCATATGGTATAGGGAATCCTCTCCACGCAATCCCCAAATGGCACTCAACAAAATATATCAATCAACAAGGTTCAGGGAGCCTTCCCAAGCTATGCACAGCAACAAAAGAAACACACATATTACATCCAACATTAATATATATAAAGTAAGAATGGCAATGCACAGGGATAAATCTCCCTTCTCTGTGCATTTATCCCAAGTCTTTCAACATTATAAAATAATAAAAGGAAAGGCATAGGGATAGCTCTCCCTTCTCTACGCCTTTATCCCAGGTTATTCAGTATTAGAATATATAAAATAATAAAAGGAAATGCATAGGGATAACTCTCCCTTCTCTGCGCCTTTATCCCAAGTTATTCAACAATAATATATATATATATAATAATAAAACAATAATATATATATATAATAATAAAACAATAGTGCACAGGGATCATCCCAATCCTTGCACAATTCCTCCTCCACATTCAACATGCAATAACGTAAAATATATGAATTAGAAACATGCAAGGGATCTATCCCCAAACATATTCAACATGCCAATATAATATAATAAATTCAGGAAATGAAAAGGGGCTATCCCCCAAATCTCTCTCTCTCTCTGCGCAGACATACAGCATGCACAAAAAATATAATGAATTCAGGAAATAAAAAGGGGCTATCCCCCAAACCTCTCTCTATGCCGACATACAACATGCACAAAAATATAATGAATCCAGGAAATAAAAAGGGGCTATCCCCCAAACCTCTCCTTGCGCGAACATACAACATTTTTGCGCATGCAAAACAATGATTAGTAGGGATAAATCTTTCAGTAATATGATATATATATATATATATATATTGAAATTTACACACAGGGATCGGGTTCCACCCAGGGATCCGTCCCTTCCCTTTCTCTCCGCGCACAAGCTGTTACCACCAGCAATCCATACATATACCATCATCAATCAATATATATTAATTCATATAAATGCACCCAACAAACGGAATCATACAAAATGACATTTATAAAAACCATAAGAGATTGCAAAAAATATGCAGCGAACAAAGGAAGTAATATATATTCCTTAACACAACAATCTCATCATTCATTCCCAACGCCGCCCCCCTTCCTTCATGCCCCAAGCAACAATTAAAAATGAATTAAAACCTCAACGCATCCATCAAGAAGTAAGAAGTAAATACCATCCAGAAAAATAATACTCTCCACGCAGCCATAAAGGAAGAAGTAATTACCAGTAAGAAAATAATACTCCCTAGCCAGCCATAAAGGAATAAGTAATTACCCATAAGGAAATAATATTCTCTAGGCATCCATAAAGGAAGAAGTAATTACTAGTAAGAAAATAATATTCCCCAGGAAGCTATAAAGGGAGAATTAATTACCCATAAGGAAATAATATTCTCCAAGCAGCCATAAAGGAAGAAGTAATTACCAGTAAGAAAATAATATTCTCCACCAAGAAGTATAACGCACACACATTTAATAAAAAGATATATAAATATTATAAACCGTTTCTTAGAAAACGTAATATTTTACTCATCTCTCGAAGCATTAACTTTGGTAAATAGCCATAAGTGTTAGGGTTTTTATATGCCTAACTTTTCTCTTTTTAAATAGTCAATAAGACCACTTAAATAATTCATTGATAAATAATTTATCCTTCTTGTGATTATCTTTATATAGGTATTTCTATAAATCTACTTTTGTAGTTTTCTCTTGCATTACTATTAAAATGCATTACAATGTATATAATTACAAAAAATTACTATCTCTATAGATAGTTTTTATATATAGCTTACACTTATATACATGGCTTACATTAATAAATGCACCTCTCTAACCATGTATGTACAATTACAAATAATAATGATAATTAATAAACCATGACCATTATAGGTCTTTATATTGTATTAACAATATTTATAAAAGAGATAGTAACTACTTATCTCTTTTATCTTAACACCTCAGGTAACATCCCTCCTTTTGAGCCTTAGTAATTTTTATAAATGTATATTGTAATTATGTATAAGGCCCTGGTGAGGAGCTCAAGGCCAAGGCCCCACCAGTAGACTTTGTATATTGTTATTTTATTTCCTAGGTCGTAAATGTTATCATATACGTAGGAGACTAAAGGTTTTGTCGCAACTAAGGGACGGGAAAATCCGCTATGATATATATATATATATACACACACATAAGAAATATTATAAGAACTTCAAAAGATTGAAGTTCATTATCACTTTTAGTCATAATCATGACATTGAGGATTTCTACTAGAAAAAGGTTATCTTAAAGAATTATTGAAGTATCTATACATAGATACATAGATACATACATATATATAGAGAGAGAGAGAATACAAAACATAAAGTATATGTTTTAGTATTATAGGATTATATGATTAGGAAAAATGACATAAAGTATATATATATATATATTGTAAAGTATATATATATATATATTGTAGAATTGTTTTAAAATAACATATAATATATATATGTGTGTATTGCATATTTGATAAGCTTGAAGCTATTGTTATACTAGTCAAAATTGGACACCTAACTATACCCTAAAAGAAAAGATTTACTAAGAATAATACTTGAAAGGATTTATATATATATATAACAAGGGTTAACCAAAGGATTCACTAGTAATAGTACACATAATGTATTTACTCATGTATATATATGTTATAAAACTAAGGAACTACATTAAGTCATTTATCCTCGAAATTTTATACACACTCCTGTGAGGGAAGGAGGTGGAAATTTATTTATTAGATGTTGTTTATTACATTATATATATATAAAAAAGATATTAAGAAACAACTAAACACATTCCTATGAGATGCTGAATTGAATATTACTTTATTTAACAAGGAGGACATACAAACAAAAGGGTATACACTTCTAATATGAAAGTATAGATAACAAAATACCAATGAATTTTCTTAATGATTATCAAATATAAAAGTATGATTTGATATAGATATATTACTGGATGGAGTAAATATTCATTTGGTAAAATGGATATACTTGCCACTTATTTTATGAGAATATAAGGGAAATGGACTTCCATAGGAAACTGAATAGGCTATAGAGTTGGATCGAAATGACACTCTCCCTAAAATTATGTAACCCTCCCTAAACAACATGAGTGAACTTTTAATATTTAGGTAGTGGATCTTCACTTGGGATAAGAGGTGTCGCACTCTCTCTTAAGGAATATTATGGTTTTTATTAGTTTTTGTTACAAAGAGGAGTGGAGAGGAGGAGTGCTCCCTTGGAGCGCAACACTTCTTAGATACTACTCAAAACATGTCGATGTTGTTTAAGAGCGAGCAACACGTGGGAGGTTTTTGGTAGGGGAATGCTTGGCCAGTTTCCTGCTGGAAATTCTTTATTAATAACATAAGTAGATGCTGTGACCGGGGGGGGGGGGGGTGTGGACGCACGGAGGGAAGGGAATAGCTCAGAAGAAGCTTTAACCCTGTAGCATACATTTATCTGTGATCCCTGTCGAGTGGTCTTCTTTTTACATGTTGCATCAGAAACTTAGATTTCTTGTTTTCAGTTGCATGTTATCCCGATTCGAAGTTGCATTATGACATTTTATTTTGGTTATGTTGCTTGACCCAGTTTGGATCTATATTATATTTAGTATGCTGTGGTTTGTCTCCCTGGTGAATCCATCGGGTATTGGAGGAAGGGACAACGAGATGTCTGTTTCAAGTTTAGTTTTTGTAATATGCATTCATATGCTGTGATTTTCGCTGACCTCATGAATTTGTCGAGTATGGGAGGAAGGGACATCATAATTTCCCGTCAGTTTCCGGTTTTGTATGATATCTGTATTGTTGCTTGCAATCGAATGAGTAATTTCTAAAGCTGCCTGCGTTGTTGATTGCCGGAAACTCTGTTATATATTGTCATACCTGGTGTTGTGTTCTAAACCCTATTTATGTGCATTCTTGGATCGTGGCTGACTGCACAGAGATTGACGGGAAGGGAAGGTTGTAAGCCAGATCCCAAATTTTTCCTTAGAATATTACGTTACTGTTTTGCTGCTCATATTTTTAATTTATATTTTATAATTATATATTGTTTGTTGCTTGGTAACTGGGCGATAATCGCTCTGTATATATATGTACTATACTTTGGATTAAAGTGATACATTTCTAGTTGGTAGCTGGGCGATCTCCCTCAGAGGGAATCAACCCACGTCTCTGTGCATATCTTCGTTCTGGTTTCAATATACATATCTTCCATATGCCTGTGTTGAATACATTCTATTTTATGATCACGAGATCGATTTTTTTTCTTTCATCAGTCTTACCAGCTTCCTGTTCTATATTTAAATTCTATAGTATCTCTGCATATGTCGAATGCTACCATGAAATGACGGACCTCTGTTTGTCTTGGTTTATGCCTGCATGGATCCCATCCAAAATGATGATCTCTGGTTAAATACTTTTCCTATTGAACATGTCGGTCCTTGTTGCGCAAAGGTCGGGGATTTTGATCCTTATAACTCACCTTCTTTTCATGTAATATTGCTACCCACGTGGCTTGACGTTTGTCGATTCCTGGACAGGATTTGGGATAATGATCCCTACACATTTTAAATTCTCTTACAGTATAGGTAGATCGTATATGTATATATTCTAAACTGACGATCATCACTGCACGGAGATTTTGAAGTTACTTAATTCCTTAAGCACTTCGCATAACATATGAGTTGGGGTATGTACTACTGACTAGTACGATTAGGACCCGTTTTCTTTTCCTTAGTGCTTTTGTCCTGGAGGAACATGGTAGAGGGTTGCTCGGTAGGTGTTAGGTTTCATCATTTCTCGATGTTATAGGTCAATGAACAACACTCGAATCTACCTTATTTGATTTAATCTCATAAGTATGGTATATTAAATTTTGAGGTTAATAAAATATAGAATAAGCTATGAGCTTGGGTCAATGAAATATTTTATGAATTTGAACCATGTATATATACATAAATATATATATATATTTTTATAATGTTACTTGTAAACATAGACTTCTGTTGTATGTGCTTATATATAAATAAGTGTGTAAACCTCATATTGATAGATGTATCTAATTTTGGACCAAGATCGAAATCGATTAGGAAAGTGAATAAGTTACCCTTATATTATTATGTTAGTATGAGATATCTTCAAAATCCTCTTGATGAATAGGGTACGACTACCTACTTCGGAATTGTTGGAAAAATATTCTCTAGGAAAGAGGCTTTGAAAAGTGAAAGGAAACAAGTGTGTTGCAGGATGTAATTTCATTTGTGAATAAATAATAAAATAACACCTTTGTGGACGTAGCCCTAGATTGGGCGAACCACGTTAAAAAATGTCTCTTTTGTGATGTGTCCCTTATTTGTGTATTTAGTTTCTTGATATTGCGCCTTGCATTAATGTGTCTCATCGTTATATTTGATCCCTTATGCCTGGTCTCTTTTATATGTTCGTATGTGTTTTAAACCTCTTGAATATTTAGGATGGTTTTGTCGTCTATACCTGTATGTCAGTAAAGGTTTGGTAAAAACAAAATTGCCATTATTCCATATTGAATTTGAAATGAATGTTTGTATCTTGTGCACACTTATGAAGATGTTATATTTGTACATAAGGAGGATAATTATGCTAAAGGAATTGTTGAAGTTATAAAGTTATGCAAGATTAGGCATACTGAAGTTGTTGTGTTATTTTCTCACACATATTTGTTTTAGGAAAGGTCAAAGAAGTGGTATGACTTGTAAGTTAAGAATAATGGTTATAGTTGCAAGTTAAAATATTCACTTAATATGTTGCAAAGTAAATATATAGATGCTAGTAGGATGGAGCATCGGTATTTAACATAAAGAGATCTGGAATTAGATAATCAATGAAGAGCCTTACGAATATAAACTAAGTAGTTAATGCGAAAATTTCAAAAATTTAGAAAAAATACTGACTCGAAAATTTGGGGTTGTGACACCTCATTAACTTTGTTTTAAATATTAAAACAAGGCCTTTCTCATAAGGCTATTGTTTTAAAATAATATCTAGCATAAACCTAGTAACTCTTAAAAATTCTCTACCCTTCTTTTAGAATACCACTATGTAGGTATTCTTATATATACAATTTTAATACATTCCAATGTATTGTAGATAGGTTTATAAAATATTAATATAAATAATATTTCACAACTATATATATAATGTCTAACATTTATGAAATAATCATAATGTTTCATAACTCTATATAAGCATCTCCTCATACTTATATTGTTTCTCCTTGCATTGTCATTACAATGCATTATAGGTATATAATTATCATTATTAATAATATTTATCAAAGTGATAAATAGCTTAGCTTACGCTAATAATTTAGGTAGTGGGTTTTGATGAGGAAAACCCTTGACATCCTTCGTCGGGACTAGGATGTCAAGGACATCCTTAGGAGTTTATTATTTTTACTTAACAACTCTTAGCAACGATTAACTTAGTGCTAAGCTTTAGGTCTTAGGAGACATTTACTGCCTCTCAGCGATTAAGGGTATCTTCGGCATCCCTCTCACGGATTAACCGATAAAAAAAACAACTCAAGTAACCTTCAGTGAACGCCAGTGTTCACTAGTTTCTGGCGACAACAAGATAAAATTTGTTATCCAACCATGGCTTCCAAGCCATTTCAGCTCTTTCCACCCTGGTGGATTCATCTCCTCGTCGACAGGCTACGTTGCGGCCTCTGTGTCCAAAACTTGCATTCCATCCTACCATTAGAATTTAAACCACATCACTTTCAATGTTTACTGGTGGGGCCTTGGCCTTGAGCTCCTCACCAGAAACAAGTACAACTTACATTTACAATTTACAAAATAACAGGGGTATAAAAAGGGATATTACATAATGGTAACATGCAATCAACAAATTGATTCACTACTTTTGAATGTGTTGCATATTTTCCCAATAATTTAGAAATATGAAGATGCAGTCCTGTAATTATTTTCCTCTTATTCTCCCAATGAAGATGAAGAAAATTCTACTTGCTTGTGAAGAGTATATCAAGATGCATTAATTTTTTTCCATGTAACAAAATATTATCTTGATCTTCATGATTTCCATGCTCCAAATTTATAATATTCTCAATGAAACTCAGAATTGCTAAAACCATGGCTTCTAAAACACTTTTAGTAGAGACGATTGACATAATGTTGGGGACAAGATATTTCTCCCTCTTGAGAAATGAAGCAAGCTTTAAATCGTTGCTCACTTCTAGAAAACAAGTAAACAATGAGCTAGGTGTTTCACTACTCTCACATTTTTGGATAAATTTCTCAACCAATGGTTTTATTGTTGTAAAAAAAATCTTACAAAAATTTGTACCATAATCAAATGAATCATAGTTACTTACCCAACACAATGGAAATAACTTAATACACAACAATCTCAAGTCTTTCATTCCACCAAGAAATAATGGTAGGATCCTATATGATTCATAGTCGCACTTCTAATGTGAACCCCACTAGTAGCCAACATGGGTGATGTCGATATATTCTCAACAACATTGTAGCAAGTCCTTTTCAAAATTGAATAAAGCACCAATTTTTTTATATTTTTTATATTCCTTTTATCATTATTTTTACATTTTCAAACATTAATGATTTCCAATCACATTGAATTCTAAAAGACTTAAAAAAAAAATATCTACTATAATACTACACTTTCCAATTACTACTATAATACAACTTGCAGCTATTACAAAAAAAAAAAAAATACCATATGAGTGAATGACCTTTTAATATAGAGATAAAAATGTTGTTTAAATTTTGTGGATAGCATATTCAAAAACCAAACAAAATAGGCATACCTCCAACCTTTCCAGTTGTAGATGGATTTTCTTTCTCTTCCTAAAATATATATCTATGTTCTTTATTTTTGTATGCACTCTATATTATGCATCATTCATCACTCATAAATAGTGTGGTTTTTGGTGTCATGTCCCCAATTTTGGTTCATCCAGTCCCATGGGTGAAAGGCAAGGATAATTTTAGGGGAGAAATTTAGCCCATGGGATATTTTTCCATGTTTTTTTCCAAAAATGATTCGCCAATTTGCATTTTTTGAAGCCCCATTTCGCCCAATTTTGATGGGGTAAACGTTTTTCACTCTAAAAATCGCCAAATTATTATATAAAGTATATAAAATCCTTAGAAATTTAAATAATTTTAGAAAAAAAAATCACCAAATATTTTATAGTTGACATTTTAAGAATTGGTAAGATTCGCCAAGGTTTATACACTTTTCAATAAGTATGGGTCCTTAAAATTATCCCTGGTGAAAGGGGGACAAAATCAACCCCTACGGGAATTAAATTGTATTAATTCTATTTGCTTAGAATTAATTTTAGCCTAAGTCCCATAAATTGGCAAATTTATTTATTAAAGTTAATTTTGATAAATAAAATTAATGGATAATGAGCAAGTGGGCCAAGAGGGTGCCCCATGTGGATGATGTTTCCAGAATGGAGTTGGGGGTGAAGATATGGAAACAAAATGAAAAGAAGGAAGGTGGGGTTAAGGTTTCCAAAACCAGAAAAAGGAAACAACTAGAAAAGATAAGGAAGGCGCACTTGCCAAAAAGACAGTCCAGTTTACCAAATAGGAAACATCCAGAAGTGTTCAGTTTCCATTTCAATGCCTAGTTCACAAAACAAGCAAGTGTTGTTGCAAGAAGGAAACATATAAGGTTAAGAGGGAGCAGTTTCCAAAGGGATAAAAGCATGTCATAAAGAAAAGCAAGAAAGTTCATCCACCCAAGGGGGGGGCGCATTTGTGAAGGGTTCTAACAGGTCATCCAAGGTGAAACTTGCTGAGGAGGTCATCAGAGATTCTATAAAAGAATGATTCCAACTCCCATTCACATATTTTGACTATTTTGTAATTGAATGTGAGAGCTTTAGATTCTCTTATTGAGTGATGTCCTTCAACTTGCTTTGGGTGATGCTCCCCATAGCCAATCTTGTCTAGTTTATTCTCTTTTTCTCCCTCACTCTCTCTAACATGTATTAAAGATTAATTGGTATCCATTGGAGATCTATTTGCAGCCACTAAAGATAAGTTTACAGCCATTAAAGTATGATATCAATATGGGGTCAAATTGCTTCAGAGGATTTTAAGAGTTCAAAGAAGAATCCTTCTCATTATCCCCTCTCTTCCCCCATTATTCAGTATTGCAGGGTGTTGGTGGAAGGTTTGCTCCATCGAAATATTTCCAGTGATAAATAAGATGAAGGATATGATTAGTGATGGCCATATTCAGATATGAAGTGGAACATAAAACTATTCATTCAACTTCTATCATTTCCAAGTGATTCCAGTTTGAGATTCCCCAACGGTGTCATGTTTGGAACTCAAAGAGGTGAAAAGCTAAGGGATTGAATCGTCTTCCTTCTGTCATTGGAGAGGATGGTTTGTTGTTTTTTTGCAGCCATCAAAGCTCTGTAATAAACATCTGAACTCTGTCCTAACATTTTCTCATCTTCTCATATGAATATGCCCGAGAGGCTCGTGATGTAATAATGGCTTCTAGTATTATTTTTCTAGCTTATTTTGGAGTAGTTTTCACAATTCAAACACTGTATTTTCGAATGGTAGATGTATGCAGATGCTTAGATGATTTATAATTTTTGATATAACTCTCCTAATCCATTACATAAATATTTGCGGCCATATATATGTTTTATTGAAGGATTGGGTAGACCTAGGGGGGCATTTTGAGGGCATTTTATGGCATATAAGTTCTCTGAAAATGTAATGATGTGTTTTAAAGTTTTATTCTCTATATTTTCAATCCTATAAGATGTAATATGTCCATTAAATACATAATTAAATCTTACAGTGGTCAAATACAATTTTAATGCCTCCCCCTATGCTCATTAGGCACTTTTTGAGGACTAGTCTTGGAAGAAATTACATAGAATTCATTAAGAGGATCCAATTCAGGTTCCCTAAGTTGCTTCTATTCACACACTGACCATTGAACCACATACAACCTTCAAAAGTAGAATTTGGGAGGGATCTACACCATTTGGGAAGCGAGGCCCAAAAAGAAGCATAGCAGTACAAGTCCTACGAACTCCTCACCAACTCTCAAACCAACTCGCAATTGATGTTTAATAATGTACATGAGGCCCATTGAACTACATACATCAGCTCGATTCACCTTTATTCCATCCTAGTCTAGTATGCATATGCTGGAAGCCTAGGAAGCCTCAAAGAAAGCAACAGTCTATCTGTTGTTGAAAAGTGAAAGGCTCCAATACCTTGTGCATAGGAATTACTGTTCAGACCTGTATTACCTTGCTGCTTCAATTTTCCCATATAAATTCTAGAATCAAAATTTATCCCTACCATCCTTGATTAGTGCATCTGTACACCTCACTTACATCCTGCTCACCATACAAAAATTGTCTAAAATTTACTAGTAAAAATCCTGATAAATTCGATAGTTGGAGTTAATATTCCGGCCAATTCTTGGATGGGATATTACAGTGGTATCAGATCTCTTTCCTCCACCCCCATGGAAGGAAATATCAGTTCACTGATTGAAAGGGAGTGCACAACACCACTACGTTTTTGGCAACCATGTCCATGTACAGTGAGAAAGATTCATACTATGATGATTATTTTAATGAGCAATGTGATGATGGATATCATGAGCAGCATGAAGAATATTGAAGACAATATGAGGAAGATAATTTCCACAAAGTACCTTCCACAAGCATCACCCATGAGATCATGATTGGCAGAAGAGACTATGGTTATTCTGATAGCCATATTCAGGGAAAGGTTGCATGTTCCATAGTCCAAGATCAACTTTCTGTGCAATAGAGAATAAAAAAATTTGAAGCTTGATTGGATTTAATGGTTTCAAACTTCATGAGAATTATTGGATCCTCTTCAATAATAGCCTCCAAGAATATTGACCCAAGAACCAATCATGAGGTTGTTGACAGAATGGAAGAAGGATCCACAGTGGGGGATCAACCTTCAAAGGAGCATGAAGAGTGCATAATTCAACATGATTTTGGAAGCCATGAATTTGAAGAAGCCACAAGCCACTTGGCAGAGGATGACAGAGAAGAAGAAGCATCCAAGGACCAAGCCAAAGGTGCCAAAGTTATGAACAATGTCGAAAGAGATTCCACTTTAAGACATTCACATTTGTTTGTTGGTAATTTCAAGATCACCTCAAGGGAGAGTGGTACTCTTAATGATGGTGAGACATATTTTGGATCTGATCCAAAAGAGGAACACAATTCAGATTTACAGTCACCCCTCGATCCTCAGAATAAAGCATAAATTGGGTACATCTCAGTAGGGTGTGAAGCAGAGAAATGGGTGGATGAACAAGCCATCATAATTCCACCACATAAGGAGGAGAAAATGACACATGGTGAGTTAGTAAATTCTGATTTTTTTGTGTCATTATGTCAATCTGATATGGCATCCACTTCCAGTGAAAAGTTCAAAATGGTTGAGCCCCCTAGTGACGAGGTTCAAAATTTTGGTGTAAAAAATGAATGCTGTGACAAGGCTAAAACTTTAAGAGAAGGCTGGTTATCTTAATTGGGTTAAGATTTTTGTTCATGATTTAGTGCAGATAGAGTTCACAGTGCAGTTTATTATTCATAGTCATCTTACATTTTATTTAGATCTTTTTGAAGGCCCCAAGTTTAATTTTCAGATTGTTCAGTGGATGGGGACAAATATAATCAGAGTGGTGTAGCAGAAGCTTGGTGGAATCCTAACATTGCTTGAGGACAAGCAATCTTGGTAAGGGAGGACTTGTCATGTCCCCAATTTTGGTTCATCTAGTCCCATGGGTGAAAGGGGGACAAAATCAACCCCTAAAGGAATTAATTGTATTAATTCTATTTGCTTGGAATTAATTTTAGCCTAAGTCCCATAAATTGGCAAATTTATTGATTAAAGTTAATTTTGATAAATAAAATTAATGGATAATAAGCAAGTGGGCCAAGAGGGCTCCCCATGTGGATGATGTTTCCAAAATGGAGTTGGGGGTGAAGATATGGCAACAAGATGAAAAGAAGGAAGGTGGGGTTAAGGTTTCCAAAACCACAAAAAGGAAACAACTATAAAAGCTAAGGAAGGTGCACTTTCCAAAAAGACAGTCTAGTTTACCAAATAGGAAACATCCATAAGGGTGCAGTTTCCATTTCAATTCCCATTTCACAAAGCAAGCAAGTCTTGTTACAAGAAGGAAACATCTAAGGTCAAGGTGGGCACATTTTCTAAAGGGAGAAAAGCATGTCATAAAGAAAAGCAGGAAATTTCATCCACCCAAGGAGGGGCATATTTGTGAAGGGTTCTAGCAGGTCATCCAAAGTGAAACTTACTGAGGAGGTCATCATAGATTCTATAAAAGAATGATTCCAAATCTCATTCACATATTTTTACTATTTTGTAATTGAATGTGAGACTCTAGCTTCTCTTGTTGAGTGACGTGCCTCAAATTTCTTTGGGTGATGCTCCCCATAGCCAATCTTGTCTAGTTTATTCTCTTCTTCTCCCTCACTCTCTTTAACATGTATTGAAGATTAATTGGTAGCCATTGGATATCTATTTGTAGCCACTGAAGATAAGTTTGAAGCCATTAAGGTATGATATCAAGCTGGGGGTGAATTGCTTCAGAGGCGTTTAAGAGTTCAAAGAAGAATCCTTCTCTTTATCCTCTCTCTTCTTCCCAATTCTTTAGTATTGCAGGGTGTTGGTGGAAGGTTTGCTCCATTGAAAGATTTCCAGTGATCAATAATATTAAGGGTCTGATGAGTGATGGCCATATTCAGATATGAAGTGGAACTTACAGCCATTCATTCAACTTCTATCATGTCCAAGTGATTCCAGTTTGAGATTCTCCAAGGGTGTCATGTTTAGAACTCAAAGAGGTGAAAAGCTAAGGGATTGAATCCTCTTCCTTTTGTCATTGGAGAGGATGGTTTTCTGTTGTTTTGCAGCCATCAAAGCTCTATAATAAACATCTGAAATCTGTCCTAACATTTTCTCATCTTCTCATATCAATATGCCCCAGAGGCTCGTGATGTAATAATGGCTTCCGATATTATTTTTTCTATCTTATTTTGGAGTAGTTTCCACCATTCAAGCACTGTATTTTCGAATGGTAGATGTATGCATCTGCTTAGATGATTTATAATTTCTGATATAACTCTCCTAATGCATTACATAAATAGTTGCAGCCATATATATGTTTTATTGAAGGATTGGGTAGACCTAAGGGGGATTTTGAGTGTGTTTTATGGCATATAAGTTCTCTGGAAATGTAATGATGTGATGTAAAGTTTTCTGATCTATATTTTCAATCCTATAAGATGTAATATGTCCATTAAATACAGAATTAAATCTTACAATGGTCAAATACAAGTTTAACTCCTCCCCCTATGTTCATTGGGCACTTTTTGAGGACTAGTCTTGGAAGAAATTACATAGAATTCATTAAGATGATCCAATTCAGGTTCTATATGTTTCTTCTACTAAAAAAAAGACCCTTGAACCACATACAACCTTCAAAAGTAGAATTTTGGAGGGACGTACACCATTTGGGAAGCCAGGCCCAAAAATCAGCATAACAGTCCAACTCCTACCAACTCCTCACCAACTCTCAAACCAAATCCAAATTGATGTTTAATAATGTCCACGAGGCCCATTGATCTATATAAATCATCCCGATTCACCTTTATTCCATCCCAGTCTTGTATGCATATGCGGGAAGCCCAGGAAGCCTTGAAGTAGGAAACAGTCTGTCTGTTGTTGAAAATTGAAAGGCTCCAGTACCTTGTGCATAGGACTTACTATTCAGACCTGTCTTACCTTGTTGATGCACTTTTCCCATATAAATTCCAGAATCAAAAGTCATCCCTACTATACTTAATCAGTGGATCTGTACACCTCACTTACATCCTGCTCACCATACAAAAATTGTCTAAAATTTACTAGTAAAAATCCTGATAAATTCGACAGTTGGAGTTAGTATTATAGCCAATTATTGGCTAGGATGTCACATGTGTTAAGATATTTTTTAACTCATTTTTGTCCAAATTCAAATTTTTATTAAACATTAAAAAAGAATTTTTGGAATTGCAAATATCACTTGAGATTGCAAAATTCAATGCAATAATAATATTTTAGAGGTTGAATCCATTTATGAATTTAAAATGTAATATAAGAAATGAAAATTGCAATTTAACTAAAATTATATAACCAAATTCTAGATAACAAAAAACAATCCAAAGTATATAAATTTTAACCCACTCCATGTGACTTTTCATTAAAAAAAATAACAAAAATGACAAACTTCCATTTATAAAATCACCATACTTTGATGCTTGTGTCAAAGAAACACACATAAGTTATCATTGGCGAGAACAACATACATACTAGGTTTTCATTACCTCTTCTAGCATTCGATGCAGTGACCTCGAATAGAGTAGCATCCGATAAGGAGAAGCTTGAATCCTTCAATTGAATTATTACAAATATTTACTAATCCATATTAAATTGCATCTAATTCTACCTTTCCTTCCTAGGCCTCAAGAACCATATTTATCAAATGAAAAAAAAAACCATAGAACTTAATCTTAGATAATATATCCCATGACCATAACAGATATGTAGGAGCCTTACTTTGGCATTGTTTTTTATAAGAAAAAAGTATGATTTTCCTCATTCATAACACTCTTCATGCTTGGCTTAACATCATATATCACTTCAATCTTATAAACAACAATCAGGAGCAAGGAATTCCAAAACATGTATAATAGGTCATTACTTGTGCACAAAGTGGCTTGTTAAAGCATGCACCTTTCTTCTAACTACTTTATAGGTCTAGGATTTTGGTAGGTTAGTTTACAAAGGGCCGACTTTATTCCACTATCATTAATGCATATCAATCATATGAAAAAAAAATACATGGCAAGAAACAAGATCCTTAATATCTAGCCTAGGAATATTAATCTCATCATTTAGTATTCTATATCTAGTCTAGAAATATTTTCTTTGATAATTTGTATGTAAAATTTGATAAAAATATATTTCATTGTGTATTTTGGCATTGATTTCTTAATATACTATAGATCCCTTCAAAATTTCAGTATGATGTCTTCAATCAAAACATTATAAAAAAAAGAGGTTTAGAGAAGATGTTGTTAGGAAAGAGCATGTTCTATTGATTCAATTATTTACCTCATCAAATCATGTGATTTTATCTTAAAACATCATGTATATAAACAAAAAATTACTTTCTAAGTATGAAATTAAACTACATGGATATTGACTTACTACTTATGTATACTATCTTAGCTAAATCCTTTTCTTACTTATAATTGGGTACGTACTTATTCTTTAAAGATAAAAAACATATTTAACCATTTCAATAAATATTATATCACAATGGTTCAGTTTAAAAAAACATGTTAACCAATTTAATAAATATTATATCTCAATGCTTAGTTTTCAAACATATGGAATACATATACATTCTATAATAAAGTCGGTGAAGAAGATAAACTTTGTGTTTAAGGTTAATGGATAAAGCCACCCAAAAGACTTTGACACTTAAAAATAGTCATACTAACTATAGTTCAAATAAATGTTGAGTCTTTCATTCATAACCAATAAATGGTACCTACTATATATATTAAATGGTACTTACTATATATAAATGGTAATAATGATCAAGCAAATAAATGTTGATCGTCAGTGTACTATATATTAACTACCTCAAGAAGATCAATCAAATAAATGTTGTTAGAATTGTGACAACAATAACTTATGGTAATGTCATGTCCCTATTTTGACCCTTGTAATATTTTGGGCTATAATGTAAATATTGTATGCATATTATGTATGATTCCTAGCGTGGAGCTCAAGGCCAAGGCCCTGCTAGTGAACGCTCGACCGTGAAGAGGCAAGTATTGGATATTATGCTACCCATGTGCTAGTGAACCATGGGGATGTAAATATGCATTTTAATATAAATTGTGTATAAATGCCCACAACTAGCTATGCAATGCAACAAGAGACGGAGGCATGATGTTTACAAGGAATTGGGAGGGAAATATTCAAACCGTTGAGCCAATCAAGTCAAGCCAAGTGTCAATGAGAGAACCCACGAACCCTCAACTACCTATGTTGACTTTTGTGCTCAATCATTCATTTCTCCCAAGAGTTGGTTAAGGTAGTTAATGCCTTGGGGAATGGGAGGTATGGTTTTCCAAATTCAAGAATGGGCAAGCCACCCTACATGGAAAATCATGTATGGCTTCCTTGGCAAGAAAGGAGCCACAAAATTTCTCCCCAATCCATTCTTCACCCATCAATTTTGCTCTCTCACGAGTTGGGAGCTACCTAGGCATTTTCCTCCATGGTTTTGCTGTGTTTTCCTTCATTTTCCTAGCTGGGAAGGGCATTTTTGTGTTGTATAATAGTGGGGAAGAAAGGGAATCGGTTTGGGGTTTTATAGAGGCCTTTTTGGCCCACTGAATGCTCCTACATCTGTGGGAGAAATCGGTTTTCTTCTCTGGGGTTGACTCCCTCTTCCCACAGTCCGTTTTGGGTGTGCAATGATTTGGGAAAAAAACCCATTGACCCTAATTTGTAAAATCCATTGTTAAAATGTGTATCCATGCCCAGTTTTTGAAGTTGTTGTGTATAAGAGAATGTTGGGGCTGAGATGGGTATCCATTGCTTTGGGTTGTGCTGAGCTTGAGAGTCCCCTTTTTCCTTGTAAATATCATGCCCAGCTCGGGGGTGGTCTCTAAGTGCTGAAATAATACAGGTTAGGTAGAGACCTATGGTTGGGTGGAACGTTGCAACGACATAGCTAGTTGCTTGGGACAACATTACAGCGAGATAAGTATATTCTCTCTATGTGTTTTACTTCTGCACTGTTTAAATTAATTGATGATTGTCATTGATATGTTGAATGCATGTGAGAAAGGTGTGTGTATGATGTCTTATTCCACTGTGCATGTTCGCTTGATTTGCATCTGCACACATATGCATTTTATTGTAATGCCAATTGTTTATATTTATATGAATCATGAATGTTGAAATGGGCTAAGTTTTATACAAGCCCATATTTTAGTGCCATGTTCCCTTCCTTGCATTGGGTCAACGGGAGGGGACGTGACAGGTAAAACCAAATTTACTTGGATGGTGAATGTATAATATTGTGTGTCTTCTTGTTTTCCATTGTGTTATCTTGTTTTCTCATTGAGTTATTCATTTAGTGCAATTTTTTTTGTGAAGTTTTCATGCATATCCAATAAATGGTAGTGTTAGTGCTTTATATATCAATATCAATTAAATGGTAGTGTCACTGCAGTCATAATGAAGCAGGTCAATCAGATAAATTTTGTGTGTTAGCTTTCAGTTTTCATGCATATTCAATAGATTCTATTGTCGGTTTTCATGCATATCCAATAAATGGTAGTGTCGGTGATTTACGTATTAATTAAATGGTAGTGTAAATGTAGTCCTAATGAAGCATTTCAATTAGATAAATGTTGTGTGTTAGCTTTCAATTTTCATGCATATCCAAGTTTTCATACAAACAAATGCAATAAAAGGAATGTTTATTTGTTTCACAAATTGAGGAAAAAACACAAAGATTCTTGAAGTAATGGGAAATGATAATGATATATCTTAGTAGGATTGGAATTTCAAATTAAAGTGTCAAATTCCTTTACATTTGTATATTAGATTTAAGGTTAACAATTTTTATGCAAATTCATAAGTTTAAAATTCCTTTACATTTTTATATCAAATGTCATCTTAACAATTTTTAATATTTTCTAATTTTTGTTCATAAAATGTTTTACTATAAAAAAAATTAATAAATAAAAAAATACACCAACAAACTTTTTAATAATTGAAGAATAGTTTCTATTTTTAAATCTTAAAAAAAACATAATCTAAAATTAATATTTGCTCCTTTTAATTTCGCAAGTAAATTGTAAAAAATAATTGACTCGCCTTAAATGTAAAACAGAAAATCAGATATTCCACGACTCGCCTTAAATGTAAAACAAAAAATCAGATATTCCACAAGAACAACTAAAGCATAAAAAGAAGTTTGCTCTCTTCAACCGTCTGACAAATCCTCAAATCATCACATAATAAGAGGCAATCAAGATATTCCACAGGAACCATCGACTAAAGTATAAAAAAGCGTTTGCTCTCTTCAACCATTTGTTTACAAATCATCACATCATAATAGACTATTTTACAAGATAGATAGTATAGTACTCCTATGTAAGAATTATGGCAACCAAAACCATCCGAGTTTTTTTTTTCCCCAAAACCAAAACCATCCGAGTTATCATTACAACAACATAAATTTAAATTTTAGCATGAATTTTGTTAGATCTATTGACTTGGTTAGCAAAACAGACCGCATTTGTTTTCCACATTAAACTAACAGGTTTCCACAAAACAATATATACAGAAAAAGAGACATTTACCATTCCAAGGACTTTAATATTTTATGCAAAACTCCAATTTTCCATTTCCCTCCACAACTTCATGCAACTTGTTGGCCTTGCAAAATTCATGATTTAATAATATTGAGTAAATAACAAATTTGGGTACTACCCATTTTCAAACTTTTCATTATGTAACATCACAACCATTTTCCTGTTCTCAATATTGGAATATGCAACAATTAAAATTGTGTCAGTGAAAACAACAAGCAGTATTCCTTTTCCTACCATTTCATTGAACAATTTGAGAGCATCATGGAGGCAACTTGCTTGCGATATCCATGGATTAAAATAGTATAAGATATGAAATCCAACAAGATTCCTCTTTCTCCCATTTCATTGAGATAGTATTCATTATGACCTTCGGAAAAATTCTTCTTTCTTCAGTTTCATGGAGTAAATGAAGGGCATACTATAAATGAATTGTCTTGCAGTAAAATTTCGTTAAGATAGTGTAATTATGATATCCAACAAAATTTGTCTTTCCACCATATTAACATAATTTAAGAGCTAAAGCCTTCTTATTATTTCTTATTCTGTAAAATGCAGCAATGAGAGTCCTATAAATTGTAACGTCCCCTCCCGTGGACCCAATTCAGGAAGGGAACATGATACCATTCTCTGGGGATTTCATAAAACTCATTTGATTCATACACATAAATTCAAAAGTGTGCAGATGCAAATTAAGCAAATATGCACAGCGGAATTAAAACTCATCCACACACATATCATATGCACACTGCATATCAAAACAGTCATCAAGTTAAACATTGCATAAGTAAATACATAGACATAAAAACACTTATCTTCATTGTGCAATTGTACCAAACAACTAGCTATGTCGTTGCAACGTTCCACCCAACCATAGGTCTCTGCCTAGCCTGTATTATTTCAACACTCAGAGACCACCCCCGAGCTGGGCATGATTTCTACAAGGAAAATGGACATTCAAGCTCATACACAGCCAAATAATCATTTCATCTAAGCCAAGCCAGTCCACAACTGGGTTTACAAGGCTAAATCTGAACCCTCTTCCTTTATGGGTGCTTGCACTCAAGATCAAGCCAAAGCAATGGATACACATCTCAACCCCAACATTCTCTTACACACAACAATTCAAACTGGGCATGGATACACATTTTCAGCAATGGGATTTACAAACAAGATGGCCATGGACTTTCCCAAATCTTGGGCACACCAAAAACGAATTGCAGAAAGGGAAATTCAACCACAGGGAAGGAAAACTATTTCTCCCACACATATATAAGCATTCGACAGCCAAAACAGTCTCAATGGAAACCTCAAAATGACTCCTCTTCTTCCCCACTGGTATATAACACAAAAACGCCCTTCTCAGGAAGCTCCAAACTTGTGAGGGAGAGAAACTGGTTGATGGGTAATGGCTTGGGGAGCAATTCATGGCTCCTTTTTTTTCTAAGGAAGCCAAAAACGATTTTCCATGCAGGGTGGCTTGCCCATACTTGAATTTTGGATAGCCATACCTCCCATTCCCCAAGGCATTAACTACTTCACCCAACTCTTGGGAGAAATGAATGATTGAGTACACAAGTCAACATGGGTAGTTGAGGGTTTTATGGGTTCTCTCATTGACACTTGGCTTGAATTGATTGGATCCAAGGGTTTGAATATTTCCCTCTCAATTCCTTGTAAAATCATGCCCCATCTCTTGTTGCATTGCATAGCTAGTTGTGGGTATTTTATTAAAATGAATATTTACATGATATGCGCAATTCCACTGTGCATGGCTAGCACGTAAACCATATGCATCAATAAATAGATGGCGAAAACTTGGCCTTGAGCTCCTCACCACGATTTTATAACAATATTACATCATTAACGATTTTAATCATAGGGTCAAAATGGGGACGTTACATAAATAACCACGCCAAGCATAATCTCTTTTTCCACCATAGCATCATAGAGTTTTACAGCTTCATGAATACTACCTATCTTGCATAACTCGTCCATAGCATTTGTGAATGCTGCAATGTTGGGAAGAATCCCTTATCTTGACATTCTAGAATACAAATCGGAAATTTTTTTAATCTTTTCCTCTTTGCTGCTTCTTTAATTTTACCCTCTTTGTTGTGTCTCACAATCAAAATATTGAAAAACTCGAGGCCATAAATAAGGCCCCTCTTTAACATTGCTATCAGGAATCTTTCGGCTTCCTGCACTTTGCGGATTTTTTAGATTCCATAAATTAATACCTCATCCCTAAATGCATTAGGGACAATATTGTGCTCCACCATTTCATCTAGAAGTTGAAAAGCTTCCTGGTATGGCCTTCATGAAAAAGTCCACTAATAAGTGCATTGTAAGTAACAATATCAAGAACAATACCTTATCCAACCAAATTGGCATAAAGCTTAAACGCCTGATGCAAGTTGCCTTTTTTACAATACCCAACAATCAAACTCATATAATTGAATATGTCTGGAAATATGTTTGTTCCAACCATCTCATTTAACAAATTTAAGGTTCCCTACATGTTGCCTTATTTACAATGAGCATCAATCATATTTCCTTATTTGAAGTCCTCAATGCCTAGGTTGAGGACTTCATCAACTAAACCCAACCCCTATATTGATGATCAATTCATAACCTAGAGTTTCTAAATACAAATTTAAAGAAAAATCCCATGCATGAAATTGAAAGACAACATTTGGGTAAATTCAAGAGTTTTGGTTGGATTTAAACGATACCCTGTTTGAAATTTTTTTACCACCAACAAGTTTCGTCTACTCATTTTCAACTTGGCATCTACAAAAAAACCTATTTTTACAATGATGCAAATCGGTCATTGGGAACCTTATCTGGAAATTCGTTACCATCCATTTTGTAGTTAGGTGCCAATGTAGTCTTTTAAGAAATCTATACTTAGAATGAGGAAAATCCTCAGGGAGATCCTTCCTTGGATTTAATATTATTTCAAAAGAGAAAAAGCTCAGTGTGGATATGAACCCATTAATAGGCATCACTAAAAACTTAGAAGGAGTAGAAGTTTGCAGCTTGAATGCAACAGACTTTGTGTTGAGCAAACTCTTGAGGTGAATTATTGTCCTGCATTTGCATCCAACTTCAAAATCTATCCTCATCTCATTTTCATCCACTTGAACAAGGCTATCCATCTTTACACTCACCCAAACCATCAATACAGAAGTTCAGCTCTAGAAGAGTATGGATCCATAAGTGAGGTTATCTAATTCTTTATTTATAAAAAAGGATGAATTTGGATGAGTTATGTTAATGCACTAGAGTTGGATAATGTCACGCTCCAAAATCTCTTTGATAATAATTATCCCTAACAATTATTTTATTTTATTTTTTGTTATTGGGTGAAAACGCAAAGGTGGGTAACACTTCCGTGAGAATCGGGTGCCCGATCAACATAGCGGAAGCTATTCGGCCGAATAAACATATTTATTCGGCCAAATAAAATTTGTTATTCGGATGAATAACTATATTTATTCAGCCAAATAATCGATACATTATTCGGCCGAATAACGTTTAATGGTGGACCGTTTAAAATGATGGAGACCTCGAAATACGTGCAAATGCATAGCCGACCGGTAATTTTCACCGGTGGTTCTATGTTTATTCGGGTGAATAATTATTCGATCGAATAATTATTTAGCCAAATAAGGATTCAGCATAAAAGGTCGGCTGCGGCCCACATTCATCATTTTTCTCTGTGCAGTCGACTGGTCCTTGCTTGTCTCCCCGATTGGTCCCTGCTAGCCGCTATCGGACCCCGCCTGGTCTCCGCTTGTTGCCCCTCTGTTTGCTCCACCTGTCGTCCCTGTGTGTTGACATGGTGGATTCTCCACCCTCCCGACGTAGAGATCCGCCACCCTATTGTACCGCTCTCGGTGTGGAGATCTGCCACCCTATTTGCCTGCTCTCGGAGTGGAGATCCGCCACCCTATCGGCCGACTCTCAGCGTGGAGATTTGCCACCCTATCGGCCTCTTCTCAGCGTGGATATCTGCCACCCTCTCATCCTTCTCTCGGCATGGATATCTCTTGGCCTTCTGGCCTTCTCGGCGTAGATATATCTCTCCTCTCGGTCTCTTGGTGGCATGGTTCTTTTGCCGCTTTGGGTCTCCTCTCGGCCTCATCTCGGCTTGGTTCTTTTTCCGCTTTTGACCTCCTCTAGTCCTGGTCCTGTCGCCTCTTTCGATATCCTCTCGGCCTCATTTTGATGACGTCGACGTCATTCTGTCACCTCTTTCGACGTGGATTGCGAAATTGGTTTGGTGTGGTGTCTACGAGTTCATTGAGGAGTTGGACAAGACATCGGCCAATTTGCAGGTAATGTTATTTAGTTTTTTTTTTTCTTTTTGTTAATTTTTAAATTTTAATGTTGGTACATTTGTTGCAGGTGCAGTTTCGTCTGTTCGGTGCTTGGCTTCGTTATGCTTCCTTCGTTTTTTGGCTTAACTCGAAATAAACAGGTATGCCTTCTAATTAAAAATCAAATATAGGTTTGGTTAACTCAATTAATTTGTCAATTTAATTTATTATAAATGGTTTTTTTCAATAGGTGAGTGCTGAAATCTGTCCATGGGGATAGAGTTCATGAACTCTGTCCATGTGGACAGAGTTCTATTTACACATTTTTTTTACAAAATCAATAAATTTAGTTTTTAATAAATTCAAAATGGTTATTTATTTCTAAACTTGATTATTTTACAATATAATTGTCTTTAACTAGCATTATCAAATAAGATTAGAAATAATCATCCATAAGAATCATTTAGTATTTCCTATTACACCCTCATAATGTTACATAACATAGTTTTCAAAAATAAAGTTAATTTACTCTGTCTACATTTACAGAGTTCATGGATAGAGTCCATGAACTCTGTAAATGTGGACAGAGTTAGTGAACTCTGTCCACATGGACAGAGTTCATAGATCAATATATTACCCTAAGTTTCCAAAGGCAATTGAATTATGCACCAAACAAAAAATTATGATCTCATATTTGAAGTTAATTTCTTTATTGTGGAGATTTTAGGAGTCAGCTCATTGCCCTGGTGTTTTTAATAAGCCATAGGAATTGGAATAGGTCAAGTAAGCACACAAATTAGTTCCCCAGATTCACAAAGTAGTGGAAAGAAGTAGTCATATATTTAATTGAGAAACCAATTGAGGGAAAATGATGGTCTTGAGTTTTAGCCAGGCTATGGTGACGATTCATGGTATTATGTTTTCTTTTGGTTGCAACATGGAAAACTTGGAAAACATAATACCATGAATTGTCAGCTTTGCTAGGATTAACACTTGCTATCTTCCGTGAGACATAGTTCATGATACATAGTTCATTCAATCTCTTAATGAAAATATATTGTACAGTCCAAGCTCTCATTGTGTTTAGAGCTTTTTGCTTCTGTTTCCATGGAAAAATAGGATTTTTTTAAATTAAAAAGGTACCGGTTTCAAATTAAGAACAATATTTTATGATTCTACGGAATAATGAAAATATTTGTAGATATAATATATGTTTAAATTATTAAAACATCAAATAAGTTATTAATTTAGGATTTAATCAAGATGTAACATGTTAATGAACTGGTTCCTTTACATATTGGTTCCCTTCATTTAAAACATCAAAAACACTTAAAAGATTGGCACATTAATTCCTCATACATCCAACAATATTAGCTATACTCATTTTAAGAACTATTAGAGGATATTAGGTATATCTAGGTCCTTATTAAAGAACTTAGTTTCTTTAGCAATTAGGTCTTAGAATTTGTAGAATTAACAAATAGAATTTGAATATGTTATGAGTTGATACTTGTGTAAGTGTAGATATCATATCAAATGGAAAGAGAGGAGTTTTCGAGGAAAAAGCGTAGGAGGTCATCACATTCCTCGAGAGTTGGTGTCCCAATTGATAATCGAAGGTTGTCAAATTCTCCTCGGGATTCAAGCTTATTGTATAGTTCACATTCATTCGATCATCGGCGAGTCAATAGGGGTACATATGATTCCCCTTTATCTTCTGTGGGAGAACGTCGATCTCGACCTTCTATTGGTATGAACATCAATCTCTTAATACATGTACAAATTGTATTTTTGTGTGTACGCAAAGTTTGTACATGCTTACACATAACTTTGTTTGTATTTGAAGCAAAGCATGGTTCAGAAGAGGCTCATAATTCTACAGAGAGGGAGGAAGATTGAGCAAGGGATACAGATGCGAGTGCAGAGCAAGGTTCCCAAGAAGCTCGTCATTCTACACAGAGTGACAATGGTTGAGCCAGTACACAATATGTTGAACTAGCCGAGGGTTGTACACCCATGACAATGTATCCATCTAATTTACATGAGGAGCTTCCATGGGAAAGTGGTGTTCATCAGATGACTCTTGAAAGTTTTAGATCCCACTACGACAAGTTGCAAAGTGATTTTACTACTTTGGATCTCCCTCTAGAGAGCAAACAAAGTTTGGAGATTGTTTTGGGATCAGTGCAAAAATTCATTGAGGCATATGAGGATCTCAAACCAACTACAAATGGTTTTGTTGATTTGATGCGAAGACGAAGGGCACAGGTGATGGGTCTGGACAAGTGGGTTGTTGTGAAGGTGAGAGTGACCAAAGAACAAGCCAATTCAATGTTTAATTTCAAAGAAGGTCTAAAGCGAAAAATGTTGAAAGTGCATTATTTCAAGCATCCTGAACTTGCACATCTAATATATGGTCAGTTCCTTGTAGCCTATGGTCGGTTGCCATGGAACAATGAGGTTCCTAATTATTTTGCTAGATTTTTTTATGTAGAGTTTAAGAAACAAATGAAGCCAGACTATACCGATCTTCATTTTGAATTTTATGGAGTTGGAAAGGGTCGAATATATAATTGAAAAAGATGCTCTTCGAGACCCTATGACTCTTCGACCTCCACCCCAGATATATCGCCCACCGAGGCTTGTGGCATTAAGATTAGAGATGGAGCCCACATCCCAACTTGGGACAATTGCAAGGGATTTTGCTGGCGATGGTTTAACGTCGGCATTAGTTGGAGTAGATGTGGGATTGGTTCGAGAGAGGGCTCTGTTAAGATTCAATATGCTACGACAGAAAATATCAGCATTACATTCCATTTCACAACAATAGCATATACAAGATCACTGAAAGAACAACAAGCACAGCATAAACATAAGAGACACAAATTTATCCTGGGAAACCCTCATGGGGTAGAAAACCCAGCAAAGCTTCCTCAATATAGATGACCAACAAATACAAATATGTAAACCATAGACATGAGCTCCTTCTCCTCCATAGCAGATCTCTCCCTCACCTATGCGTTATTCACAAGTGAGTGTAATGTGTGTTAAATGAGTAACACACCTCCTCTATTTATACACAACTCCGACTTGTATTTTACATTGACTAGGTCGGACCCAACTTAATTACTTAACATAATGTGGTAGGGCCGACCCCACTAGGGTGGTCTAATAACCCCTTTAACCCACATGACTCATACAAGACCGACCCCCACTAGGGAAGTCTAATAACCCAAGTTACCACATTCTCTACGGAGGAATAAAACATCTCCGGATATACAATAAGGCCTTCACGGAGGAATGAAACATCTCTGAAATAATAAAGTACAAATATAATATTCTTAGAAGTTACAATATTTCAACACTCCCCCTTAACGAGAAGGATATTATAACAACATCTGCAAGAGCAAGGAGTCATCAACATCGTACATGATACATTTATAAATCATTGGAAGCTTTCTTCATACATCATCAGTAACTCAAACAGTTACTGGAACATCTTTAAGATCTTCAATACTGGAACATCAACATCTTCAGTACTGAGTCTTCATCTTCTGCAGCACTCGAACAACTACAGTAACATCATCATCTGGATCACTCGATCAACAGCCTCATCTTCTAGATCAACCGATAGACATCATCATCTGGATCTCTCGATCAACAACCTCATCATCTGGATCTATCGATCAACATCATCATCTGGATCCTCATGATCAATAGCCTCATCGTCTACTAGACCATCACGATCAGCAGCATCGTCATCTAGACCATCACGAGCAGCAGCATCGTCATCTAGACCATCACAATCAGCAGCATCGTCATCTAGACCATCACGATCAACAACATCATCATCTAGATCATCATGATCAACAACATCGTCATCTATATCATCACAATCAACAGCATCGTCATCTAGATCATTACGATAAACAACATCGTCATCTAGATCATCATGATCAACATCTCGATCCTCTCGATCAAAAGCATCAACATAGAAGCATACTCTGCAATGTACAAGATCCTATTATGGGATGATCAATCCATCTCACTTTAGGACATAGGTCCAAGGATGACACAATCCTGATCCACTTACGGGATGATCAATCCTTATCAATTTAAGACATCTCTCATGTCTATGGACGATGCAATCCAGATCAAATTACAGGATGATCAATCCTTATCTCTTTAAGACACCTCACCATGTCTAGGGATGATGCAATCCCGAATCAACTTACAGGATGATTAATCCTTATCACTTTAAGACATCTCACCATGTCTAGGGATGATGCAATCCCGAATCAACTTACAGGATGATTAGTCCTTATCACTTTAAGACATCTCACCATGTCTAGGGACGATGCAATCCCAAATCAACTTACAGGATGATTAGTCCTTATCACTTTAAGACATCTCACCATGTCTAGGGACGATGCAATCCCGAATCAACTTATAGGATGATTAGCCCTTATCACTTTAAGAAATCTCACCATGTCTAGGGACGATGCAATCCCGAATCAACTTACAGGATGATTAGTCCTTATCACTTTAGGACATGAGTCCAAGGACGATGCAATCCTGATCCACTTACGGGATGATCAATCCCTATCACTTTAGGACATGAGTCCAAGGACGATGCAATCCTGTCAGATACATTTTGAAACAAATGCTTAGGGATGATGCAGTCCTATCATGTACATTTTGAACCAAACGCTCAGGGATGATGTAGTCCTATCATGTACATTTTGAACCAAATGCTCAGGGATGATGCAGTCCTATCATGTACATTTTGAACTAAACGTTCAGGGATGATGCAGTCCTATCACGTCCACTAGGGACCACTTTCTCGAAGACATATGTCTACGGATCTCTTTTAGGACATGTGTCCAGGGATGATACAATCCCATCTCGTCCACTTAGACAAAGTCTAAATACCATATATCGACCTCATCGTCAGAACTAGTAACCTCATCATTGACCTCATCGTCAGAACAGGTAACCTCATCATCGATACAAGTATCCTCGTCATCGATACAAGTATCCACATCATCAATACAAGTATCCTTGTGATCGATACAAGTATCCTCATCATCAATACAAGTATCCACATCATCAATACAAGTATCCTCGTCATCGATACAAGTATCCTCGTCATTGATACAAGTATCCATATCAATATAGTATCCACATCATCGATACAGTATCCTCATTAATACAGTATCCACATCAACGATATAGTATCGTCATCAATACAGTATCCACATCAACGATATAGTATCCTCATCAATACAGTATCCACATCAATGATACAGTATCCACAAAATATCATTATCGACCATATAACTCCCCCTTTTGAGGAGGGTCCTTCTGAACTACACCAAGCTTGTCTCGGAAACATTCAAACTCTTCTCGAGACAGAGGTTTGGTCAATACATCAACAACTTGTTCGTCAGTGCTCACATACTCGAGCTTGATAGCTCCTTTCTGCACCATATCCCGTATATAGAAATATCGGATCTCTTTGTGCTTTGACTTATCATGGAACACTGGATTCTCTGTCATCTTGATACAACTCTGGTTGTCACACAGGATCACAGTAGGGTCCAAAGTCAAACAGTCCTGATAACAACTTCTGAAGCCATAGCGCTTCACAACTAGCAGAGCAAGCAGCCATATATTCCGCTTCTGCTGTGCTGAGAGCCACATTATACTGCTTCCTGCTAAACCACGAGATCATGGCAGATCCCAGACAATAACATCTACCCGATGTGCTCTTCCTGTCTGATACACTTCCTGCCCGGCCAACATCTGTCTAGTCATACAATTTGAAATCATGATCTCCAAGATAACATAGATCAAAGTCTATTGTACCCTTTAGGTACCTCATCACATGCTTTGCAGCTATCAGGTGAACATGCCTAGGTTCCACTAGATACTGTCTCAAGGTGTTTCACAGCAAAGCATATATCCGGCCTTGTATTCGTTAGATACATCAATGACCCAATAATCTATCTGTACAGAGTCACATCCACTAACTCTGATGAGTCATCCGCTAATAGCTTCAAGTTGGAATCCATGATAGTGGCCATGGTTGTACATTCCAACATATCAAATCTTCTCAATATTTCCACAACATACTTTCCCTGGTTGAGAAAGATTCCTTTTGGGCCTTGCCATACTTCCAAACCTAGGAAGTAAGGCATCAATCTAAGATCTTTCATCTAGCTTCTTCTTGCTTTCCATGATCTATTTCTCATCACCTGTCAAAAAGAGATCATCCACATATAGTAATAGTATGTCAGGTTCATCATCCATAAAGGATCAACTTTACTCTTGGTAAAGCCCAATCTTGTCAAGAAGCTATCAATTCTGTGACTGAACATCATTCACACTCATCATTGAGTGATCTTCTACATATCTATCTATTACATCTCCCATCAGATGGGTCTACTGATATGAGCCTCAAGATCATTCAAACTCTGTGGTGAGTTCCTTTTTGCATTCATCTAAGAGAGGAATGTCATCTGAATATATACACCATCTTCAACCTTGTATCAAAGGTTGAAATCCACATCACCCATGGTGATCATTAAGCTCATCAAATGACTATCGATCCTGGGTACCCGTATAGAGCTTTCTTTAATTGAATACTGGGAGTTTTCTCGATTCGTACTTTTTCTTCAATTACACCATTAAGAGAATGGTCTTATCTAGCCACTTGGAGAAAACATCTCGTCATGATCCTCTTTCTCTTTCTAAGAGAATCTTCTAGCCACGAGCTTTCTATAGTATGTTTTATTTGTAAGTCTTCATCCATCACTTGTTCGATGTTCATCATTCTTCATGATCTTTCCTACAAATCAAGTTTAATTACATGATTAGTAATATTTCATAATCATCAAATCATGTTGACATGATAACCTATTATGCATACAGATATGATTCACATAGTTATGCAACTATCTTAACCAATACTTTGGCACAAAACTTTTCCATATCCTGTATGCATACAGTGGCTATCTAGATGCCTTCCATCTCTACCATAACATACTATCAAGAGCCTGCACAGCTCTCAGCATGTTAGCAAAGAGGTTTCATTCTAGACAAGTAACAATGGAATGTTTGTCCAACTTACCAATCATATGCATATTAGTAGTATACTGTTCAATGCTATAAGAATGCTTACACTCAACATGATATATTCTAGGAATACAAATATGCATACAACTACTATGAGCAATATCATTTACTATTTCCGAGATCCAAATAACAACTCAAATACTTATCTTTTATGTTTGTATGGTTGCCTCCCGCTTCTATATGTCTTTGAACTTCTATTCCTTCTGCACCACTATGCATGCTTAAGTGTGCACTAGTGTCATCCTCATGATCTCATACATAAACATACATTCATTAGTATAATTTTAATACTATCAAAACATTATAAACTTGAGTATGTATGGTCATGATCATTTCATACATAGGTATACTAAGATCCTAACACAGTAGGATTATAACTTGATATAGGAAAACATACCTAGATTATCATGCTTGGTTATGTCTTAACATACCCAAACAATATCTTCTTTGTGACATCCCTCTCTAATGATAAAAAAAAATAAAAATTTATGTTTGATTTTATTTTAAATTATTTTATTATTTTGAGATTATGCAATAAGGAAGCCAGATGAGAAATCGGCTGACTTAAGTCCTAGGAGGACTGTTGTAAGCAAACAATTTTATTATATTAATATAAGAATGAGCAGGAACAACCAAGTTAAATGAGGAGATCATGCATGGAGAAGTGGGGGACAGGTTAGAGTTAGCCTCTGGGAAACCAAAACAAGTGTCAGGAGTGTATTTAAGACACTAGACACACCCTGAAAATCAGGGATTTGATTAGCTGCGAAAATTCCATGAGGAATTGGCTGCTAATGGTAAGACCTAGGCAAAACTATAAAAGATGGCATATGTGAGGAGGAGGGACGCTGCTGAGTATGCCGGAGAGAATTCCACTTGCTGTGTGAGCACTCTGTGTTAGGCAAGGGATTCAAGAAACAAGACTGAGTTTGAGGCTAACTGTCCACATTTTTCCATGCATGTGTCTGGCTCGGGGGTGATTGCGTACAGACTTGGTGTTTGTACCTAATCTACGGTTGGGAGGAACGTGGCTGTTCCTACTGCATTTGGTTTATAAGTTCCAGGTTTTGTTATCTCAGACTCTAAGTAATTTTTGTTATTTATCTGTATCCATTTATTAAAAATATAGTGATTATAGTGTCTAAGTAATTTCTGTGACTCGAATAATGCTTGCACTGTAACATAGATATTTAGTATTGAGGATAAAACAACGACAAAATGGAATGGATAATGTACACGCAGAGGGATCATTTTATTCATTGTTTACAGATTGATCTATAAAGCCCTCAGTAAAGAATTGCATGGTTGCTGTACATTCTTATTGTTTATTATATCGATTTTATCATTGTTTACAAATTGATCTATGAAGCCCTCAGTAAAGAATTGCATGATTTCTGTACATTCTTATTGTTTATTTAATCGATCTTCATTGTTACAAATTAGATCTATAAAGCCTCGGTGGAAATTGCATGATTTTCTCTTACATCCTTTTGTTTATTATATTATCTAATTAGAGTCTAGGGGATAAATCTTGACCTTCTTTATATTCCACGACAAATAAAGAAAACATGGATCATGAACAGTATCGAAATACTCTGTACAGAAATTGCACGATTTTCCATGCGGACATCATTTAGGGTATTATTGTTTCATCGCAGATAGGATATGGAGATTTAGTACTGAAACGATGTATTATCCCAATTACCTGTATATTATGAATATTTATAAGTTTCATAAAAAAAATAACTCTCTTGGATCGAATGCCAACAACCTCCGTTAATCCTTCACAGAATAATCTCTAACTTAAGGGATAAGTCTCGACCTAATTCTTTAAACTCTCACACAAGCCTATGTATTCCACCCTCATTCACAGGAAAATTCTGTAAAGGCAAGTCATAAAATAGTATTCGAGGGTCGCCGTCGATCATGACATCTACATTGGTAGTTAGAGTATCTAAATACTAGATACACTGACAGTATGAATTCAGAAGAAAATCGATAACAGTACTTCCACCATATCATTATCATTTTCAAGGATCTATTCTGTTAGTGAAATTTTCCAGGCAATGCCTCTACAGTAACTGAGACATGAATCTATAAAAATAAAATAGCTTCTTCCAGGCCTTGCGAGAACATTTAAAATCATGTTTAAACAGAAAAGTACAACGAACCCACACAGGGGTTGGTCTGACAAGTTCTAATTTGGGACGTAGTCATTTACTAAAGTTCACATTCATCCTGTAGACAGTCAGCTTTCAAAGTAGAGACAAACGAAACTTCAGAGTTCTTTAAACACAGAATCCTTTAAAATTTGTCCCGACGACTTGTGAAATAAGGCTTTATACTATCATGATTTTTCCAGTCCCCGCAGATCAAAAATAAAGTCATTATTAGACACTTATCTACCACGCAGGCATACGAAATGGTTGAAAACAGAAAAATACAGAGACCTTGTACTAGTAACCATATCTGTCTATAATACTTAAGGAAACGGAAAATGGCATCATACCAACTCGGTAGTTCTAACTAAATAGGATTTTAAAGCATCAAAAATCAAAATCACTTTCCCAGTGCTAACCCTGAGGTTGTAGAACCATGAAGATCAAATCCGTTTCACTCATAGCATTACAAAAAAATGTTCCATATTCTTGATAAATTCGGACTTAGATAGAGTATTGAAATCCTTCGGGAAGGTAGAAATAGAAAACCCCGATTTTAAATTCAGTTATTTCAATACGCATTTCTCTAGAACTTAGAACCACAGAAAGAAAATAACATAAAGGAATAGTTATTACATCGGATTCGTGGCAGAAAAACCCAGGCCACAACGAATCCCTGAAGCTTCAAAAAAATGAACTAACCACGACATGCAAACTACAAATGTCTTGTTGCCGTTGAAGAGGTCTTCCCAAGTTTTCCTATCATCATATGAAGGCAAAGGAGCGATACCACTTACCGTTAGGGAAGGTCCCCTCTGCAACCTGCGCTGTCTCGAACTAGAAATACCTACCACCATTGAAAAACAATACATTATTAGCAAAAGGGGCAATAGATTACACTACCAAAACCAGCTATTAGAAAACTGTCGAGTTACAGTATTGGAGGTTACCTCCGAGGCAACGCAGGGAAGTAGCTGTGCCTTTAAAGCAAGGAGAACTCCCTCTGGAGTAACCACGATTGCATTAATCATTTCCCCCTCATTGCAGAAGAAGATACAGTGATAGTAAGGGATCGAGGTTTGATCAAATCGCCAGGGTTTGGTGGGACAAACTTGTGAACCCCAATTCGAATGCCAAAGAGGAAATTGTTCCAGAGAGTTTCGAGTTTTGCTGAGGAGTTACTTACCCCAAATGCCGAGACAACCAACCCTGTCCTTTCAGGTGCAGATGGCACCATAACCTTCGAACACATTAAATGTAGTCACATGGCCGTCTGGAAAACAGTGAATGACCCCAGTACGGGTACCCTGTCGAAATGCAGGTGGCGTTTTCAACTACATACACATTGATGGTGTCACATGGTTCAATTACCCCGCCGAGCTTCGTTGGTAGTGTACCCTGCAGTTTAAATGTTAGAGTAAATCGTAGGTCTTTCCATGTTGAAAGGGTTTACAAATTAATGTGTGGCTTCTTTAAATTACCTAGCTGGGTAATACATGTGGTGACGATCAAACTTTATCATTACGAGATTGGAATAACATTAGTGCTCTTATTGTTCTTTGACATGTTATGAGATTTAAGGATTGTGCATTGTTTATACCTACATCCTTGATAGCATGGAGATGTATTTTTGAAGTTGGCATTGGTACAAGGGGTTCGCTTTAGAACCATATTAACACTTTTATTAGACCAAACTTATGATCTTTGTGGGATTGTATGCTATGTGTAAGTGCGACGCTAAGTCATAAACAAAACAGTAAGACTTGGTTTGTTAAAAGATCCATACCTTGTTACGACATCATGGGAAAACTCCAAAAGCATAAGAACCTGTATACCAGAAAAGAAGGGAGGATTAGCCGCAGCTAAGTAAGTGGTATGTCAACGTAATAACCTTCTAGCTAGTAGGAAAACAAGGGAAGGACACCTGTAAGTTAATTGTTACGAAGACATTAATAAACTTAGATACTGATAAATGTAGAACTGTCTTCTATTTAGGTGCTATAAAGTGAATTGAAATTACAAAGTTAAGATTTAAAGGAAAAAGAAAAAGAAAAAAAAAAATTTTTTTTTTGGGGGATTTCACATATGGTATCAGAGCTAGATTCAACCCTGTCGCCTTGGAAACACCTAGTTTTTGTTGCGCAGGAAATAAAAATTTAATATATATATTTGAATGTTGCATGAGTATGTTCTAGTTTGAATTTTCAGATGACTTCGCACGAGGAATACGGAGAAGAGCCTGAAGGAAACGAACAGGCGAGAACAGCAGAACATTCGGAAGCAAGTTAGGTACTAGAAACCATGAGAAGCCTGATCGTGGAGATACAGAGTTTCAAAGCAGATAATGAGCAACTGAAGAAAGCTCAGGAAAAACAACAAGAAATCAATGAAATTTTGCTGCAGAGTCTTCACGAAAGGAACAACGGCGAAAAACAGAAGGAGGATACTAAGAGGAAAGAGGAGACTGACGAGAACGCTGAGAAGAAGGGAGATTCCTCCAATGAGACCCAGAAATCTGAGCATCAAGACAAGACTATGGGAAAAAGAAAGGTTGACCATCTGGAGGGTGAATTCAAAAAAATAAAACCTACTAGCTTCGATGGAGAATCAAAAACTGGCGAAGAAGCAGAAGCCTGGCTGCTGGACATAAAAAAATACTTTCAAATCTACAATTACTCCAGTAATATGAAAGTCAGAATGGTTGTGTACAACCTAAAGGGGAAGGCCAGCATATGGTGGCAAGACCTGAAGATTTCCCAGGGACTGAAATAAAAGAACCTTGAATGGTCGGAATTTAAGAAATATTTCAAGAAGCGGTACTTATCAGAAAGTTATTATGAAAGAAAAACCAAGGAATTTTACGAATTAAAGCTGGGTCAAATGACGATGGAAGATCTTATCAATAAATTCCTAGACTTATTACGGTTCGTCCCATATATCAAGGAAGAAAAACTAAAGGTACAGTGGTTCTTAAGCTGCCTGCCACAGTCCTATAAAGATCGAATTGAGTTCGACAATCCCAGAACTTTAGAAGAAGCACTGAGAAAGGCCAGACTATGTTTTGAGCAATACAAACAACGGAATGATACTACTAAAGCATGGAAGGACAAGAAACATGAAAAGTTTAACCAGCGGAAGAAAGGTTACAAACCCCCGCCCTTCAGGAACATGCCCAAAAACTTCCAGGGAAATTCATTTCCCAGAAATGAACAGTTACAGCAGAAAACTTTTAAAACCCCTAACATGGGAATAAAAGGAAGTATCGGTATTCCTAAGGAACCCCTGAAATGCTGGGAATGTGGTGAAGCCCATTTACGCAGGAATTGTCCCCGATACAATGAAACAAACAGGGTACTGCATAATTTGCAAGAAGCATCCACGGTGGGGGACATTGGAAAAAGTTATCACCGAATTAATGCAGCCTTGGAAGACCGACATGCAGATCATCAGTCTGCAATTGTGGAAATTGAAGGTACAATTTCTGACCATACTTGTACTATTTTAATTGACCCTGGGGCAACTTTAAGCTATATCACTCCCAAGATGATGGAGCACTGTCAACTCACCAAGGTAAGGCACCCAAAGCCCTGGTTAGTTCAGTTAGCTACAGGAGCAAAGAGGAAGGTAACTGAATACATATCTGATTGTGAACTTCAAATACAGGACCACAAAACAAAGATTAATTTAAATGTGTTGCCTTTAGGATCTTACGACATGATAATAGGTATGGACTGGCTTGAAAAATATAGAGTAGTACTAAACTGCTTTACCAAAAACTTTACCTACATTGTGGAAGACCAAACTCTAAGAACAGTGATTGGAAAACAGAAACCTGTTTCTGTTAGGCAGATTTCTGCTATGCAGCTAAAGAAGTGTATGAGGAAAGGATGCAAGATTTACGCTGTAAGAGTATCTGATTTACTTCTCAATGAAAGTCAGACTTCCATAGTAGAGCATCCTGTCTTAGGTGAGTTCCTAGACATATTTCCAGAGGAAATACCGGGGTTACCGCCTCAACGAGAAATAGATTTCTCCATTGAACTTTTACCAGGATCAGCACCAGTGTCAAAAGTACCTTATAGAATGAGTATCCCAGAATTGACGGAATTAAAGATTCAGATTCAAGAATTACTAGACAAAGGGTATATAAGACCTAGTGTCTCGCCTTGGGGTGCACCGGTTCTATTTGTCAAGAAAAAGGATGGGACTCTAAGACTATGTATTGACTATAGGAAACTGAATAAGGTAACTGTTAAGAATAAATACCCCTTACCACGAATCAATGATTTGTTCGACCAAGTAGGGGGAGCTAGGATCTTTTCCAAACTGGATCTTCGATCTGGGTACCATCAGATTCGTATTAAAAATGAAGACATAAGTAAAACCGCATTCCGTACCCGATACGGACACTATGAATTTGTAGTAATCCCTTTTGGGTTAACCAACGCCCCTGCCACATTCATGTGTTTAATGAATGGTATCTTCAAAATATATCTAGACCAGTTTGTGTTGATTTTTATTGATGATATCCTAATATACTCTAAGTCAGAGGAAGAACATGAACAGCATATAAGAATCGTATTGCAAACCTTGAGGGACCACCAATTGTACGCAAAGTTGGAGAAATGTGAGTTCTTTAAAAAGGAAATCCAGTACCTAGGCCATATTATTTCTGCTGAAGGAATTTCAGTCGACCCACAGAAAATAAAAGCCATAGCGGATTGGCCAGTACTGAGAGATGTAGCTGATATTAGATCTTTCATGGGACTCACAGGTTACTATCGGAGGTTCATTGAGGGATTCTCGAAGATCGCCTATCCCATTACCTCACTACAGAAAAAGGGGATAAAGTTTGTGTGGTCCTGCAAGTGTCAAGAAAGTTTTGAACGACTCAAAGAGTTGCTGACCAAGGCACCTGTTCTAAAAGTGGCAGACCCATGTAAAGAATACACAGTCTGTACGGATGCGAGCAAAGAGGGAGTAGGAGGAGTACTATCCCAGGACGGACATGTAGTGTGTTATGAATCATGGAAATTAAAGGAACATGAACGCAACTATGTGGTTCATGACTTGGAATTAACAGCAGTAGTACACGCACTGAAAATGTGGCGTCACTACCTGCTGGGAAAGAAATTCTTGTTATTAACCGATAATACTTGCGTCAAGAACTTATTTAACCAGCCAGGACTCAATGCCAGACAAGCAAGGTGCATGGCCTTCTTAAGTGAATTCGACTTTGATGTAAAACACATAAAGGGTAAGGAAAATACAGTGGAAGATGCACTTAGTCGAAGGACCCACGAGGTGTACGAGATAATAATGAGTCAACCAGAAAGTAATCTTATGGACAAAGTAATAAAGGCAAGCAAACAGGACGCAGAATACATAAATCTGCAAAGTAAAATTCAGCAAAACGAGATAAACATGAACGGGACAGATTTCAAAATGGATCAGAGAGGTCTGATTTGGTTCAAAGATAGGCTGTACATGCCTAATGTTGCAGAATTTAAATTGTTTATTCTAAATGAGATGCACAAACCCCCTTTTGCAGGTCATCCTGGGTATAAAAAAATGATATCAGCTCTTAGAAAACAGTTCTTTTGGCCTAAATTAAAAACTGACCTAGCTGATTATTTATCTAAATGCTCGGAATGTCAACAGGTGAAGGCAGATCATAGACATCCTGTTGGGTTATTACAACCATTACCAATTCCAGAATGGAAATGGGAAGTGATTTCACTAGATTATATCACAGGTTTGCCGAGAACCCAACGACAACACGATTCCATAATGGTGGTGGTTGACAAATTTAGCAAATTTGCGCATTTCATTCCGGTAAAAACCACCTACAAGGCAGCAGATATTGCAGGAATATTTCTAAAAGAAATATTCAGATTACACGGAGTACTGAAGATGGTAATTTCAGATAGGGATGTAAAATTTACCTCCAAGTTCTGGAAATCTTTATTTGCAGGTTTGGAAACAAGAATTAATTTCAGCACGAGTTATCACCCTGAAACAGATGGACAGACTGAACGTACAAATCATATCATTGAAGATATGCTGAGAATGTACGTCATGGAGAGACCCACCAAATGGGAAGACTACTTACATCTGGTAGAGTTCGCTTACAACAACGGGTACCAAGCATCATCAAGAATGAGTCCATTCGAAATTCTTTATGGAAGAAAGTGCACTACCCCAGTTAGCTGGGATAGTCCGGTCGATCGCTTATTGATAGGACCAGATTTGCTGAAAGACATGGAACAAACAGTCCAAAGAGTACAGAAGAATTTAAAGGTGGCCCAGGACCGCCAAAAGAGCTATGCTGATCTGAAGAGACGAGATAAGGAGTTCTCAGTTGGAGACCATGTTTACTTGCGGGTTAAACCAAAGAAAAGCTCACTCCGGCTGGGGAGTTGCAATAAACTGGCACCACGATTCTGCGGGCCTTTCCAAATACTTGAAAGGATTGGACCCGTAGCTTATAAACTGGCATTACCCGCACACTTAAAAATTCATAATGTTTTTCACATTTCGCTACTGAAAAAATATATTCACGACCCCACTCATATTATTGATTGGAATTTGATACAGGAGGCTCCAGAAGGCGAATTTCAAGTGGAACCTTTACGCATTCTGGACAGGAAAGAAACAGTACTTCGGAACTGAGCCATCGCTCAGGTAAAGGTACAATGGAAGCACTTTAGTCCTGAGGAGGCAACCTGGGAATTGGAAAGCGAAATAATAGAAAGGTACCCGACTCTATTCCCAGAACCAATGGAGGAAGACTAGAACACTGAGGACAGTGTTCACATTAAGGGGGAAAGGATGTGACATCCCTCTCCAATGATAAAAAAAAAAAAAAATTATGTTTGATTTTATTTTAAATTATTTTATTATTTTGAGATTATGCAATAAGGAAGCCAGATGAGAAATCGGCTGACTTAAGTCCTAGGAGGACTGTTGTAAGAAAACAATTTTATTATATTAATATAAGAATGAGCAGGAACAACCAAGTTAAATGAGGAGATCATGCATAGAGAAGTGGGGGACAAGTTAGAGTTAGCCTCTGGGAAACCAGAACAAGTGTCAGGAGTGTATTTAAGACACTAGACACACCCTGAAAATCAGGGATTTGATTAGCTGCGAAAATTCCATGAGGAATTGGCTGCTAATGGTAAGACCTAGGCAAAACTATAAAAGATGGCATATGTGAGGAGGCGGGACACTGCTGAGTATGCCGGAGAGAATTCCACTTGCTGTGTGAGCACTCTGTGTTAGGCAAGGGATTCAGGAAACAAGACTGAGTTTGAGGCTAACTGTCCACATTTTTCCATGCATGTGTCTGGCTCGGGGGTGATTGCGTACAGACTTGGTGTTTGTACCTAATCTACGGTTGGGAGGAATGTGGCTGTTCCTACTGCATTTGGTTTATAAGTTCCAGGTTTTGTTATCTCAGACTCTAAGTAATTTCTATTATTTATCTGTCTGCATTTATTAAAAATATAGTGATTATAGTGTCTAAGTAATTTCTGTGACTCGAATAATGCTTGCACTGTAACATAGATATTTAGTATTGAGGATAAAACAACGACAAAATGGAATGGATAATGTACCCGCAGAGGGATCATTTTATTCATTGTTTACAGATTGATCTATAAAGCCCTCAGTAAAGAATTGCATGGTTGCTGTACATTCTTATTGTTTATTATATCGATTTTATCATTGTTTACAAATTGATCTATGAAGCCCTCAGTAAAGAATTGCATGATTTCTGTACATTCTTATTGTTTATTTAATCGATCTTCATTGTTACAAATTAGATCTATAAAGCCTCGGTGGAAATTGCATGATTTTCTCTTACATCCTTTTGTTTATTATATTATCTAATTAGAGTCTAGGGGATAAATCTTGACCTTCTTTATATTCTACGACAAATAAAGAAAACATGGATCATGAACAGTATCGAAATACTCTGTACAGAAATTCCACGATTTTCCATGCGGACATCATTTAGGGTATTATTGTTTCATCGCAGATAGGATATGGATATTTAGTACTGAAACGATGTATTATCCCAATTACCTGTATATTATGAATATTTATAAGTTTCATAAAAAAAATAACTCTCTTGGATCGAATGCCAACACCCTCCGTTACTCCTTCACGGAATAATCTCTAACTTAAGGGATAAGTCTCGACCTAATTCTTTAAACTCTCACACAAACCTATGTATTCCACCCTCATTCACAGGAAAATTCTGTAAAGGCAAGTCATAAAATAGTATTCGAGGGTCGCCGTCGATCATGACATCTACATTGGTAGTTAGAGTATCTAAATACTAGATACACTGACAGTATGAATTTAGAAGAAAACCGATAACAGTACTTCCACCATATCATTATCATTTTCAAGGATCTATTCTGTTAGTTAAATTTTCCAGGCAATGCCTCTACAGTAACTGAGAAATGAATCTATAAAAATAAAATAGCTTCTTCCAGGCCTTGCGAGAACATTTAAAATCATGTTTAAACAGAAAAGTACAACGAACCCACACAGGGGTTGGTCTGACAAGTTCTAATTTGGGACGTAGTCATTTACTAAAGTTCACATTCATCCTGTAGACAGTCAGCTTACAAAGTAGAGACAAACGAAACTTCAGAGTTCTTTAAACACAGAATCCTTTAAAATTTGTCCCGATGACTTGTGAAATAAGGCTTTATACTATCATGATTTTTCCAGTCCCCGCAGATCAAAAATAAAATCATTATTAGACACTTATCTACCACGCAGGCATACGAAATGGTTGAAAACAGAAAAATATAGAGACCTTGTACTAGTAACCATATCTGTCTATAATACTTAAGGAAACGGAAAATGGCATCACACCAACTTGGTAGTTCTAACTAAACAGGATTTTAAAGCATCAAAAATCAAAATCACTTTCCCAGTGCTAACCCTGAGGTTGTAGAACCATGAAGATCAAATCCGTTTCACTCATAGCATTACAAAAAAATGTTCCATATTCTTGATAAATTCAGACTTAGATAGAGTATTGAAATCCTTCGGGAAGGTAGAAATAGAAAACCCCGATTTTAAATTCAGTTATTTCAATACGCATTTCTCTAGAACTTAGAACCACAGAAAGAAAATAACATAAAGGAATAGTTATTACATCGGATTCGTGGCAGAAAAACCCAGGCCACAACGAATCCCTGAAGCTTCAAAAAAATGAACTAACCATGACATGCAAACTACAAACGTCTTGTTGTCGTTGAAGAGGTCTTCCCAAGTTTTCCTGTCATCATATGAAGGCAAAGGAGTGATACTACTTACCGTTAGGGAAGGTCCTCTCTGCAACCTGCGCTGTCTCGAACTGGAAATACCTACCACCATTGAAAAACAGTACATTATTAGCAAAAGGGGCAATAGATTACACTACCAAAACCAGCTATTAGAAAATTGTCGAGTTACAGTATTGGAGGTTACCTCCGAGGCAACGCAGGGAAGTAGCTGCGCCTTTAAAGCAAGGAGAACTCCCTCTGGAGTAACCACGATTGCATTAATCGTTTCCCCCTCATTGCAGAAGAAGATACAGTGATAGTAAGGGATCGAGGTTTGATCAAATCGCCAGGGTTTGGTGGGACAAACTTGTGAACCCCAATTCGAATGCCAAAGAGGAAATTGTTCCAGAGAGTTTCGAGTTTTGCTGAGGAGTTACTTACCCCAAACGCCGAGACAACCAACCCTGTCCTTTCAGGTGCAGATGGCACCATAACCTTCGAACACATTAAATGTAGTCACATGGCCGTCTGGAAAACAGTGAATGACCCCAGTACGGGTACCCTGTCGAAATGCAGGTGGCGTTTTCAACTACATACACATTGATGGTGTCACATGGTTCAATTACCCCGCCGAGCTTCGTTGGTAGTGTACCCTGCAGTTTAAATGTTAGAGTAAATCGTAGGTCTTTCCATGTTGAAAGGGTTTACAAATTAATGTGTGGCTTCTTTAAATTACCTAGCTGGGTAATACATGTGGTGACGATCAAACTTTATCATTACGAGATTGGAATAACATTAGTGCTCTTATTGTTCTTTGACATGTTATGAGATTTAAGGATTGTGCATTGTTTATACCTACATCCTTGATAGCATGGAGATGTATTTTCGAAGTTGGCATTGGTACAAGGGGTTCGCTTTAGAACCATATTAACACTTTTATTAGACCAAACTTATGATCTTTGTGGGATTGTATGCTATGTGTAAGTGCGATGCTAAGTCATAAACAAAACAGTAAGACTTGGTTTGTTAAAAGATCCATACCTTGTTACGACATTATGGGAAAACTCCAAAAGCATAAGAACCTGTATACCAGAAAAGAAGGGAGGATTAGCCGCAGCTAAGTAAGTGGTATGTCAACGTAATAACCTTCTAGCTAGTAGGAAAACAAGGGAAGGACACCTGTAAGTTAATTGTTACGAAGACATTAATAAACTTAGATACTGATAAATGTAGAACTGTCTTCTATTTAGGTGCTATAAAGTGAATTGAAATTACAAAGTTAAGATTTAAAGGAAAAAGAAAAATATATTTTTTTTTTTTTGGGGGGGGGATTTCACATTCTTTGTTCTCTTCAATGATTTAGAGATCTTGTGCCAGAACCTACATATATCATAGGTTAAGCATAGTAGAACAAAGTCATACATACCTTGTAAGTAGAGCTTCTATGTGGTCAAAGACTATGGATAAGTCTTTGTCTTTATGTCATCATGGTCATAGAACTTGATTTGTCTTTCTTGATGTACCTGTATCTTGTTAGAAGACAACATCATCCTCATACAACACCATAGGTGCATTAGTACAATCCTAATCAATGAATGCCTTCTATCACTCACATGCATTCATTACCAAACAATCATAATTGTACTAACCTCAATAATATGAAGACAAACATATCATAAACTTAATCATGAACAGATTTCAACACATACCTGTATCTCCTCAAGTCATACCTGTCAGGATTGATTTTAACCCAATCCACTTTGATTTGCTGAAATTAGATCTGGAGATGGATTAGGGTTTGTCAGAGAAGCCGTAGAAATTCAAACTTTGAATTTCAAACTTCTGAATGGATGGAAAGATGCACCTTGCTGAGCTGATCAAGCTAGCATACTTCAATTTTGAAATCTCCAAAATTTGACCCCTCAAAATTGCTTTTGAAACTTCTGGATCTTCTGAACAGGATCCCGAACTAGGGTTTGATAAAGCCCACCCTTCTACCCAACAAAAATGTTCGATCCAAAGCTCTAAACTTTGATTTTTCTAAGGAGCTTCCAGCTGTGGTCACAGACTTAAAAAATTCCAACTTTTGCAGAAGCCCTAATTTTCCACCTTTCCGATCAAAGTCGCGAACTAGGGTTTGATCAAGCCCACCCTTCTGAACAACCAAAAATTTTGATATTGGTCTCTAAATTTCAATTTTTCTAGAGTATCATTCAGCCGTGGACTCCGATCCCAAAAATTTCAACTTTCTCCGAAACCCTAAATTCTTGCAGCAGTGATAAGCCAAGAATGGAGGTGCTCAAAATCCAAATCTGTTTTGACAAACATATGCACTTGATTGTTTCTAGTGTAACTCCGACATTACGAATGCACAGGTTCTGAAAATTCTTCCTGTGGTATCCCGACTTGTCCTTTTTCCAACCCCATAGGTTTGACCTCCATTGGATTCTCTAAGAGAGAGTTATGCCAAGTGTTGCAACATGACCTGTTTATGGGATAAAACAGGAGAGTGAACATGTACGGCATGCCACATGTCACTGGTTCAACTTCGGCCTCTAAAAACATTACCTTAGAAACTAAAGTCCGTGCTCTACCTGTCACTTTTTACAAAATTTCATTTGGAGCTTCCTAGCCCAAGTTTTGACCTTTCTTCCTAGGTCACCTGTTTATGACTCAGATCTGGAAGAGGCAGAAATCCTAACGTGTACTGATCATAAATCACAAAGTACAATGAATTAGAGGCTGTCCTTTGGACACAAGGTACTGGGGGATTTTATCTACGACCTGTAAAGGGTTTAGATCCTGAACCTTCTCCAAAATGGTTTTATAGAAAAAGTTCCACGATGACTGGTTTTTTGCTATATAAAACCCTAACCTTCAAATTGTCACAAGTGAAGCAAGTGTCATAAGTGCCATACCTTTCCTTCCTTCAGGTTAGCTCTGATACCATGTTAAGATTCAATATGATAAGACAGAAAATATTGGCATTACATTCCATTTCACAACAATAGCATATACAGGATCACTGAAAGAACAACAAGCACAGCAAAAACACAAGAGACACAAATTTATCCTAGGAAACCCTCATGGGGTAGAAAACCCAGCGAAGCTTCCTCAATATAGATGACCAGCAAATACAAATATGTAAACCATAGACATGAGCTCCTTCTCCTCCATATTATATCTCTCCCTCACCTATGCGCTATTCACAAGTGAGTGTAATCTGTATTAAATGAGGAACACACCTTTTCTATTTAAACACAACTCTGACTTGTATTTTACATTGACTAGGTCAGCCCCAACTTAATTACTTAACATAATGTGGTAGGGCCGACCCCACTAGGGTGGTCTAATAACCCCTTTAACCCACATGACTCATACAGGGCCGACCCCCACTAGGGAAGTCTAATAACCCAAGTTACCACATTCTCCACGGAGAAATAAAACATCTCTGGATATACAATAAGGTCTTAACAGAGGAATGAAACATCTCCAGAATAATAAAGTACAAATATAATATTCTTAGAAGTTACAATATTTCAACAGGTTCATGTCAGTATCCGTCAAAAGTTCGTTTACAAAACGAATGATGAGGTAGATGGAATGAGCATTGTTGATCTCAGGGCTTATGCCAAGGTTTGTTGTGACATAACTTTAGATGTTATATCCAATGACACATCGAGTTTAGGAGAGGTTTGTTGATTATGATATGACAATCTATTTAATCGTTTATTCATTTTGAATTGAACTTTTTGATACATTATATGTATGATATTATGTCTTTTTTTATGTATAGTAATAAGTACATTATGTAAATGTTTATTGGTTGTAGTTTTTCAGAATGATGAATGAACATAATTTTCGACTCTCCACTAGTCAAAATGTAGAAAATGTGGAGCATATTGGAGAGGTATATTTATTATTTACATATTTATATTTATGTTTGAACTTGATAACTTATCATTTTTTTGAATTTTAATTTAATTATGGATCTTATTGTTAATTTGACTTATCCATGCAGGTTTCTCTAGATACAAACTTTTTAGATGATTTACCATCTCTTGTGAGCTAATTATTTTTATTTTTTTTGTTTCGGTTTTAAGTTAATTGCTTAATTTTTTTCTTGCTTGCACTATGTTTTATTTATTAACAAAATTTAAATTTAAGGGGAGAGAAATAGGTTCCTTGATGAATGTGGATATTGGCACCGAGGTAATTTTGTTCATAATTGAATTGATCTCTGATATAAGTTTAATATTTTAATTTTTTGAATTTAGTTTAAAATTGTCTAAATAATTTATGAGATTCATAAATTGCTTTTATACATGTTGCAGCTTGGATCTCTTTGATCTTTTGGAGGCAAAGGGAAGACTCCAGTGGAGGATGGTGGTGGACTTGCATTTAGTGAATTTGAAGTAATTTTGTTAATAATTGAATTGTTCTTTGATGTATAAGCTTAATATTTTATTTGTTTTAACTTAGTTTAAAATTGTTTAAATAATTTATGATATTCATAATCTGCTTTTATACATGTTGTAGGTTGGGTTGAGTTCAAGGGAAGGCCCTGATGGACGATAGTGGTGGACTTCCTCTTTTTTTGTTGATATATATATATTGTAGTTGTTTTGGACATCAAGGAGATTTATTTTTGGATTATACATATGTACATTTAACTCACATGAACTCATGAACGTTTTTTTTAATTATATACATGTACATTGAGCTTACATATTCTGTGTTTGCTTTAAATGATCTAACTTTTTTTTGTTAATTATTTAGCATATTTGGTGTGGTAAATGTTTAGAATATGTTTTTGCATGTTTATGAATGTACGTATTATTAAATTTATGTATGTATGTAGATGTAAAATATTTTCAATGTAAATAATGATAGGAATGTTAATGATAGGAATGTTAAGAATGAATGCTGGAAAGTTTTGATAGGTGCAATCTAAAGTTAGGAATGTTAAGAATGAATGTTAGGAAGTGTTGAATGGATGTTGGGAGTGTTAGGAAGTGTTGAATGAATGTTATGGTAAGAATGAATGTGTAAAGTGTTGAATACTATGAATGAATGTTAGGTCGGTGTTGAATCCTAAGAATGAATGTTAGGAAGTTTTGATAAGTGCAATCTAAAGTTAGGAATGATAAGAATGAATTATAGGAAGTGTTGAATGTTAAGAATGAATGTTAGAAAGATTTGATAGGTGTAATCTAAAGTTAGGAGTAAGGAATGTTAGGAATGTTAAGAATGAATGTTAGGAGTGTTGAATGTTAAAAATGTTAAGAATGAATGTTAGGAAGTTTTAGGAAGTGTTGAATGTTAAAAAATTTAGGAAGTTAAGAATGAATGAATGTTAGGAAGTTTTGATTTAGGTGCAATCTAAAGTTAGGAATGTTAAGAATGAATGTTAAGCATGTTAAGAAGTGTTCATGAATTCATGTTAGGAAGTTAAGAATGAATGTTAAGCATGTTAAGAAGTGTTCATGAATTCATGTTAGGAAGTTAAGAATGAATGAATATTAGGAATGAAAGTTCTAGGTGAAATCTAAAGTTAGGAAAGTTAAGAATGTTAAAAATGTGAGAATGAATGTTAAAAATGTTAAGAATGAATGTTAGAAGGTGTTGAATGTTAAAAATGGTAGGAAGTTTTAAGAATGAATGAATGTTAGGAATGATTGTTCTAGGAACTTTTGGGGACCTGAATAAAGTAATTAAGACCGATTTTATCACGAAATTACACATTAAAGACAACATTCCATATAGTTGAAATATATAATATTTATCAACTTCTTGGACAACTTTTATTAAAGTTTCCATTACCAAATAATTTTTGAATTCATTTCAGCATGCTAATGTTAGGAATGTTAAAAATGAATGTTTGTTTGATATATAGGAGATCTTGGTTTCAACATAAAACTTGATTTTCATATAAATGATAAATTGAAATTTGTATAAATGATCTCCATATTTTCAATTTTTAACTAATGATTCATATTTTCAATGTTCAGGTACATTTTGTTACTTGGTGAACTATAGATGCTACTAAAATCATGGCAAATGGGGATTTAACGATTTTTTGTTTTTAATCATAAGCAAAGATTATAGGATTGTGAAGCTTATGCTAAATTATGTTAGAATTTGAGCATTAATTCAACATACTCTAGGATCTTTACTGAGAGAATAACATGTACATCATATCAATCATATCAAGCATAACAAGCAATCGCATAAGATAATGGACACATAGAGTTTCACTGAGGAAAACCATAAAGGTGAAAAACCCCACATCTTCCTCAGAGATAGAAAGAGAAATGATACAACCCAAGTACAAGAGATAGTCTTCTCTAGCTGCTACTCCTCCTTCCTCACTTGTGCACCACTTTCTGGAGAGTGTAGAAGTGAATAATGAAGTGATCAAATAGAGTGCCTCCCGCACTCTATTTATACATGACCTGACTTGCCTAATAAACTAGAGGGGCCGACTTGTCTAACTCAGTCTAATAACCCATGGTAATACTAATCAGGGCCGACCCCACACTTGGTTGTCTAATAACCCTTCACATGCAAGTTGCGACACTTGCGACACTTGTCAATACAAATGACGACACTTCCGTATAGAGGAATAATACCATATCTATAGGAGTACAATATACATAGGTGAAATACATTTTGAAGTTACATATACATCAACACTCCTTCTTAACTAGGAAGGTATTTCTCGACACATATATGCTAGCACAATTCTTCTTCTCTAGATCATCGTCACTGGATCATCGTCATCGAATCATTATCATCGTCATCGTCACTGCTGCTGCTATCTCAATCAATCTCTAATCTACTCGTCATAGGAAGTTCTACAGAGCCAGTCCTTTCTCATGCTGGATGTAGGCCCACCACCTACAGGTCTTCATCATCTACACAGCCAACCCTTTTTCATGTTGTATGTAGGCCTAGCCTCCATGTAGGTCTTCAACATCTCTATGAGCAAGCCATCAAGTAGGTACACCTCAGGAATGATTACACTACCTCTACAAAACCTGCAAGATCTCCTAGGACTGATTACACTACCTCTAGAAAACCTGCAAGAGAATTTCAGGACTGATCATATGCCTCTGCAAAACCTATGTACCATACTGTCACATCATCGTCTTCAGATCACCATCATCGTCCATGGAGCACAACCCGAATGCACATCACACAACACTTACACCACCGACATGGGAGACCACATCTATCACCATTCAGAGAAGGCTCGGCACTTATATCACAACCATGGGAGGACTCTCCTACCACCATGTCACCATGGGAGGAACTACCTGCCACCATGTCGGAAAGGCTCACTCAGCCCTTACATCTCACCATGGGAGAACACATCTATCACCATGTGAGAATGGCCCCATCCCTTACATTTAACCATGGGAGAACACATCTATCACCATGTGAAAATGGCCCCACCCTTACATTTCAGCATAGGAGAACACATCTATCACTATCTGAAAATGGCTCCAGCCCCTACATCTCAGCATAGGAGAACACATCTATCACTATCTGAGAATGGCTCCAGCACTTACATCACACCATGGGAGAACACATCTATCACCATGTGAGAAGGGCTCTAGCACTTACATCTCACCATGGGAGAACACATCTATCACCATGTGAGAAGGGCCCATGTGCATCTGTGTCTCTGGACGCATCACTTCCCCTTAGAAGGATTCTCGATCTGAAGTACACCAAGTCTCCCTCTGAAATATTCAAACTTCACTCTTTCTAGCGGCTTGGTCAATACATCGGCTATCTCCTCATCCATCGCAACATACAGGAGCTTCACTGCTCCTCTCTGCACCATATCCCTGATATAGTGGAACTTGATCTCAATGTGCTTCGACTTGTCATGGAACACCGGGTTCTCCGAAAACTTCACAGAACTCTGGTTGTCGCAATATATACAAGTAGCACTCAACTGGAGATCAAACAAATCAAACAGTAGCTTCCTAAGCCATACTGCCTCAGCACTAGCTGAACAAGCTGCGACATACTTTGATTCGACTGTACTCAGTTCCACATAGGACTGCTTCCTGCTAAACCAAGAGATCATACCGGATCTCATACTGAAGCAGCACCCCGAAGTGCTCTTCCGATCAATGGCACTACTTGCCCAATCCGAATCAACATAACCCTCCAGGTTAAAATTTTGATTCGCCTCATACTTGAGCCCATAGTCAACTGTACCTTTCAGGTACCTCAGAATATGCTTTGCAGCTATCAGGTGAACATGTCTCGGATCTGTCAAATACTAGCTCAAGATGTTCACTGCAAAGCAGATGTCTGGTCTCATATTCGTCAGGTACATCAATGACCCAATCATCTGACGATACATCGTAGCATCAACTGGCTCAGGTGAAGCATCACACAGAATCTTCAGGTTCGATGCCATAGGTGTGGCCATGGTCTTGCAATCCATCATCCCGAACCTCTTCAGGATCTCTACTGCATACTTCCCTTGTCCAAGGAAGATTCCATTTGCACTCTGTCACACCTCAATACCAAGAAAGTAGTGCATCATACCCATGTCCTGCATCTCAAACTCGGCAACAAGATTCCTCTTTGTGTCAGCAATCAATCTATCCTCACCTGTCACAAACAGGTCATCCACATACAATAGTAGTATCATTGGATTTCCTTCCTCAACCTTGTAGTAAAGGTTGGAATCCGCTTTACTCTTTGTAAAGCCCAAACTAAATAGGAATCCATCTATCCTGCCATACCAGTTCCTGGGTGCCTGTTTCAAACCATACAGGGCTTTCTTCAGTTTGCACACATGTGAGCCTTGGTCATGTGTCTCAAACCTAAGTGGCTGCTCCACATACACTTCCTCTTCAACTACACCATTCAAGAAAGTTGTCTTGACATCCATCTGGTGTACCTTCCATTTCATCACTGTAGCCAGAGAAAGTATTGATCTAATGGAAGTGTATCTGGCCACAGGAGCAAAATTCTCTTCATAATCAATCCCTTTTTCTGGGAGAAGCCACGAGCTACAAACCTAGCTTTGTATTTCTCTATGCTACCATCTGCAACATTCTTGATCTTATAGATCCACTTGGAAGTCACAACAGACTTCCCATCTGGTCTTGGGACCACATCCCAAACATCATTCTTCATGATCGACTAGTATTCCTCAACCATGGCATCCTTCCATTCTTTCTTTTTCGCTGCTTCTTCATAACTGGAAGGTTCTTTGTTCATGATATCACAGAGTAAGGCAACATAGCTAGTGTGTGATCTTGTACTTTTCATTTCTGTGTGTTCCTCTTATGGAATGCCATACCTTTCTGCATCTTTGTAACATCCCTCTTTACCCCTACTTTGTTTTGTAATAGAATAGGTAACTATATTTAATTGGTTTCTGGTGAGGAGCTCAAGGCCAAGGCCCCTCCAGAAAACATTATAAGTTCTATACTTTTATTCCTATGTTGTAAAATACAAGACTTAGGAGACTGAAGGGGAAATGCAACTTAAAACGACAAGGGAATGAATCCACTAGGGGGAGAGAAAGAATTTTCCGGCTAGGAAGCCATGGAGGACAAGTTATTTAGGACCCACTACCAAAAGGGGACTCCTTTGATCTTGCTTTTGAGTGCAAAGGTCGACCTACTAAGATTAAGCGGGATCCTAATTATTATTATTATTATTCTAACTAAAGAAAAGAAGTAAAATGGCCAAAATACTATGTATAGGTATTTTGATAAAATTCCCTCCTAAGGATTATATACTATGGTATATATTCACTTTATTTATAGGAAAAGTTATGAAAGTATTGGAGAAGATATTATTGGACACCTATGGAAAGAGATCTAAATTTATTTTAGAGGCATGGGATATATAGATCATACATTTATTTTTATTAGGTAAATGTTGGTTGAACCAAACATAAATATATAAACATATATATATTTATATATACAATCACTAGAGTTATGTTTAACAACCAGTTTCTTTAAGGAATAGTAGTCTCCTTTCAAAGAGTGACCGAACCTCAACTTTGGTATTGCGATACTCTTTGGAAAGGAGTTAATAGAAAATAAATAATAATAAAACCATTTTTTTTTTATAAATGCCAACCTCATTTTGAGGGAAATTGTCGGCCTCTCCAAAAGTTGTAACACAGAGTCATAATTCCGGTAACTACCACTTGGCACAGTGCGCTGGCAAGTTTCTTTGGTTTCGACCTCCACTTGGTGAAGGGCGGACTCTCCAAGATGGAGGACGGTCTTCATTCTTGAGATATATACACAGGATCAGGGAAGTAATAGGGGTTTGACGATGGTTGCATTTAGGTACCACAGGAGCCCTCTCTCGGGGTGGATTGCCTTTATTTTGTTTCTCTCTTCTTCCTTGATTGAAGAGCAATCTGTTGGGGTTATGGATGTTTAATTCCAGGGAGGGGTTCTGCGATCTGCAATGGTATTTTTCTATGCCAGGTATGGCGGAAAGGACTAAGGGATGTGCTCAGTTAGACTGAAGGGATCATCTCCTTTTAGATGCCGAAGTCAGGAGGTAAGACTGTATACATCCACTTATAGCTTTATACGTGGGATTTTTGATGGCTATGTCCTGTGGGATAATTGCTTGGATTACCTTGCTGCAAGATATATATTTATATATTTGAATATTCTGATAAATGATGGGGAAGCGACGGCTTCAAATCCTGATCCAAAAATCATGTTCTCCCTTGAGCATCGATCTATATAATGTTTATATATAGATGTTGGTTCCGTGCTGATACCCTGCATTATACATTTTTTTATACTCTGATAAATGATGGGGAAGGGACGGATTAGAGCCTGATCCCAAAATTCGGTTCTCCTTAATGGTTTATACATAGGCGGGTTCGGTGTAGATACCCTGTTGCAATATGTATTAATATGTTTTAATATTCTGATAAATGATGGGGAAGGGACGGCTTCAAAGCCTGATCCAAAAATTCGGTTCTCCTTAATGGTTATATATATAGATGCAGGTTAGGTTTTGATACCCTGCTATTTATATAATTTAATACACTATCATTATGAGTATGGAAGAATTAAAATAAATGATATCGTATGGCGTAATTTTCTTTTTTTATATTAAGGAACAACCCTAAGATCTTTGTTTAAGAGCTGTAAAACTATGATCATGATAATAAGCCATACTGGTGATTACAAGTAGATTTAATCTACTTCTATTATATGAAGAGTTCTCGAAGTAAAACTCTACCCTAGTGGATTCATGGCCTAGCTCGGGGGCAGCCTCTCGGTGGGAAACATACACCAAGACAGAGAGTTGATGGTTGGGTGGAAAGTTGCAGTAAACCTTCAATTGCTTTCATCTATTTTCCTAAAATATTGTATTCTTCAGTTTTTTCAGTTTTTGTAGTGTTATTTACTTGTCTAATTTTAAAATGCCTGAAATCATCATGAGTCGTCTTACTAAGCTGTTTCGTCCAGAGATGTGAATGTTATGTTCAAATTTTATGGAGATATTAATAAGTGAAAATAGGATTATACTCGAACTGTATTTATAAGCTGTAATGCCAATAGACATGTATATGAATCGTCTTATTAAGCTGTTTCATCCAGAGATGTGAATGTTATGTTCAGATTTTATTAAAATTTAATATGCTAAAATGGAATTATACTCGAACTTGTATTTATAGGCTGTAATGCCAATAGACCTGCGCATGAATCGTCGTATTAAGCTGTCTCATCTAGAGACGTGAATGTTATGTTCAGACTTTATTGAAATTTAATATGCTGAAACAGAATTATACTCGAACTAGTATTTATAAGCTCTAATTTTAATTGACGTGATTACTTAAAAGATATGTATGCATGTATTTGTGACTAGCTCGCATGGTTCGCATGGTCATGAATTTTCCACTTCATACCCTTATGTCCAAATAATCATTCCTATTGATATGTGAGTTGTTTTTATGCATTAGATATTGTAATGCATCAAAAGACGCAAAGTTTATCATTATGTAAGTTCAGTACAAGTTGCATTGTTGATTGAATTCATACAATAAGGTGTTGGAGCATATTTGATTTTTGATAACTCATGAGACTAGTATAATGTATGCGACTTAGTTATAAAAAGTTATAAAATACATAACTAGTGGAGTCATACCATTGCCATGGGTTAATACATGTAATGGTTAGGTATAGTGTCTCGCATTGTGATGTTGTATTGAGGTTGGGAGTGATATATATATATATATATCAATCATGGGCTCCTTGTTTGCTTGGTTTACTTATCTAGAGAATTGGATATCATAAATAACATAAATAAGTGGAAATCCCTTTTCTATACTTAACTCGTTTAGGTATGTGTGTCATTTTACTTTATGAAGAACGTGCGAGTATAGTCATTCCATTTGCATGGTGTCTTGGATGGATGTTATACTTTCTTCTATTATTTAGAAGATGAAAGTTAAAGTATTATACATATATTCATCTTAGGGATCTTATTAATTGGTCTCATGTACTTGTGCATACGTCATATAGTCCATTATAGTAAGTAATGCATTTCAAAAGAAGCACATGCATGTATATTCAAATGGGTGTGAGATACTTTATGAAATATGTACATTTTTAGTGGATGATTTAATTCCACTTATAAGAATTCAAATATGTTGATTATAACAACAATGTATGGAAGCACTATTATTGTCTTATGAAAATTACATAAAGATGTGTGTTAGATCTTATAGCAGATATCTAATTATAATTATGTCATTAATACAGTGAGTGTGGGAATAATACTTCATTGTATTTTTATAAGAGGGATATGCATACGTAAAGCTAGGGGGTCAAATTTATTTTGAAGGTTGAATAACCCTTGTTTAGTTATGAATTTGTATATAGCACAACTAGAAGATTAGTGGTCACTAAGATACTTGATCATTTGGTGGAGTCCTTTTTTTATGCGGGAGTATATCCAAATCAAGGGTGGGATTAATGTTGATACTAACATAATTATTGTTGTGCGAGGATGAACAAAAAAAAATATAGTGTTTTCAGGTAATTTGAGGGTTCGTTACAATTTTGGATGAGCTCTCTAGCCCATGCCGGTTTCTTCTTGTGAGAGTTCTTCTCACGAGGTGGATCTACAGGTTGTTGTGGATCTTCCATCTCACGATCTTCTTCGGGAATTGCTTCATTCTTGTAGTGTCTTGTGTTCTGGATATTCCGGGTTCTTCATTGTCTTCTACAAGTGTCTTTCTCGATTTGATGAATGCTGAGCGTTCATCAAATGTTACATCCCTGTTGATGCTAATCTTCTTGAATCCTTGAAAGTATATTCTGTAAGCCTTCAAGCTTTCACTGTAACCCACGAATATGCCCTTCTTTCTTGAAGGATCTAGCTTTGTCCTCTTTTCTTTTGGGATGTGAGTGTATACTGGACAACCAAATATTCTGAGATGGCAAACTTCTGGTTTCTTACCAATGAACACTTATTTTGGTGTTTTGTTGTCAAGTATGTTATGAGGTGTTCTGTTTTGCACATATACAGTTGTCCTGGCTACTTCTGCCCATAAGTGCATGGGTAGGTCTTGGTCATGAAGCATTGCCCTAGCTGCTTCCATAATTGTTCTATTCTTCCTTTCAGCAACCCCATTTTGTTATGGATTGTAAGGAGTAGTCAACTCCCTCTTAATCCCTGAATCACTGCATAGCTTCTTGAAGTCTCCTGAAGTAAATTCTCTGCCATTGTCGGATCTGAAGATCTTGATCTTCATATCAATTTGATTTTCTATCAAGGCCTTGAATTCCTTGAACTTGTCAAACACTTCATCTTTGTTCTTCAAGAAGTAAACCCAAGTCTTCCTAGAGAAATCATCAATGTAGGAAACATAGTATACATACCCACTTAGAGAACTGGATGACATCGGACCGCATACATCGGAGTGGATGATTTCCAAGATTCCTTTTGCCTTGCTTTCACTGCTTGGAAATGTCTTCTTTGTATTCTTCCCCTTTGCACAACCTTTGCAAATGCCTTCATGTTTTGTCTAGATTTCAGGAAGACCTTCCATTGCTTTGCTTGCAATTGGAAGTGCCCTATAGTGCATGTGTGCAAGCCTTCTATACCAAAGTTCACATGGATCTACTGAGTCATGGACCAAGGCTTGTTCTGGTTGGCCCTTCAATTTGTATAACCCTTCCTTTTGCTCTCCAATCACCACTGCATCATCTATAGTCTTACCCTTTTGCCACATTAGAACTTGGCCATCTACAAATGCAACCCTCATGCCTTTTGCATCTAATGCAGATATGGAGAGTAGATTCTTCTTGAGACTTGGAACATAAAGTACATCTTTCATCTTCATGGACTTTCCAGAGTCTAGCTTATAGGAGGCTTCACCACTTCCTTTTATTGGATATTGGTAGTCATCCCCAAGTTTCACCTTGTGGGGTGATTCATGTTCAGATAGGTTCATAAAGGATTCCTTGAATCCTGTCATGTGCTTGGAAGCCCCACTTTCTATAAGCCAATCATTACTTCCATGAGTAATGGTACCAGTGAGGGCAGAAATTAAAACATACTCTTCATCACTTGAAGAATCTTCACTTTCTTCCGTAGCCCTCTTCCTGGGAGGTTCATCATCCTATGTAGCATGAGCATGATGTTTTCTTTTGATGTTCTTCTTCCTTTTGTGAGAGCCATCTTTATTTTTTCTGGGACACTGGCATAGTGTCCCTTTTCATCACATGTAAAGCATCAGGCATTTGATATTTTTCTTTGAGATCTCAAGTTGCCCTTTTGATTCTGATGGTGATGCTTTTCTTTCTTACTGTGGTGATGTCCCTTCTTATCATCATGTCTTTAGGAGTGTGCTATGAGAGATTGGTCTTCATTCCCCATCTTTTCTTCTCGAGCTACAATTCGAGCTTCTTCCTGTGAGCATTCTTCCCATAGTCTACTAAAAGTGATAAGTTTCCTCCTAGCACAAATTCCTTGGATGAAGGAATCCCGTGACCTAGGAAGGCCATTAAGAGTGGTCATTACCACTTCTCCATTATCTATGTCTTCTCCCATAGCTTCAAGTTGTTCTTTTATCTGGGACACCCTTGAGAAATAAGACTGCATAGTTTCCACATTCTAGATCTTGATATCCTTTAGTTGATTCCTCAAGGTCATCTTCTGATTTACGTTCTTCCCTTCAAATATATTGGTCAAAGAATCAAACATCTCCTTAGGTGTCTTCAGAGATGACACATGTGGGATGAGCTGATCTTTGATAGAATCAACAATGATCCTCTTTTCCTTGACCAAGTTCTTCTTGTGTAAGGCCTTAGCCTCTTCTTCCTTTGGGACAGGGACCTCTTCACTTATGTAAGTGCCCAACTCATTTTCTTCCAGGATTATCCAAATCCTATACTTCCATGCTCAGAATTTATTAGCCCCTTTAAGCTTATCCTCAAGCTTGGTGTGGTGAGACATCTTAAAATGTACCTCAAATGGAAGTAGAAGAGATTTAGGTCTTACCACTTGATTTGCTGAAAACTGGATCTGGTGCCGGATTAGGGTTTGTCAGAGAAACCCTAAAAATTAAAACTTTGAATTTAAAACTTCTGAAAGGATAGAAAGATGTGCCTTGATGAGCTGATCATCCTAGTATACTCAGAATTTGAAAACTACAAAGTTTCACCCTTCAGAAATGCTTTTTAGTCTTCCCGAATTCACTAGGGAGGACCCTGAATTAGGGTTTGAGTTTCCCGGAGCTTCACTAAACCAAAAGGTTCGATCCAAATCTCTAAACTTCAATTTTTCCAAGGATCTTCGAGCCATGGTATCAGATTTCACAATTTCCTATTTTTGTGGAAACCCTAAGTTTTAGGGCCAAAAATGAAAGTGCCCAGAATTGAATCTGATTGGACAGAAAGATGCACTTTGCTAATTAGAGTCAATCTACCTTACTGCCTTTCCAAATCTGTGGAGAGAAACCCAATAAACAAGAAACCCTAGTTTCCGTAACTGCACAATGTCTTATTCTCACGTTAGCTCTGATACCATGTTAGATTTTGAGCATTAATTCAACATACTCTAGGATCTTTACTGAGAGAATAGCATGTACAACATATCAATCATATCAAGGATAACAAGCAATCACATAAGATAATGGACACACAGAGTTTCACTGGGGAAAACCATAAAGGTGAAAAACCCCACAACTTCTCCACAGATAGAAAGAGAAATGATACAACCCAAGTACAAGAGATAGTCTTCTCTAACAGCTAGTCCTCCTTCCTCGTGTGCCACTTTCTGGATAGTGTAGAAGTGAATATTGAAGTGATGAAATAGAATGCCTCCCGCACTCTATTTATACATGACCTGACTTGCCTAATAAACTAGCAGGGCCGACTTGTCTAACTCACTCTAATAACCCATGGTAATACTAATCAGGGCCAACCCCACACTTGGTGGTCTAATAACCCATCACATGCAAGTTGCGACACTTGTCAATACAAATGACGACACTTCTGTATAGATGAATAATACCATCTCTATAGGAGTACAATATACATACGTGAAATACATTCCGAAGTTACATATACATTAACATATTAGAGCAATGATTGTAGACAACAATTTGATGATTTTTCATTAATTTTTTGTAAATAATTATTGCTCTAATTTAGCATAAGCTTCACAATCCTGGAATCCTTGCTTGTGATTAAAAATCAAATGATTGTTATCTCCATTTGCCATGATTTCAGTTATATTAATTTACACTTGAGTGATATTCTAAAAAACTCATGGATCTCATATTTATACATGGATTTCTCAAACCAGCACCGAACTAATAATGGATCAACCCATCTAATGGATCAAGAATAATAATTTCTCATTTATTAAGTACATTAGAGAAGCATGAAATTGATCAAATGAATACAAAATCTAGCAGGTGTCTCGGTGATTCCTCACTTACATCATTCAGTCAAAAGTAAAGATTCGGGGCGGAGTGTGGGGACAATCACATCCGTTATCTCATCCCTTAAGTGGTCTAATAGACATATGGGGACTCGAATAAAGTACTTTACACAGAATTTAAGAAAAAATTAAACATTAAAGACAACATTTCATATAGCTGAAATATAACATTTTTCAACTTCTTCCAACTTTTATAAAGTTTTCATTACCAAATAATTTTTGAATTCATTTCAGATACTAGAATACCAATAATTTTCTTATTCTAGTTCCTATTCAAGGTCATAGTCATAGTTCAAAGAGAAAAATATATTGTACACAACATTTGACATGGACAAAAACATTGATCAATTCATTTTTTATATAGTTAAAAACATCACAATGGAATGCTGTCCTCAATTATCCGTTCATGGTCATATTTGGACAGTTTTCATTTTTTAGTTTTTACTTGTTTTTTCGATGGAACTTGTACCAATTTTATTCGAGATGCACATACTAAATGACTATATTAACAACATATAACATCAGGTTCATAATCCTGAAAGTAGACATAATTTTCAGTCATATGGTTTTGCTAAAAAAAATAGCTTTTTAAAATGATGGATCCTCTCTCGTATGTATATCTGTTGTCATTGTAGTCCTCCAATAACTTCATTTTTCCTTCAGTACATCACATCAAATAATACTTCACATTTTCATTGTTGTCTATAGGTGTAATCACAGTGAAGACATCCCCTGTGCAAATTACAATTAGTGTTAGGGTTTTTAAATCAATTAAATTGACTAATATACACATAAGGTGATGGACAAGAATGAACAATCGACAAAACCGTTGTAAGATCATTACCTTCTCTAACAAGATCTGAAATTCTGTCCCCATGAGATGATATTGCTATTTCTTTTGATTCTAATTCTTCTACACTTGCTAGTGGCATTTTTCCTTTAGGATTAACCTCTGTGTGTTTCCAATGTTTTACATAGTTGTTCATTATGTTTTCACAAACTTCTGTAGATTCAACATTTTCAGTGCAAATATGACAAAAGCATGATTGCTTTCTACTGTCAAATACAAACACGTTTTGGAAGGATTTTGTTTGAATAGAGTGAAAATCTCTAGTTCCATGTATGGTGCTAGCATCGTATGGTATTGATCTATTTATATCTTGGACTCCAACAAGCCAAAAAAACCCACACAAATGACAACTTTTGATGTTAGTGTACATATAATTATGTTAGTGTATTTTTTTTTTAAATTGACAATTAATATAAATTAAAAAAATAGTGTACATACCTGCACACATCTTTTGATTGTTGATTATTATCACGGCTTAGATGTAATTTACACCATTGGAAAACCTCTGCAGCTGAATGAAATCGTGCAGAAGAATGGTTCATTTTCCATCTTTGAAGTGCTCTTTTTACGCATGCTCCTGCACCATCATGTTCACCTTTTCCATGTCCAGTTTCAAAGAAATTTTAGCGTTGTTTAATGTTCAATGCTTTATGAAGTCGACATAACCAATAAAATGATCGCGAAGATTTAAATTGTCCCGCACATCCATCTGACCATATCCAATGTTCATTGAATTTAACTTCACGTCTTTTCAGTGAATCGTAGAAAATACTTTCAATACAATGCTGAACAAAATGTGTATCGTGTGTACGATTATCGCTGATATAAAAGTGATATTCTTTAATCACATCTCGATTGTCACACCTGCTTTCAATGCCATCAACATCCTGTTGAGAATGTCTATATAGAACATGGAAAAATATCGAAACTTGGTCAGAATGATAGTATTTACTCTGTATTTGTTTTTTTGCAGCAAATGTGTAGTTTTCTGCAAAATCAACCACTAACAAAATTGTTCCTGGTGAAAAAATTTCATGAGGCTGTTTGAATTGAAGGTCTTGCCATTGTGCTCTATGTGAATGCTTGGTGTATTTATAAATTTTGCTTTCAAATTTCTTGAGAAAATATGTCACACATATTTGATCTTCTCGCAAATCAATTCTTTTGGAATGTGCATCACTAGAACTTGTAGCATAATCGATGTATTCATATCTTCTCCACTCAACGGTTACATTTGACAACGAGTAATCATTATCGATAGGATATTTATTGTGGAATAAGATCAGATTTCCACAATGATGACAATGTTTTCCATTGACACATTTATTATTATAAAATACTTCATCGTGATCTCTCTCACATAGAGTTTGAGATATGAATTCACGTACTATGGGCGGAGGTGGTGAATTTGTCCAAAACATTTTACCGAATTAAAGAAATGTGTCGTAATATAATTGAAATTGCACATGATAATGGCAACAACATGTGTCACGTATAGTAATAGGTCTAACATACCATTTTTTTGTTGCACAAATGTAGTTATTGACACATTAATTCCATGATGATCTTCCTTGAATTTATTGGACAATTGTACTTGTGTCATATCCATTATATTTTTTGGATTGCTTTCATATACCCCTCGTGATACTCTTTGTCGTATCACATCCCTTGAATTTGGTGAAACTCGAGCATGTGCCAACCAATATTTCCATACAATATCTTTAACACCTGCTCCCATTCTATCTTTGTAAGGCTATCTACAAATAATTTCCCAGCAAGCAAATTCATCATTTTCATTTATTTGCATTCTGAATTTGCTATGTTTGTATAATGTATTTCTTGAGGTTCCAACTGCTTTTGGTAGTTGTGTTGTCAAATATTTTTTATTTCGTACTAGCTGAAACAATTGCTGTCTGAATTACTCTACGTGTGGCACTGGTATCTTTCTTCCTAGATTTTTCAAATTTTTTTATTGCATTATCTATATTTTCTATCACATTATGTTTCAATTTTGACTCTTTTGTTGCCTTGTGAATACCCAATAATGACGTAACACCTTCTAACTTCTTGGACACTAATAAACATCTCAAAATTTTTGCTTGTCCTGCTATTGAATAATCCTTCAAAACATCATCATAAAATTTTTGAGCACGATATCGTGCAACATGTATGGGTATTTTTTTTCCATATTTGTTGCAATCAATGTCTTCTAACATTTCATCATCAATGGTGAAAGTACTTATACATCAAGTTAAATTTAATTTAACATATATCCAAAAATACAATTTATTATAAAAAATGAATTTGAAAAATACATGATATATACTTGCCAGGTCCAATTTTTGGATCTTGAACTTGATTGTCAATATTGACTTCATCGACATTAGCATGTAAATCACTATTTACATCTTCAACAATGGTCTTTTCAACTTCAACTTGTTCTTCTTGTACTCTATTTTCAATTCTCATTTCATTAACATTATCATGTAAATCTGTATTTATATCTTCAATAATTGTCGTTTGCATTTCTGCAAGCCTTGCTTTGTCGACATGATATTTGAGTTTTTTTTCTCTATTATCATCATCATCATCACGTTTATGATCATATTTTCTTTGACGGTTTTTCTTACTTCCCATGATTGTTTAATCTATAGATGATAAATTAAATAATAATCACTTTATAGTAAAAAAACAAAATTAAGATTTAAAAACAGTTACGAAATTTATAAACACATGAACTGAAATTTACTTCACCTTATCAAAATCTTGTAAGAGTCTTCTGAGAAAAACTCATTGGAAAGAAATTTTCTTTGAAAAAACCCCTTGAAAAGAAATCTCCATTGAAAAAAACTATCTTTGAAAGAAATAAGGACTCCTTGACAATAAATAATCTTTGAAAAAACCCATTGGAAAAGAATAAGAACACCTTCTAAAGAAATCTTCTTTGTAAAACCACTGGAAAAAAAACTTCTTTGAAAAAATACATAGGAAAATTTTTATTCTTTTAAAAAACCACTTGGAAAAATACTTTGTAAAAAAAACCTTATTCCCAAAAATATCTAGGAAAAAATACTTTGAAAAAACTCCTTGCAAAGAAATAACTCTTTTGCAAAAATATCTTGGGAAAATAACTCTTTGAAAAAACCCCTTTCAATGAAATAAAAAGGAACAATACATCTCCTTTGCAAAAATAACTTGGAATAAAAACTTCTTTGTACAAAATACCTTGGAATCAAAACTCTTTAAATGTACCATTTGGAAAGAAACCTTCTTTGAAAAAAACATATCTTGGGAAACAAATTCTTTGAAAACACCCTTCCAAAGAAATAACTCTTTTGCAAAAATAACTTGGGAAAACAACTCTTTGAAAAAACCCCTTTCAAATAAATAAGAAGAAAAAATACATCTCCTTTGCAAAAATACATTGAAATAAAAGCTTCTTTGCAAAAATACCTTGGAATAAAAACTCTGTAAATGCACCCCTTGGAAAGAAACATTTTTTGAAAAAACCACTTGGAAAAATACTTTGTAAAAAAAACCTCCTTTGCAAAAATATCTATGAAAAAAAATATTTTGAAAAAATCCCTTGCAAAGAAATAACTCATTTGCAAAAATATCTTGGGAAAATAACTCTTTGAAAAACCCCTTTCAAAAAAATAAAAAAGGAAAAATACAACTTCTTTGCAAAAAAAACACCTTGAAAAAGCCCATTGCAAAGAAATATTTGCAAAAATACATGGAAAAAAAACTCTTTGAAATAACCCTTTCCAAAGAAATAAGAAGTGCAAAAATACCTTGGAATAAAAACTCATTTGCAAAAATGCCTTAGAAAAAAACTCTTTGAATGTACCCCTTGGAAAGAAATAGGAAGAAAAATACTTTGGGAGTAATCTCAGTCCCATAGTTAATTGGCTTAGATGATGAAGGTTTAGTTAACCATCGCTTGCCTTTAATCCGTCGAAATAAAATGATATCTCCTTTATAGAAGCCCCAGACTTTGGACTTTTGGGGTATTAATATATTGCTAAAGGCTGCTCACATGATCTGCTCATTTAGGGTGCGTGAATGGATTCCTTTAGCAAGTTGTCTTTTTAACCAAGCTAAGGCATGGGAATAGTATAAGAAATAGGATTGTAATAAAGAATAAATTAAAATAATATGTGCATGGACAGACACATGTATTTGAGAATATTGGAAATTAAAATAATAAATTAAATTAAATATATGCATGGACAGACACATGGCACAGAGGATTTTGCTATATAATGAGGGGGGAGAAGGAGAGAATGACATCTCTTGCTCCCTAATGCTGGATGTTCATCATAATCTCAGATTATGTTATGATCCTTGGAGTTGGGATTAGCCAGAACGGGGATTGGGAGATCCTTTCGGGAGGCTGGATTGTGTGTTCTTACGACCCCATTAGCTCGGGGGTTCGGGGTGAAGAAGAATAACCCCGATATGGTAGGGAGGTCAACCGAGGGGTCACTCGGTACTTCGTCAAGATATTGGATTGGATCGTGTAGAAACCACTTCGAGGACTCCATCGATTCGCTGGACCAACCGTCGAAAACAGGTTTGAAGTATTTTTATTTATTTATTTTGCTGAATATTTTTGAGAATGAATAAATCTGAGTATATAGTTTTATATATTGACATTCATGTAATACAATAGATAGAACTAGATCTGTGGCTTCTATATCTTCTTCTAAAAAATCGTACTGGAAGTTATAAACTTAATTATACTTATATTTTCCAATTCCGTGGAATTTTTTTTGGGAACCCCGAAAAGGGGGTCCCTACATTCATGTACTTGAATGAGGTCATTCTTGCTTAGCGAAAGTATAGTCAAATTATTTATTTATCATTTCATGCTAGGACACTATCTATGTGAAGAGATAGCTCCTAGGCCTAGCTTTGTCAAATTCCAGCATCATTTCCTATCACATACAAGAAAGAGACACTGTAAAAGATAAATATAAAAACATCAATCTTAAAATAAACTGCATCAAGGAAATGTATGCCATATCATGTGTAAGAACCATAAAACTCATAAAACCCACTAAATAACAAATTAATATTTAATATGCCTGCAGATCTCTCATCCAACACAAGTACCCGATAACATGTAAAATGATATAAAAACCAGAGAGAAACAAGAACAACATGCATAGAAGATCTAAGAAAGAAATGGATCTAATCAATAATAACAAAAAATATGCTATGAAAATCATACCTGGTTAAATGACCTAGGAGCTACCATTACCTTGACAGATCCCATAGTGCAAATGAAGGTGGAGGGACGACTCTCCACCCAACCAACCCCCAGCCAAAGGATGAGGCCCCCAAACCCCCAACAATTAACCCTATGCCAGTGCTATCTTGCTTTCCTCTCCTCAAGAGCTTCTCTTCCCAAATGCCAAAAGACAAAAGATCCCTTCTCTTCACTTCTTCTCCTCCTTTTATCTCCCCCTTCTGCCCATTCTTAATTTTTTATTTAATGCAATTTGTTTTCCCTTATTTTCTTTCATATTCCCAATTATATTATTATCTTACATGATTACATTTTATTTATTATATTAAATATTCTTTATATTCGTATATGAGGGTTGTTACATACTCTCCCCCTTCAAGAAAATTCGTCCCAAAGTTATAATATTCAAGCAATAATTACAATACTTATTTAATCAATCAATCAAGTAAATAATATAATATATAGGTAGCTAGTACTATTGTGAAGCTAAGAGATTTATATGTGTGGCCACCACATAGAAGTCTCCAAACCACACTAATACAATCAAGCTCCCTAAGTTACAACATGCTCTTAAGTAATTCCCTATGAGTCTAGTATGCAACCATAACAACAATTATGCATCATTCATACAAAAGCATTAGATAATTATTTAATAATTAATAGTTGTGTATTTTTTTACTTCCTCTTTCCTTACTCACCCTCTCCCTGAGAATCATACCGTCTGCCACCTCCATAAACCTCCCATTCAACTCCGGATGGTCCCGCTCGCCATGGCACGAGCCCTCTACTATAACCTATCCGCAGATCATATAGTAGGCATCAGAAGTTCCCCCGGAAGTTACCGCGGCATTGCCACCTTCCCAACTTTTGGTAATAATACGGCCTCATCGGTATTAACCAGCATCTGGTTCTCGGTACCCCAATCCTAGAACATGTGGGTTATGGGCCCACCACGCTTCCACTGCGCATATCAGGATCATTATACCCAGGCATCATCATATAGTAGTCATCAGAAATTATCCGGGAAGTTACCGTGGCATTTTCCACCTTCCCAACTTCTAGTAATAGTACGGCCTCATCGGTATTAACCGACATCTGGTTCCCAATACCCCAATACTGAAACTTGTGGGTTATGGGCCCACCACGCTTCCACTGCGCATATCAGGATCATTATACCCCAGGCATCTGGGAAGGCTAGCCTAAACATCCTCCACAGCACCCTAAAGGCACTAGCCCTAGGCATCAAAATTCCTTCTCCATAAACCTCCCTCCCGGTGAGTATGTCTCCAACCGTGGACTCTAGTCACATTAGAAGTTATTCGGGAAGTATCCGTGGCATTGCCACGTTCTGGTACAAAAGTCAAGCACTGCTGGCATAGAGCTAAATTTTGGGCTTGTCCCCCAGCCCATAATTTATTTATAGTAACCATTCTCATTTGTGGTTATGGGCTCCCACGAAACCATAGAATACTTAGCCTCATCAGGCTAGTTGAGTGGATCAATTGGAACAACTAGAACTTGCCATAATGAATAATCATTAGTAACCATTTCTCAATATAATAATATCATGGATCAACCTTGAATCATGTGCTAACAAGAATGTCTAGCCACCAATTCATATTGCATTACATTGCATCATAAGCCATTGTCACGATAAGTCATGCCAAGTTTAACATCTAATGCATTTGCGTTCCATGTGCTACCATTATAACATAACTAGTCATGATACTTTCATAATGTTACAAGGAATCTCATTAATATGTCATGATAAGTTGCTACATTTCAACATTAGCACTATCAACATGGAGTAACCACCCACATAATCCATCATCATATCAAATATGCATTCCACGGGGAGCAATAAGGCTTACATGAAACGATAACATGTCGTACCAAATATCTGATATATTCTCTTATTCTTCACTAACACATGACAGAGCTGTAAAATACCAAAATTAACTACAACATGATTTCATACCATTTATGTGCCCAATGTCATTTATCTCTAGATGTAATGATAAGCTATTAAAATGCTAAATTAATACCATCACGAAATAATATCAGTTTATGTTCTACAAGTCATCTATCTTGTAAAGCACCATAACGTCACGAAGTAACAGCCAAAAGTATCACATGCACATGCTAATGACCATATGTCTTAAAGGTGGAATGGAGCCACATGCTCATACTCACATGCTAATAAACACAAGTCTTCTTAAGTAACACAAGGATGCATGATGTTATGAACATTTATCTCATGATCATCAACTTAAAGCATATATCATATATAGAACGGAATGTAAATATCAAGAACACTCCTATCACGATTAACCAACTCATTACATGGCATATATATAGATACCTTAATATTTCTTGAATATATATAGGGATGAGTACCTAAATATCACATATACTAGTATATAGGAGGCATTCACACACTTGACCAGTATATAGATTAAGTTCAAATTTAATCAATTTTGTTCTTGTTTCTCATCAAGTGATATTATCCATCTACTAAACATGTATTATGTTGTAATTCCTCATCTTATAAGAAAATGAGTATTTTCATACATAACCTTACTCGATTGACTTTGACTTTTAAATTGAATAATTTAAATACTTGCATTAACTCCTTACATAAATGTGAAGTTCTTTTATCATCTTCCGAGTTCCCAATAACACATAGAGAACAAGTTTTTAAACTATCAACATACCGACCTCCATTTGTTGCTTTTGTGTACTAAAGGTATCTAGTTATCTTGTAGGATATATCAAGAGGATAATTGCTCATACAAACCTTATATTTCATGCATACTTTGCACATGAGTTCCTATATAGAGGCCACTACATGAAAACTATGCATAGCTAATCAACAAAGAGAACATTAAGCTTATTCATAGACAAGTCATGAAAAGGAAGGTTACACTTATCTCAAACCCACACACTCTAGAAACTAGAAGGTAATTGCTCTCTTAGATAATTTATTAATTAGTACAATATTTTGTCCAAACAACTTATCCAAAATAGTTATCTCTTAGAATAAGTAATTTATAATTCCCTACACTTATTGATTGTCTTAGGTAAATCTTTTCCTTCTGTAGCTCTCCTTCAATTTCCCTATTGCTAGTACCACTATGGTTGGCATTCTCCTCTTCCTTCCTTAAAAATAAAAATTGGTATCCTACAAATACTTCTGGGGTAATTTCAAACTTTGTAATGGCATCATGGTTTTTTTATTGTAAGACTAAACAATTATAAATTATCATATGAGCAGTATCTTATGTTTGACTTACGATGTTATCTAATAAATCATATATTTAAGGGTGAATTATTTTTCAAAATGTCACATAGACCTTTTCACCAATAACTATTGACATTGGGACTATTTACATATAGAAGGACATGTCATATTTTGTAATTCAATATTTAGCTAAAAATCATAACTAAATGTCAAGGTAAATTCTAAATCCAAGATTATGAGTCCCTTAAATCATTTCTAGGAGTCTTCTATTATTCACTTATCAGAATTTATGGAAACATTTTTTTTTAACAATAATATTTAGGACACTTAATCGTAACCTTCTACTATGACCTATCATATAGTAATTTGAGTCCTAAGCTTTTGATAAATAATGGTTCCTTCATAAGCATATGTGTTTCTTTTAAGGTAGTCTTATCACTTTACAACATAATCCAATATAATTGGTATCATATATATATTTTAACAAAAGTATATATATTCATTTATATAAATGCTAACACAACCCAAACATGTCTAAAGCCTTCGCACTATATTAATTTCCAATATAAGTAAAGGATTCCAAGTAAAGCTAATACTCATATTTCGTTGAAGAAATATGAACTCTTCCTTTCAACGCCTAGAATATAATAATAATGAATCTTCCTTATTTTATATCCCAATAAGACTATGTTTTATGTAATCTAAGATATTTAGTCATAACTGAGTTCGAGATTATGCTCATTCTCTCCCTAAATTTAACTCGAGCATCATTAGAAGCTTCTTTATTTTGATAAGAAATAACAATTAATTTAAACGAGGCTCTTCATCATACACACTAGTGGTTTCAGGCCAAAAGCCGCGTCCTCATAATATTCATATCGACTCAATTCATACTTATGAAAAGGGGAATATTAAATTTCCAAACAACAGACTATGCCCGGACTGACATTTACAAATAATACTTAAAGACTGGGAATATTAAATTTCCAAACAACAGACTATGCCCGGACTGACATTTACAAATAATACTGAACGACTACACATTAGGCTTTCAAAATGTGCTCAGCACTATATTGTCACCTTACTTGATTGCATTTTACAATTATTTTTCATTAAGGAATTTTCATGGGAATCACTAAATTTTCTTCTTGGAATGGCCTGGATCTGGATCAACTCTGGGTAGCAATCAACTAAGAAACATACCTAAATAATTTTGTCAATAAAATGGAATTGGGGATGGGTATGTAGAATGAATAAGTTTTCTGTGAACCTTGTAATTATGTGAAAAAGCCGGAGGAGGCCGTTTCGGCAGAGATGGAAGCAAAAACGCTAGGTAAACACTAACCCAAGATGGAAACGTGGAACGTGGAGCTATTATTTGAGCCTTGGTTTGACACTCATTAATTTTTTTAGCACATGGAAACCAAGATACTGTTCACTTGTACATCTTTATCTGAGGCGTTACAACAGGAGGCGTTACAATTTTGTTCCTTCGTCGGGGTGTTAATTCTCTGTTAAATTATAGCATACTTGTGTTCACTTCCCATCATAATCTTGTCTTTTGCATATTCAAGGTCATCCATGCTCACAGCTTTAGCACCATCCATTGTTGCTTTAAGAGCCGAAACAAAATCTTGCAGAGAGAAAATTGGTGACAATTCACCAGTATAAATATGCATTATCATTTCTATAATTGTGTTCCGACAAAGCATTTTTATGAACATGTGTTGCAAGCAGTCTTTTATTGCCCCGGGGCCTGCATAGTAGACCTGCTGACATAGCCCAGCAATAGAGAACTCGCCCAGCAAGCACAATAGACTTGAGGACTTAGCCCACCAATACAACATAACTATGCAAATTTTTCTTAACGTGACACACAAGCAGGGTGTTTGGCAGGTCGACAAGAGAAAATGGAATAGTCGACTAACAGATCCCATAAAGAATAATAAGCAGTAGTATATGTATATAATATTTACTTTGAAACCATAAGGGATTTTTCCTCGTAGGTCAAATAATTGCGCTTAAATATTAAATGGAAAGGAGCCACTCATATTTGCAACCCAATAATAATATAAATCTATGGTTATTGTAACTGTCAATTAATAATATGAATGGCACGATGAATTCAGAGTGAAGGCTGTGCCTTCTTCTGTCATAATGACATAACTATGAAAACGGGAAGGTGACACCTTCTACTGTCCAGTACCTATTTTAACTTACATTCCAAAGGGATGGAAAACATACCGTGCCCTTCTTCGATCATCACAAGCATCAATGCTCAGTCAGGGTAGAAAGGTAAGAGAGTTGCGCTATTCTATTCCATCTTAAACGTTAATTAACAGTCAAATAATTATGGCAACAGGGTTACACCCTTCTTAACTCATTCCACACATGTATAATAAATAAAAATGTTTCAGAAATCCACAGCAATTACCAACTATGGCTGCACACACTCTGGCGGACATGGTTATTAAGTTAAATGAACTGCATCTCAAAATCCAAGGATTACAAAACATAACACTATGTTGGCTGCGAACAAAATATCACAAGCAGAATGACCGGGACCTCTTTTACCTTTTTCGATGGGGTTTAAATTCCTGGGAAAAAAAAAAACTATACTAGAAGTAAATAATACTAGCCACAGAGATCTTCTTTGCAAGATCAACATAAATTTATCTCCAAACAAAAGAAAGTTATCTATCTTTTGAATAAAATACAAAAATTGTGTAACATTCTAAAATGGCCACAAATGTTGTCAAAGCAGCACTTGTATAAAAAAATAAAAATACGTTGAAGAACTAACAAATGAAACCCCACGCTGCAAATGAAAAGGAAAGACTCCTGGTAGGCTCCACTAAAAAAGAGAGGCAGGCTACACGTCAGACAAGCCCTAAATGCTTGAACTAGAAGCCACCACATATACCAAGATTCCATGAAGCTACTCATTGCAAGAAGAAGAGGATGACAAGCACAAGCCTGCGCTCATCCCAGATGAATAAGAACGTTGTTAAATTGTGCAGAATGACAGAGATGAAGGTGTTCATTTTATCCTCGGCCTTAGGCCTGAATTTGCATTGCAAGATAAAAATAATGTTTGTGCACAAGGCATCCCTACATGCAAATGCAAATCACATGATTAAAAAAAAGGTTCCACCCTTTGATAGAAACAACATAACCCTATAGGAACGCCTTTAGCAGAGGGTCAACATTAAGAAATAACACCACTGCAAAATGCAGGCAACCGTTACACCACAGAGATTGGTTCGACAGCATGGTCATGACACACAAGTAACCGAAGTATTGATAGCGAAGTATGGAAGAGACACCGATGGGCAGAGAATAAACACGTGGAATGTGAGGAGGTAAACACATAGAGATCCGTGATGGTTAGCAGAGGCCCTCCAATACACTAGGCTGCAAGAAAAAAGGATAACGTTCAGGCCACCGAACGTAATTCACCAACAAGTGCAAGAATAGCTGATGTGGACCACCTGTCAATAGCCGACAATGACAGTAGCTTCTTGATTTCAACTATTATTATTATTATTATTTTTTATCACATGGATGCCATGTAGTCCAGTACCAGAACTTGCGGTATGTGGTTCGCCTGGTGGAAAATGGTAAAATAATAGCCCAGAGGCCGATTTGCACAAAGCCTGTTCGTAATACGCCTGCAAAGCTAAAGCCTAGGACTATACCATGATCCTGCATAGCAGAGTCAAGAATGGAGTTGGTTCTCTCAACTGCGAGCGGTGTACTCCTAGATATCGTTTGCTTTAAAAAAACATTATCCCAAGCCTTCTACAAGTCATCGCACCAATCTTGGAACAACCTATTAAATGATATTTGGGTATCAATGACATCTGGTAGTGAGGATTACTCTTTCGAGCATATGCACGTTGGAACTAATATGAGGAAATTCTCTTCCACTATGGAGATGACAGATTTGAACCATATATGTTGCTGGAGTCTACGTTTGTTACATCAAAGCATGCAGAGGATGAAATATGGTATGGCTCAGCAAGATCACTTAGCTTGGGTGGTAAGAGAAATTTAATTTGAATTCTAGTTTAGGCCATATAAGTTAAATTCCACTGAAAGGATTTACATTATATCTTTATGTAGAGCCATGGGTGTAGCCTAAGTAAGGCTCCTTTTGTGCTAGTAGATCTGGGTTCAAATCCCAGTACCCATTACCTTAATTTTAGTCTTAGTTTTTAAATTTTAAAGAGATTTAGTTTCTTTTGTACAAGCTAGCATATTTAATATGCAGATCTGCAGATACTAAAAGAGTTCTATATTTTACATAAGCACCTTATTAATTTAACTAGGAAAAGCCCATAGGTCTTTAGGGTTTGAACCCTGCTCTGATACCAAATGTAAGAACCATAAAACTCATAAAACCCACTAAATAACAAAATAATATTTAATATGCCTTCAGATCTCTCATCCAACACAAGTACTCGATAACATGTAAAATGATATAAAAACCAGAGACAAACAAGAACAACATGCATAGAAGATCTAAGAAAGAAATGGATCTAATCAATAATAACAAAAAATATGCTATGAAAATCATACCTCGTTAGATGACTTAGGATCTACCATTACCTTGACATATCCCATAGTGCAACTGAAGGTGGGGGGACGACTCTCCACCCAACCAACCCCCAGCCAAAGGCTGAGGCCCCCAAGCCCCCAACAATTAACACTATGCCAGTGCTATCTTGCTTTCCTCTCGTCAAGAGCTTCTCTTCCCAAATTCCAAAAGACAAAAGATCCCCTCTCTTCACTTCTTCTCCTCCTTTTATCTCCCCCTTCTCCCCATTCTTAATTTCTTATTTAATGCAATTTGTTTTCCCTTATTTTCTTTCATATTCCCAATTATATTATTATCTTACATTATTACAGTTTATTTATTATATTAAATATTCTTTATATTCGTATATGAGGGTTGTTACATCATCAATGTTATAACAAAAAAGTACAATTTTGAATCTATTTTTAATTAAAATGCTAGCTCATATTTACATATAGTGATCACTCGCAAGGGTCCATGGAACACCTATACCAAAATAAGACTCAAGAGTCTCTCATGTGTATTGGATCATATACAATCTTAGGTGAAATCCATTTCCCAATTGACATTCTGGGCCTGGTCCTCATTTTCGGCACTCTGAACATGACCTTCTTCGGATGAGCCGTCATTATGATCCTCAAGAACATTATGTTCCATATCAAGTTCATTAGATAAATTTGTCATATTGTTTTCTCCCCTTCTTTCACAATTTGATCGCCAAAGAGCTACTGCTCTTTCATATGGAAAATTGTCAACCTCATACTTTGTTACATATAATCTTAAGCATGTATCCACATTTTTATCAAGCTTGTTCCTCAACTTTGAATTCAAAAATGTCAATGCACTAAACATTCTTTCATCCTCCATTGATCCCAAAATCATGGTTTGACATAAATCTACTAATTTGAAATACTCTGACATATTTTGCAGTAGAAATTCGCTACCATTGAGTGTAGTCCATAATTTTGTAATTGCACCATATTCTAGAGCATTATCCAACTTAGAAAATTGCTCCAACATTGTATCATCAAAGCATTGTGCTTGATCTTTCAATTTTTTTCCATCTAAAATACCTTGAATATGTTCTCCTTGTATCTCGATCTCTCGACAAAAATGGCTCTGCAAAATCTTGCATTTTGCTATGAAGTCAACCTTTATAGTTTTTGTACTTTGATGATGGTTCCAAAATTGAGGGTATACCATAGACATGGCCTCCAACAATTTATCTCGAGGAAATCGTTCTCTTATCTCTAATGATAGTGATTTTGCAATTGTTACAAAAACAGGATCACAAAGCATTAATAATAAACAAAAATGCAAATATAATCACACATACACATTATAAGAGAGACATAGATATATCGTGGTTCACCCAACTTGGGATATGTCCAAACTGAAGTTGCTAGTCCTTATTATTATACCGTCCAGCAAAGTGAAGGGATACAACCTGCTGCATAGTCGGTGCACTTCCTCTTCACTGTCTCACAGTCTCTCTTCTTGATCTCAGAGATCTTTACAATGCATAAAACCTAATAATCAACCCTAGCCGTATTACAATGTCTTTCTTTTATAAGGGAGATACAATAGGAAAATACCATGGGCTACCCAAAACCATGGGCCCGAAAACTATTGGCGAAAACAACCCCAAAATTTTTTCTCACGACGTACACCCCTGTAACATCCCTCTTTTTATTTATTATTTTTAGCAAATTTATGTAATCTTGTAATGGTTCTGGTGAGGAGCTCAAGGCCAAGGCCCCACCAGTAAACCTTGTCATATGAATGACTATTTCCTAGTTGTAAGGATCCAGTAATGAACCGGGAGACTGAAGGTTACGACGCAACCATAACGACACCACAAGTGAATCCACTAGGGGAAAATGTAATTGGTTGGGAAGCTATAACTTTGATGAAAGGTGACATCATAGTTCCATGGACACTAAATTAAGGGTGGTGACCCACTTGATGACCTAAGGTTTCAGGAATCGTCCTGAGTAGAGTAACGTATAAGCTACAGACAAATAGGGCACTACTATACCTTATTTTAGCTGGAAGCTAAATATCTTTTCTTTCTAAGATTCTTTCTCTAGAAGCCATCTAGAAGAATAGTAGTCCTTAATTATAAGGATATGTCTATGAGATAGATATACCTAAAAAGAATGTTTTACAATATGGTTGCATCTCCACCATGTACCTAGGGTGCTTAGAGGAGAAAAGAATGATACAATCTACCTATATTAAAACAAGTAGTGAGAAAGGGAGGTCTATCAATAGCTTATCGGGTTAACTATTGAATAAATAAGAATTTGATGAATGTATACTTTTACAATTAAACGCTAACTAATAGTTAAACATTCTTTTATAGAAATTGACATGGTGTGGGAATTTACCTCTTAACCACTATGAATAGGTGTGCCCAATTTGAGGACATCCTTGCTCGGATTGTGGAGTTATGGTTTGTTTTCCATATCCCGTAATTGATGCTAAAACCTTTGTGGAAAATATCTCTTAGGGAGCTCAAACTATCAAACCAACACCCCCGACTTCTTATCTGATTTGATTTTTCTGATTGTTGATTAACGGTGCAATGCCGAAAAATAGGGGAAGTGTTTACTATCATGGGCGGATTCCCCAATGCAGGAACGTGGTATTAATGGGAGGTAGTTGGTCACCGAGTGCTCTCCCGGGGAAGAAGATAAAAACTCTGCTAGGGATTGATAAAGTGGGGAAAAAGTTTAGGAAGCTTCGGGGAAAGGAAAGCGCAGAGCGCTTGATCCTTGAACAAGCTAAATTTGTTTCAGTCTGCATGTTTATGGAGGAAATCTCTGTTGGATCTATGCTTGATCTCTGTTAGGTGTTTTCTTTGATGTTGGGAACCAATCTCCTTTTTCTGTTGGTTGTATATATATAAATTTGTATACTGTGATCTGGGATAGGATTAATCTCAAGTCAAGTGATCCCCAGAGATGGTGGATCTCTGTCAATTTTTAGCTATACCTTATATGTATGTGAAATGCCCAAATCAGGTTTCCATTTTTGGTTGCCTGAATTCGAAGAGATACCCAACAATGGCAGATCTCCGTCACCTTTTAGAGATACCCAGCGATGGAAGATCTCTGTCACGTTTTAGCTATATACCCAGCAATGGTAGATGTCTGTCACACTTTAGCTATAGCTTATATATATATATATGAAATCCTTGAATCATATTTTCAATTTAAATTCGTAATTGGTTGCTCGAAGTCGTAGAGATCCCCGGCGATGGCGAATATCTATCATATTTTAGTTATGTGTTGCATCTGTTAGATCATATAATCGCCTTCCCTGTTAGTATCATATCCAGTATATGCTTGATTCATTTTGATGTTTAGCGTTTGATTTTGTTTGGGAATCGGATTTGCCAGAGGTTTCTGTGGAAAAATGTATTGCTCAGAAAACGTATTTTTAAGTGTAGTCCTTCCCTCGAGATTGTCAGAATGTTTTAGCGACTTCGTGGTGGTTACCCAATCCCCGTCAGAAGGAATTGTTTTCCTATATGTGGTGTGGGGCCTATCGGCTCTTCTGATTTTCCTTCGGATTGCATGAAACCCTTGTAATGTTCACATCTGAAAAACCCTTTTTTTATTAGCTAAAATATGTACCCTGCTGCCAATGCATCCCTGCGACTTCGTTGTCTTCACAGATCCTTGTTCACAACGTGCTGCCAACAAAGGCGTTCAAATTCTGTGATCTTACATATTATCATCTATGATCTCTGGAAATTTTGGTAGTGGATGCAATTTTTGGATGGTTTATGCATAGCATTCTTCTTTTAAATGTTGTATCTATATGATCATTGTGGTAAGTTTATCTACTGCATTGCAATGGTTGAAGGTTTGATTGTATATTTCCTGTCTGCATGATCCTTGCTTTTTATATGGATAGAATACTAGGAAAGAATTATATAGAGAGCTGATATCGTGTGGATATAAGGTCTCTGCAAAATCATTTATGCTGGATTGAAGATGTATGGGTCTCGGCTTAGAATAAATATGTATGTATTATTTATGTAGTTATGGAAATTGCTTTTCTGGAAAACGATTAACTTATGTTGATAATATGATTGAACATCTGCATGTTACTCTGTGCCAAAAACGAATTACTTGGTGTTAAGCTATGTTGAACGTATTTGGATATCTGTGCATCAGATCTTACTATATTTTTGTAGTATATTTTTATTTGATTTCTGTTGGAAATATAGGTGAGTAGCTAGGAAGAGTTCTTCTTTGTAGGGAACTACTAATACAGACTTAATCTATGTATGAATAAGGTACAGCAAACATACCTTTGATTGTTGAAAAATCTCTTAGGAGAGAGGCTTTGAAGAAGAGGATGCTCGGTTACAGGTTGTAACCCTCTTTGTTGATAGAATAAAGGGTGACTTTTCTTGTGGACGTAGCCCAGAGTTATGGGTGAACCACCTATATCCTTGTCTCGATCTTATTTATGTTATGTGTGTTCCTAATGGTGTTGTTATCATTTATAAGTATGTGTTGCGTCAAATGCTCTTTGGTAATCCATTTTTTTTCATAAGGTCCATGTGATTACCATTTAATTATATTATGTTTTGGTTGAGGCGCTTTTTATGTTTACCATGAATGAGGAAAATCTTCTGTATAAAGATATTGATAAGTGATTATGAACTAATGTGTTAGATTAGCTTATTGTAGTAATTACCATCATAGTGTACAATTTCCTTGTATGTAATTGCTCCATCTAGGTATACCTAAGAAGAATGTTTTACAATATGGTTGCATCTCCACCATGTACCTAGGGTGCTTAGGAGAAAAGAATGATACAATCTACCTATATTAAAACAAGTAGTGAGAAGGGGAGGTCTATCAATAGCTTATCGGGTTAACTATTGAATAAATAAGAATTCGATGAATGTATACTTTTACAATTAAACACTAACTAATAGTTAAAAATTCTTTTATAGAAATTGACATGGTGGGGGAATTTACCTCTTAACCACTATGAATAGGCGCGCCCAGTTTGAGGACATCCTTGCTTGGATTATGGAGTTATGGGTTGTTTTCCATATCCCGTAATTGATGCTAAAACCTTTATGGAAAAGATCTTTTATGGAGCTCGAACTATCAAACCAACACCCCTGACTTATTATCTGGTTTGATTTTTCTGATTGTTGATTAACGGTGCAATGCCAAAAAATAGGGGAAGTGTTTACTATCATGGGCGGATTCCCCAATGCAGGAACATGGTATTAATGGGAGGTAGTTGGTCACTGAGTACTCTCCCGGGGAAGAAGATAAAAACTTTGCTAGGGACTGATAAAGGGGGGGGAAAGTTTAGGAAGCTTCGGGGAAAGGAGAGTGCTTGATCACTGAACAAGCTAAATTTGTTTCGGTCTGCATGTTTATGGATGAAATATTTGTTGGATCTATGCTTGATCTCTGTGAGGTGTTTTCTTTGAAGTTGGGAACCAATCTCCTTTTTCTGTTGGTTGTATATATATAAATTTGTATATTGTGATCTGGGAGAGGATTAATCTCAAGTCAAGTGATCCCCAGCGATGTTGGATCTCTGTCAATTTTTAGCTATACCTTATATGTATGTGAAATGCCCAAATCAGGTTTCCAGTTTTGGTTGCCTGAATTCAAAGAGATACCCAGCGATGGCAGATCTCCGTCACGTTTTAGAGATACCCAGCGATGGAAGATCTCTGTCATGTTTTAGCTATATACCCAGCCATGGCAGATCTCTGTCACACTTTAGCTATACCTTATATATATATGAAATCCCTAAATTGTATTTTCAATTTAAATTCCTAATTGGTTGTTGGAAGGCATAGAGATCCCCAACGATGGCGAATATCTATCATATGTTAGTTATGCGCTGCATCTGTTAGATCATGTAATAGCCTTCCCTTTTAGTATCCTATCCAATATATGTTTGATTTCATTTTGATGTTTAGCGTTTGATTTTGTTTGGGAATCGGATCTACCGGAGCTTTCTATGGAAAAACGTATTGCTCAGAAAATGTATTTTTAAGTGTAGTCCTTCCCTCGAGATTGTCAGAATGTTTTAGCGACTTCGTGGTGGTTACCCAATCCCTGTTAGAAGGAATTGTTTTCCTGTATGTGGTGTGGGGCCTATCGGCTCTTTTGATTTTCCTTCGAATTGCATGAAACCCTTGTAATGTTCACATCTCAAAAACCCTTTCTTTATTAGCTAAAAGATATACCCTGCTGCCAATGCATCCCTGCGACTTCATTGTCTTCATGGATCCTTGTTCACAACGTGCTGCCAACAAATCCGTTCAAAGTCTGTGATCTTGCATATTATCATCTACGATCTATGGAAATTTTGGTAGTGGATGCAATTTTTGGCTGGTTTATGCATAGCAGTCTTCTTTTAAATGCTATATCTATATGATCGTTGTGGTAAGTTTATCTACTGCATTGCAGTGGTTGAAGGTTTGATTGTATATTTCCTGTCTGCATGATCCTTGCTTTGTATATGGATAGAATACTAGGAAAGAATTGTATAGAGAGCTGATATCGTGTGGATATAAGGCCTCTGCAAAATCATTTATGCTGGATTGAAGATGTATGGGTCTCAGCTTAGAATAAATATGTATGCATTATTTATGTAGTTATGGAAATTGCTTTTCTGGAAAACGATTAACTTATGTTGATGATATTGTCACATCCCCTCCCATCATACTAGTGCAATGGAGAGGATCGTGATGCTAAAATCGGGCATCTAGCCCCATGAACTTATTAAATAAGCATTCACATAATATAAAAAGACATATGGAAATGTATAATTATAAGAAAACACAACGGAAGTAATTTCAATTACACATCCATCATACATTCAAGATATTCATCAAATAAATAATTTCAAAGTTAGCACAAGAGAATACTTATCTTATAACAAAGTAGTCCCAAGCAACTGGCTATGCAACTGCAATGTTCCACCCAACCATAGGCCAGTTGTGATCATAAATATCTCAACACACTGCCACCCCCCGAGCTGGGCATGATCTCTACAAGGAATCAGGGAACAACAGACTCACACATAGCTCAAAGATACACCAAATCAGCCAAGCCAAGCTACAGTTGGGTTTATTAGGCTGTTAGGAAATGGAAGAAAGAATTGCTAAGCTAGTGCGATCATCCATATAGATATGGGCACCGTCTGCAAGATCTATCTAGCTTGGTCCCCACAATACCTACACAGCTGGCACAAGGAAGTATTCCTTTCACTAATACACAGTCCCTCATGCCATACCTTCCATTCTAGTGTTCTTCAAGATGTGCATAGAAGAGCAACCAGCCCTTTTGATACTCTTGAGAGGTTAACTCCTCACTAGGTTTATCAAGCCAATTCTAGTCCACTTCCACTCCTAATTCTTGCTCATAATTTCCAACTAACATAGGGATGCACCCTACAACAAAACACAAGTGCTGAAAAATGCGGGCAACCAAAATGAACTAGTAGATGGGGAATAAACCCTAGGAGAGCAAATTCGTTTCCAGAAAACGTTTTTCTACATTTCAGGGGCAAAAATGACCTCTACAAACCCCCAAAACGTGAATCCCTTTCTCCCAGCCACTGTGCAACACAAAAACCAGCTCCCAGCTATGGAAAAATGTAGGAAATTGGTAAAAAACGTGATGGGGAATGCCCAGCTAGCTCAGACTCCGTGAGAGAGGAAAGACTATCCATTCAGAATGGCTTTGGGCACCATTTCGTGGGTGTTTTCTTGCCCCAGAAGCAAAAGTACATTTTTCCAGATTGATGGCTTGCCCATGCGCGAAATTGGCTGCCATGCCTCTTCATTCCCAAGGCATTAACTACCTCAACCAATTTCTGGAAGAATTAAATGATTGGGTGCATAAGTCAGAATGGGTAGTTGAGGGTTTATTCATTGACATCTGGCTTATCACCATTGGCTCAAGGGTTTGAATAATTTCCCTCCCTATTCCTTGTAGAATCATGCCCCCATCTCGTTGTTGCATTGCATATCTAGTTGTGGGGTTTTCATTAAAATTCGTATTTACATGATGTCTTAATTTAAATTGTGCCTATCTAGCACAAGAACCACATGCATCTATTTTTAATTGCCGATACATAAAACGCTAAATCAATGGTGGGGCCTTGGCCTTGAGCTCCTCGCCATGATTAAATGACAATATTTACATCATTTACGATTTAATGCAAAGGGGGTCAAAATGGGGACGTGACATTCCCCTCCCCTTACATCAACACTATCCTCAGTGCTCATCAAAACTGAACAAAAATGGATATGCCACCCTCATGGCATCCTCCAGCTCCCATGTAGCCTCATTGGGACCGTAGTGCTTCCATTGCACCTTTACCTGTCCGATGGCTCGGTTCCGAAGCAATGCTACCTTCTTGTCTAGGATGTGCAATGGATCGGTTTGGAACTCTCTCTCGGGTTCCACCTAGATCACATCCCAATTAATCACATGGTTAGGATCATGTACATATTTCTTAAGTAAAGAGACATGAAAAACATTATGAGCTTTAGTGCTAGCAGGCAATGCAAGTCTATATGCAACTGCCCTATTCTTTCAAGCACTTCAAATGGCCCACAATATCTAGGTGATAGCTTGGAACAACTCCCAAGCTTCAAGGAACCCTTCCTTGGCCTCACTCTAAGATACACATGATCCCCAACACTGAATTCCCTATGGATCCTATGCTTATCTACATAGCTTTTGTGTCTATCTTGGGCTTCTTTTAAATTTTGCCGGATCTTTGCAACCTCTTGTTCCATTTCCTTAAGCAATTCTGGCCCAAGTACAATTCTGTTCACTGGATTGTCCCAAGTCACTGGTGTCCTACACCTTCTGCTGTATAAAGCCTCATATGGACTCATTCCCAATGATTCTTACTGCCCATTATTATATGCAAACTCTACCAGGTGTATATAATCCTCCCACTTGGATGGCTTGTCCATTACATACATGCGAAGCATGTCTTCAAGCACTTGATTTACTCTTTCCGTTTGCCCGTCTGTTTGAGGATGGTACGCGGTGCTAAAGTTCAACTGTGTACCCAAATCTACAAAGAGACCTTTCCGAAAATTGGAAGTGAACTTGGTATCCCTGTTAGAAATTATTGCCTTAGGCAACCCATGTAATCTGAAAATTTCCTTCATGAAAATATTTGCAATGGCATTAGCTTTATGTGTGGACTTAACCGGTATGAAATGTGCTTCATTTGTTAACTTGTCCACCACAAACATGATGGAATCATGTTGTCTCATAGTCATTGGCAATCCTGTAATAAAATCCATGGAAATTATTTCCCATTTCCATTCTGGAATTGGCACTGGGTGCAATAAACCTGCGGGGTGTTGGTGTTCAACCTTCACCTGCTGACATTTCATGCACTTAGAAATGTATTCAGCGACATCCTTCTTCATCCCTGACCAGAAATAATATTTTCTTGCTGTAGCAATTGTTTTTTGATATCCTGGGTGACCAGAGTATGGAGCTTTATGGATTTCATCCATAACAATCCTCCTCAAATCTGCCACATTGGGAATATAGACTCTATTTTTATAGGTAAGAAGTCTGTCTTCCTCCAAATGATATCCCTCATACTTCTTTCCAAGGTCTTGCTGCTACAATTTGTCTTTTATCTGCACGTACATTTCATCCTCAACAATATGGTTAACAATCTGCTGCTTCAAATCTGGTTGGCAAGTACTAAGTGCTGCCACATGCATTTCATGTACCTTCCTGCTGAGTGCATCAACCACCTTGTTTTCTTTCCCTTTTATGTGTTTGATTTCAAAATCAAATTCACACAAAAATTCCAACCATCTAGCTTGCCTAGCATTTAAAGTTGGCTGATCAAACAAGTATTTCAGACCACAATGGTCTGTCCTTAACTCAAATTTTCTTCCCATTAAGTAATGCCTCCACATCTGTAAAGCATGTACTATGGTTGCAAGTTCTATATCATGAGTAGCATAGTTCTTCTCATGCTCCTTCAACTTTCTTGACTCATAGCATATCACATGGTTGTCTTGCATAATAAATCCTCCAAGTCCTTGATTGCATGCATTGGTACATACCACAAAGTCTTTTTCTGGGTTTGCAATTTTCAAAATTGGTGCACTTGTAAGAATATTCTTCAACCGTTGAAAAATTTCCTCACATCTTGGTGACCATTCAAACTTTATCCCCTTCTTTTGCAAAGAAGTGATCGGGTTTGCAACCTTGGAGAATCCTTTGATAAACCTCCTGTAGTAACCAGCAAGGCCCACAAAAGATCTCACATCAGTCACATTCCTTGGAGTTGGCCAATTCATAATGGCTTCAATATTCTCAGGGTCTACAGATATTCCTTCGTCAGAGATGATGTGACCCAAATAATGAATTCTATCTTTATAAAAGTCACATTTGCTCAACTTTGCATACAACTTATGCTCCCTTAGTAATTGCATTGTCATTCTCAAATGTTCTTCATGCTCTTCTTCATTCTTAGAATAGATGAGAATGTCATCTAGGAATACAAGAACAAACTTGTCCAAATAATTGCTAAAAACATTATTCATGAGACACATGAATGTAGCTGGTGCATTTGTGAGACCGACTGGTACCACTACAAACTCATAGTGTCCATACCTTGTTCTAAAGGCGATTTTATGAATATCTTCTTCTTTGATTCTTACCTGATGGTAACCAGACCTCAAGTCAATCTTTGAAAATACCTTTGCTCCTCTCATTTGGTCAAAAAGGTCATCAATTCGGGGCAATGGGTATTTTTTCTTCACAGTGACTTTGTTCAACTGCCTATAGTCAATACATAACCTGAGTGTTCCATCTTTCTTTTCCATAAATAGAACAGGTGCTCCCCACGGGGACACACTTGGCCTAATATATTTCTTTTCCAGCAACTCTTGTAATTGCATTTTCAATTCTAGCAATTCCGGTGTACTCATCCTGTAGGGTGTCTTAGACACTGGTGCCGCTCCTGGCACAAGTTCAATTGTAAAGTCAATGTCTCTCTTTGGAGGGAGTCCTGGAATCTCATCAGGAAAAACATCCCTAAATTCTTGCAATACATGATAGTCCTCCAATTTAAGAGTTTTATTCTCTACTTCCTCTAAAATGTGGGCTACATACAATTGACATCCCTTCCTACATAACTTCTTCAGCTGCATGGCTTAAACCTGTCTAACAGAAGTCACCTTTGGAATGCCTTTTACAACCCTTGGGTTTCCTTCTTCGTCCATGCATTCAAATGTCTTATTGTAGCAGTCAAGTTTAACCCTGTGTGCTTCTAACCAATCCATTCCAATGAGAATATCATAGGAACCCAATGGTAAAATATTCAGATTTGCATAAGTGAATAGCCCATCCATCTCTAATGGACATTTTTCTACAATTTCAGTAACTTTTCTCTTGGTTCCAGTGGCTAGTTGAACTAACCATGATTTACTATGCTTTAATTTCTTAAAAGCACAAATCTCAACAATTCTAGGAGTGACATAACTGTGAGTAGATCCAGGATCAATCAAAATGGAAACAGATTGCTTAGCAATCTTACCTTCAACTTCAACCACATTTGATTGATGATCTGCTTGGCGGTCTTCTACTGCTACATAGATTCTAGGGATTATCCTTGCCACTTGACCCACAGTTTCAGCTCCTTGGATGTTGTGAACTTGATTTCGATTCCCATTCCGATGTGGACAGTTCCTAAGCATGTGCTCCCCTCCACAACCCCAACATTGAAGTGGTTCTCTTGGCTCCTTTGGATCTCTTGGCTTGTCTCCCATCATCCTAGTTGGCTTAGTCACAACCTGTGATGGTTGCCTTTGCTGATTCCGGAATTGAGGAGGCTTGAACCCCTTCTTCCTTTGATCAAACTTTTCATTTTTCTTATCCTTCCATGCCTTATGGAATTCTGGTTTTCTTTTGTTTTGATCAAAGCAATACTTGGCCTTTCTTATGGTCTCCTCTAGAGTTCGAGGTTCATCAAACTCAATTCTATCTTTATATGACTGGGGAATCCCACTTAGGAAACGCTGAATTTTCACCCTATCATCTCGAATATACCTGACATACCTCAATAGTTCCAAGAACTTGTTTGCATATTCTTCCATGGTCAATTGTCCCAATCTCAGCTCATGGAACTCTTTGATCTTATCATCAAAGTACCTGTCAGAGAGGTACTTCTACCTGAACTATTTCTTGAACTGCTTCCACACAATCTTCCTTTCATTGATCTTCTTCACTTTCCTGATGTGTTCCCACCATATAGATGCTCTTCCATTCAAGTTGAAGATGGATACCCTTGCCTTCATATTTCCTGAGTAGTCTTGGACTTGGAAATACTTTCTCATTCCAAGAAGCCAAGCTTCAGCTTCTTGACCAGACTTTACCTCTCCATCAAATGTAGGAGGTTTCGCCTTCTTAAATTCCCCATGTGAATTGTTCTTGTAGTGCTTCTTCCTCTTACTTTTGCGAGATGAAGAGCTTGAACCCTCAATGGATTCTTCAGAGTCAGATGATTCATTGGAAGAGATTTCTGGAGTATATATTCTATCTGCAGAAACTCTTCTTGAGCTACTGGCCCTCTTATGGGAATTCCTTCTAGAACTACTCCCACCCCTTTCTGGATTTGATGTTTGATGCCTAGAGTTTATTTGTTTCTGGATGTTTGGCAAACTCTGTAGCATGGCTGCATTCAACTGATTTTGTTCTTCATGAGCTTTAATCATCCTTTAATTGTCTTCTCTACAGCTTTGCAACTCCACCCTTAGGCTTCTCATGGTGGCTACAATATCTGGAGGAGTCTCTTGATTTCTTCTCCCATTAGATTCTGTTTCAGCATTTTCAAAATGTATGTTCTCCCCCATGGCATCTGTCTCAAGCTCATAGGGATCCTGTGCATCACCCATGATGTTGATTTTCTTGGCCCAACCAAGATCCAAAACTTTCCAACTATACTATCTAGAGTGTTGCCCTGATGTAACTGTGATTCTGCAAAATGTGTTCATCAATACAATTGTTAGCTGCATTATATTCTCAGAAATTCATAATTTATTTTCATGCACGTGGAAAAATATTATATTGACAATTTGTCAAATCATAGAATTTTCTCACAATCAACAACATATGAGGGGGACAACAGGGGTCAAGGGGGCTTGCATAAGTCCCATGGAATTTTTCAACTTTCGGCACCTGAAAAATCTCTCTGAAAAAATGGCTGAAATTCCTTGTTTCGGAGCAACTCAGCGAGTTCTTCCAACCTATTTCGGGCCAACTCGCTGAGTTCTTCCGGTCGAAGACTCAATTTTTTCTTCCGACCCGTTGCAGACCAAATTGCCGAGTCCTTCTGCCGTTGCGGGGCGACTTGTCGAGTTCTTCCAAAATTTTCTCTTGGACGCCGAAAAATACTTAGAAAAATCTTCCTCCGTTTCGGACCATCTTGCTGAGTTCTCCCGCTGTTTCGGAGCAACTCGCTGAGTTCTCCTGCTGTTTTGGAGTAACTCGCCAAGTTCTTCTGAAATTTCTCTTGGATACCGAAAAATACTTAGAAAAATTTTGAGATTTTTCGGACCAACTCGCCGAGTCCTTCCGCCGTTGCGGGCCAACTTGCTGAGTTCTTTCGCAATTTCGGGCCAACTCGTGGAGTTCTTCCGAAAATTCCCTTCGACGCCAAACACACTTAGAAAATTTTTCCATTGTTTTGGGTCAACTTGGCGAGTTATCCCACCGTCGCGGCGTAGACTTCTGAGTTCTTCCCGAAACAGACTTAAACAAAATTTTTCAAAAACTCTTACGAAAATTTGAAATCTTTCCTTCTTTCAATGATGACTGCTGCTCAGCAGGAGGTAATCTTACCTCTGTAATTTTATTCAACTTAGCCATTTTAGGCCCGATGCTGATACCTGTGGTGATTAGGAAGGGACCTTCCCATGTGATTGTAATCAGATTTAGCCCATAGAGGTCCAATGCTGCAACCAACAACTCTGATACCATTCTGTCACATCCCCTCCCATCATACTAGTGCGATGGAGAGGATCGTGATGCTAAAACCGGGCATCTATCCCCATGAACTTATTAAATAAGCATTCACATAATATAAAAATACATATGGAAATGTATAATTATAAGAAAACACAATAGAAGTAATTTCAATTACACATCCATCATACATTCAAGATATTCATCAAATAAATAGTTGCAAAGTTAACACAAGAGAATACTTATCTTATAACAAAGTAGTCCCAAGCAACTGGCTATGCAACTGCAACGTTCCACCCAACCATAGGCCAGTTGTGATCATCAATGTCTCAACACACTGCCACCCCCGAGCTGGGCATGATCTCTATAAGGAATCAGGGAACAACAGACTCACACATAGCTCAAAGATACACCAAATCATTCAAGCCAAGCTACAGTTGGGTTTATCAGGCTGTTAGGCAATGGAAGGAAGAATTGCTAAGCTAGTGGGATCATCCATATAGATATGGGCACCCTCTGCAAGATCTATCTAGCTTGGTCCCCACAATACCTACACACCTAGCACACGGAAGTATTCCCTTCACTAATACACAGTCCCTCAGGCCATACCTTCCATTCTAGTGTTCTTCAAGGTGTGCATAGAAGAGAAACCATCCCTTTTGATACTCTTGAGAGGTTACCTCCTCACTAGGTTTATCAAGCCAATTCTGGTCCACTTCCACTCCTAATTCTTGCTCATAATTTCCAAACAACACAGGGATGCACCCTACAACAAAACACAAGTGCTGAAAAATGTGGGCAACCAAAACGAACTGGTAGATGGGGAATAAACCCTGGGAGAGAAAATTCATTTTCAGAAAAAAAAATTTCTACATTTCAGGGGCAAAAACGACCTCTATAAACCCCCAAAACGTGACTCCCTTTCTCCCAGCCACTGTGCAACAAAAAAACGAGCTCCCAGCTATGGAAAAACGCAGGAAATTGGTAAAAAAACGTGATGGGGAATGCCCAGCTAGCTCAGACTACGTGAGAGAGGAAAGGCTATCCGTTCAGAATGGCTTTGGGCACCATTTCGTGGGTGTTTTCTTTCCCCAGAAGAAAAAGTACATTTTTCCAGGTTGGTGGCTTGCCCATGCACGAAATTGGATGCCATGCCTCTTCATTCCCAAGGCATTAACTGCCTCAACCAATTTCTGGAAGAATTAAATGATTGGGTGCATAAGTCAAAATGGGTAATTGAGGATTTATTCATTGACATCTGGCTGATCACCATTGGCTCAAGGGTTTGAATAATTTCCCTCCCTATTCCTTGTAGAATCATGCTCCCATCTCGTTGTTGCATTGCATAGCTAGTTGTGGGTTTTTCATTAAAATTCGTATTTACATGATGTCTTAATTTACATTGTGCCTATCTAGCACAAGAACCACATGCATCTATTTTTAATTGCCGATACGTAAAACGCTAAATCAATGGTGGGGCCTTGGCCTTGAGCTCCTCACCATGATTAAATAACAATATTTACATCATTTATGATTTAATGCGAAGGGGGTCAAAATGGGGACGTGACAGATATGATTGAACATCTGTGTGTTACTCCCTGCTAGAAACAGATTACTTGGTGTTAAGCTATGTTGAACGTATTTGGATATCTACGCATCAGATCTTACTATATTTTTGCAGTATATTTTTATTTGATTTTTGTTGGAAATATAGGTGAGTAGCTAGGAAGAGTTCTTCTTTGTAGGGAACTGCTAATACAGACTTAATCTGTCTATGAATAAGGTACGACAAACATACCTTTGATTGTTGAAAAATCTCTCAGGAGAGAGGCTTTGAAGATGAGGATGCTCGGTTACAGGTTGTAACCCTCTCTGTTAATAGAATAAAGGGTGACTTTTCTTGAGGACGTAGCCCAGAGTTATGGGTGTTCAACCACCTATATCCTTGTCTCGATATTATGTGTGTTATGTGTGTTCATAATGGTGTTGTTATCATTTATAAGTATGTGTTGCGTCAAATGCTCTTTGGTAATCCATTTTTATTCATAAGGTCCATGTGATTACCATTTAATTAATCATGTTTTGGTTGAGGCACTTATTATGTTTACCATGAATGAGGAAAATATTTTGTATAAAGATATTGATAAGTGATTATGGACTAATGTGTTAGATTAGCTTATTGTAGTAATTACCATCATAGTGTACAATTTCCTTGTATATAATTGCTCCAACTAGGTTAAAGAAGTAGTGTAGCTTTCTAACTTTTAACGATGGATGTATTAACTAATGTCTTTACATAAGCAGGGTTTATAAGATTTTTGATTGTAGGAATATGAAGGAAAGGTTTATGTATGAGAAATATTCCTTCTTAAATTAAATCGAAGCAAGATGGCGGACCTTGGTCCTTATCATAGATCAGATTCCTTGAGGAGATTTTACATGTTATGATCTTCCAACTATTCTTAAAATTTCACTAACATACTGATTTAAGAAGTGTGGGTATGATGTGATAAGTAAATGGACCTTATGTAAATCTTTGAAGTATCTATTAGAGTGTTAACTTCGTAAGAATATCGATTTTATTTCCATTATCAATTTTAGAGATTCGTATTGTTACGCAATAAGTATTTTTTTGAAAACTCACGCAAATAGTAACTCCTTAAAATGGGTATGTTGCATTCCCCAAAACCCCATTTTCTCGGGGGCATTTCCCCCGAACCCCCATAACTTGGGGGCGTTGCACCCAAACCCCCTTTATCGAGGGTGCTGGCCTCGAACCCCCAACGGGGGCCCGCTGGCCCCTGCACCCCCCGAACCCCCTGGGGATCGTGTCGGGATCATAACCAAACCTGGGGTACAGACACGGCTAAATAATAATATCTCTGAATCTGGAGATCAAGCTCCATAACCAACAATCTCCCTCTTGGAGACTGATCACAACAACTCCACCGCTACTGCACTTGCTGGACTTGGACTTGGCAACTTTCCCCTCTTCACCTTCATGCTAGAAGGCCAACTGAAACCGAGCAAGAACTTAGTTTCTCTCTGGTCACTACCTTTGTGAACATGTTTGCAAGATTATGGCTAGTATGTATCTTTTCCAGCTTCAATAGTTCATCTTCCAGAACAAAGCGTATGAAATGGTACTTGAGCTGTATATGTTTTGTCCTGGAATGGAATGCTGAGTTCTTTGCAAGATGAATTGCACTCAGGTTGTCACTATACAACCTTCTATCCTTCTGCTTCTTACCCAATTCCTCCATAAACCTCTGCAACCAAATCATCTCTTTACTAGACTCTGTAACATCAACATACTCTGCTTCCGTTGTTGAAAGTGCAACAACCTTATGCAGTTTTGAAATCCAGCATAATGTTGTTCCACCTAAAGTAAACACATACCCTGTGGTGCTCCTCCTACTATCCTTATCACCTACCATATCTGCATCAACATATCCCTGTAGAACAGTGTCTGAACCTCCAAAACATAATGCTTGAGTGGTAGTACCTCTCAAATACCTAAGAATCCACTATACTGCCTTCCAATGTTCTTTACCTGGATTGTTCATATATCTGCTCACAACTCCCACTGCTTGTGCAATATATGTTCTTATCCACACCATGGCATACATCAAGCTGCCAACTGCTGATTGATAGGGAATCTTGGACATGTAATCTGTCTCTTCCTATGTCTTGGGAGACACTTCCTTACTTAGATTGAAATGGCTAGCCAAAGGTGTAGTTACTGGTTTTGCATTCTGCATTCTGAACCTCTCCAACACCTTTTGTATGTACTCACCCTGAGACAATGTCAATTTGCGATTTTTCCTCTCTTATTATTCTCATACCGAGGATTTGCTTTGTAGCACCCAAATCCTTCATCGCAAATGAATTAGCTAACTTCCTTTTGAGCACATTTATATCCTACGTGTTAGACCCTCCAACAATCATGTCATCCACATACAATAATAAGATAATATAACTTCCATTATCTAGCCTCTTGAAGTAAACACAGTGGTCAGAATGACATCTACTATAACCTTGTTCTGTCATAAACCTGTCAAATTTTAAATACCACTGCCTTGGAGCTTGCTTCAAGCCATACAAGCTATTTTTCATCCTGCATACCAAGTTCTCCTTACCTTTGACCTCATACCCTTGTGGCTGCTGGATATATATCTCTTCCTCCAAATACCCATGGAGAAAGGATGTTTTTACATCTAACTGTTCAAGATGCAAATCTTCTACCGCCACTAGACTTAAGATAGTCCTAATTGAAGTCATCTTAATAACAGGAGAAAATATTTCATCAAAATCTATACCTTTCTTCTGTGCAAACCCCTTTACAACAAGTCTCGCCTTGTACTGCTTCTTACCTCCTTCTTCTTCCTTCAACCTGTAAATCTATTTGTTCTGCAATGCTCTTTTACCAGTAGGAAACTGAACCAAATCCCAAGTCTGGTTTCCTACCAATGAGTCCATCTCCTCATTCATGCCTTGCTCCCACTTCTTTCTAGTTTCCACCTGCATTGCTTCTTCATAACATTCTGGTTCACTAGCATTATTCATCAACAAATAATACATTGAAGGAGAGTAACGTTCAGGGAGTCTACTTAACTTGGTAGATCTTCTTGTAGTTGCAAGAGTTTCAGGTACTTGCTGCTGTTCTTGATTTTCTGGCACCTTTGGAACTTCATTTTCTGTAATTTCATCAAGTACTATGTACTCTGTGTTTTCCTTTTCCTGTTTTTTTCCTTGCAATTGATCTTTATACATGACCTTTTCATTGAATATCACATCTCTACTCCTGATGATTTTGTTATTTTCATAATCCCATAAGCGATAACCAAATTCATCAACCCCATATCCAATAAAGGTACATTTCTTGGATTTAGCTTCAACCTTTGTTCTATTTTCTTTATCAATATGGACAAATGCTTCAAACCAAACATTCTTAGAAATGAGTAGTTTACCTTTTTATCTGTCCATGCCTCCTCTGGAATACCACCATCCAAAGCACTTGAAGGTCCTCTGTTTATTAAATAAACAACAGTATTTACAGCATCCACCCAAAACTGTAAGGGAAACACTGCATACAGTCTCATACACCTTGCACGCTCCATGATCGTTCTGTTCATCCTTTATGACACACCATTTTCTTGTGGTGTTCTTGGGACTGTCTTCTCTATACAAATACCATGGTATGAACAGTAACTATCAAACTCCTTGCCACAGTACTCACCTCCATTATTAGATCTGAGACAGTTCCACCTTTTTTCCCGTCTCATTCTCAACCAAAGCTTTCCGCTTCTTAAAAGTAGAAAACACATCAGATTTCTGTCTAATGCAATAAACCCAAGTTTTCCTAGTTGCATCATCAAGAAATGTAACATAATAATGAGAGCCACCAAGAGATTGTACCTGAGCCGATCTCCATACATCTGTATGCACTATCTCTAACTTTTCATTCTTCTTCTGTTTCCCAACCCTGAGAAATCTGACTCTCTTCTGTTTTCCATAAACACAGTTCTCATAGAATTCCAAACTTACTTGCTTCAACTCTTGCAGCAACTTCCTTGAGTGGAGAATCTGCATCCCCTTCTCACTCATGTGGCCAAGCCTATGTTGCCACAATGCTGTATCTATTCCTGTGGAAGCTAAAGAGATAGAATGGTCAGTATTATGAGGACATAAATACAATGTACCTACCCTGTCTCCTTTTGCTATCACCATTGATCCTTTAGTGATTATCCACCACTTTTCTCCAAATGTAGATAGACAACCGCCATCTCCCAACTGCCCTGTTGACATCAGATTTCTTTTCATAGTAGGAATATGCCTTACATCTCTCAACAGCCAATCAGTTCCATTCTTAACTTTTATCCATACCTTACCCATTCCAACAATTTTACATGGCTCATCATCACCTAATAAAACATGTCCAAAATTGCTTGGAACATAATCATGAAAATATTTCCTATGGGGTGTAGCATGACATGAAGCCCCTGAATCTACTACCCAATAATCACTATTATTATCTAATTCAAGAATCAAAGCATCTTGTAACACATCACCTGCTACATTTGCTTCTTGGGTAGTTTTATGTTGTGCATCTCCTTTCTTCTTTAGAGATCTGCAGTCTTTCTTCAGATGTCCTTTCTTTCCATAGTTATAGCACTCTATCTTTCCCAATCCGAACTTGGATATGCTTGTTTCAGACTTCCCATGATTACCTTGGCTCTTTCCTCTCTCCTTTTGTCTTCCCCTAGTCTCCATGGTTAATGCATTACCTGATGTATCACCCATGCTTTTTCTTGGCATTTCCTCTCTAAGAATAACACCAATAACATCATCAAAGTTCAAAGTTTTTGAACCAGAGATAGAGTTACTTATAGCCATGACCAAGCTATTCCAGTTTTCTGGCAATGAACACAATATTAGAAGAGCCCTAACCCCATCATCAAAGTTCACACTTATAGAACTTAGTTGATTTGTAATCGTATTAAACTCATTTAAATGATCAGTAACAGATCCACCTTCAGACATCTTCATATTAAATAAACGCTTAATTAGAAATACCTTGTTGGAGGTCGAGGGTTTTTCATATAGCTTACCCAATGCGCTCATCAAACCCTCCATTGTCATTTCTTTTGATATAATGAAAGCCATCGACGAAGCCAGGCTCAGCCGTATTGTTCCCAGAGCCTTTCTGTCAAGAACCTCCCATTCTTCGTCCTTCATGGCCATCGGCTGCTTTGCTCTTCCTCCCAATGGTAGGAATAGATCCTTCTGGTACAGATAGTCCTCCATTTGCATCTTTCCTAACTGAAAGTTTTGTCCATTAAACTTCTTGACCTTAAACTTTCCTTCTTCTGCCATTGCTCCACTTGAACCAAAAATCCTATCTTCCTGCGGGTTTATTTGCCAAATAGACCTTTGGCTCTGATACCAATTGTTAGAAAAACGGGATCGCAAAGCAATAACAATAAAAAGAAATGCAAATATAATCACACATACACATTACAAGAGAGATACAGATATATCGTGGTTCACCCAACTTGGGCTACGTCCACACTGAAGTTGCCAGTCCTTATTATTATACCGTCCAACAACGTGAAGGGATACAACCTGCAGCACAGCCACTGCACTTCCTCTTCACTGTCTCACAATCTCTCTTCCTGATCTCAGAGATATTTACAATGCATACAACCTAATAATCAACCTTAGCCGTATTACAATGTCTTTCTTTTATAAGGGAGATACAATGAGAAAATACCACGGGTTACCCAAAACCATGGGCCCAAAAACTATTGGAGAAAACATCCCCAAAAAATTTTCTCGGGGCCTACGCCCTCAAACCCCCTTTCTCGAGGGCACTGCCCCCAAACCCCCTATAGGGTCCCACTGTCCCTTGTTCCCCCCAGCCGGGGGAGTGCAACCACTCCCCCGAACCCCCTAGGGATCATGCCGGGATCATAACCAAACCTGGGATACGGACACGGCTGAATAATAATATCTTTGAATCTGGAGATCAGGCTCCATAACCAACAACAATTTCTATCAAGTTGCACCTCACTGAAATCACAACATTGTCAAATTGTTCTCTTGACACAGGGCACTCTTTGGTGGTTCTTCCTATTTTGTCATTATAATAAAAAGGAACCATATACCCACGCACTGCCATACATAGAAACCCTTTTTCATCAAACTTCAATAAATTTTCATCATTTTCAATATTGATTATCTTAGCCCAATTTGTAAATGCTAGACCTGTAAAAGAATCTGCCATCATATACAAATTATCTAATGCAAGGGATGCTAATTTTCCAGCATTTGTGTATTCAACAATATACATCGTGAGACTCTGAGATATCTTCATGAGGTTATTCATTTCATGAAGCAGAGGAAGAACTCCAGCCAATGTTAAATATGTCTCTATATCAGTTAATAGAAAGATAAGAATTTGAGCTTTTTCTACACTTAGGCGATGTTCATACATCACCCCTACCAAGGATGCATATTCATCGAATAGTCTTTGAGCTAGTCCCTTCAGTGAGATCCATCTTATATCAACATCTTTTAATAGTTTGTTTCCATTTGTAACACTGTTGGAAAATTTTTTAAACTCTGAAAACCGTTTAGGACTCCGACAAAAGTATGCATGAACCTCACGTACAAGATATTCAACTTTTGAAACCAATGGAAAGTTGCTCACTAGTTTAGATGCAAGATTCATCCTGTGAGCCATACAATGAATACCAATCATATACGGTGAAGCTGAGAGTTGTAGTCTAGCACAAAGGCCGTTCCTTTGTCCTTGCATTACTGATGCTCCATCTGCTCCAACGCATACCAACTTTTTTGCGATCATTGAATGATCCATACCACCAGTTTCCTTCAAAGTATTAATAACAAGTCCATAAATGTTTTCTGCTATAGAACTTTTGCTCATTTTATGAATTCCAAGTAGATAGGAATTCCTGATATGGTTATTGACCATATAAATGCTCATGCAAATCCATGCAGTATTATCAACAACTGTAATTTCATCCAAAGACAATGACAAAAATGTAGCATTCACAATCTTCTCTTTCATATCATCCTTTTCTACTTGAGCTAGATATTTTCCCCATTCCCAACCACTCGTTAAAGACCAATGAGAAGATGGAAAATTTGGCACTTGAATAAAATATAGATATTTCATCATTTTTGGATAATCTGTCATAGGACAACCATTGGATAGGATGTGAAATACAATGCTTAATTGTATCGACTTCGATAACAATTTTTTTTTCCATCATCTTTCCGAATTGAGAAGTGATGGTTCCTCCACTTTCATCCAGTTTTCTCTTATTTATTAAGTATTTATTGTATTCCTCTTCACATTGGAGATGTTGACATTCGCTAAGAGATTCCAATCTAGCAGTAGACTTCTTCTCATCATTTCCATTTTTCTTATCATACACCTTTCCAACATGCTTCTCTATTGTGTCTAGCTTCATTTGCAATTTCACTACCTTGCCAAGTTTCCAACTACATGAAATGCATTTAAATTCTTCTGAGGTCTCATTCTCATTTGTTGGAGGTATCGGTTCAATAAATGGGAATCTTGATACCCAATCAGATTGGAATTATCTCCCGAAGTCACATTGGTCTTTTTTCCTCTTCTGCGAATGGTCTATGTCACCTTGCAAGGAAAAATCTTCAACATTTGAGCTACCAATTTCTGATGAAAATGCATTTGCCTCACTTTGATCACTAGAGGAATGTATTCTACCATCCATTGTATGTTTTGCAGATGCATCCTCCAAAGTGTTGACATCTCTCTCACCGATACCTTGCTCAAGAGAGCTTGAAGCATGAATATGATGTGGATTGTTGGATTGATGTTTTTGAAAATATGATATTACATCCTTTTGTCTTAATGTTTTATTTTTCTTTCCATGATCCATGTTTGACATCTTACCTAATGTTCCACAATTGATATTCCAAATCAATATAGAAACCAGAAGGAAGGCTGCATGAGAAAAATGATATAAAATTAGTACAACTGCAATTCCCTACGAGGAGGTTGGTCCTCCACAACTGCAACAAAAATATACTAAGTGATTAACCTAGGGGCCACTAGAACAGCAGGGAACAAACAACACACCACTATAAAATTTTCCTACGGTGATCAAGACCAGGAAAATAGAGATGAACTCTCAAAGGAAATTTTGGGATGATTAGGGCCCAGAATGTATTGCTACCTCCAACAACCGTTTGAGGTTGTGGTGATGGGGTCCCTTGTGCTCCTGATGAAGTCATGGGGTTAGATGTTGAATTTTGCATGTGTATCAAATGTGCCAAAAGAGGATTGATAGTGTTCAATGGTTCACTAATGTGAATTACCACTAGGTTTGAAAGATTTGTCAAAGGTGGATTTACGGTATTTGCAGTGTTGTCTTCTAATGTTTCGATTTCAAGTGGATCAAGAGGATCAACAGTTTCTGCATTTTCCTTGGGAGGTGGTGTTGCAATATTTGTTTGATGTGCTTCTGTTCTACTGTTGATAATTGAAGTTAGAAGTGTGTTAGTTTCAAAGTCAAAGTGTCTTGTATTTTGTAGTCGTCTTCGCAATGTAGCGGGGCCTTCGATTTCTAGTGACTCACTTCGTTGCCGCCATGACTGGCTTCTGTTCTACTATTGATAATTGAAGTTAGAAGTGTGTTAGTTTCAAAGTCAAAGTGTCTTGTATTTTGTAGTCGTCTTCGCAATGTAGCAGGGCCTTCGATTTCTGGTGACTCACTTCACTGCCGCCATGACTGGTGGGTCGGGAGAGTAGCCACTTTGACGAAATTTTGATAAAAGGATGTGTTTTAAAAAGATTTTTGAAAAATAGAATCAAACAATCCTATGGCTTTCTAGACTCAACAAAAATAAAAATTGTCCACACAGCAAAAAATTCCCTAGAGATTTCAAGCAAGCAAACTTACTCTTCCAAAGAACCGAAGATCAGTGAAAAGATGGATTGTAGGGATTTCCGAAACTAGTAGCTGTTGAGGGATGTTAGGCCTCATACAATTTATAGCAGCGAAGGTATGAGAAACAATTACAATAAACTTTAATTGCCAGGGGTGCAAGCGTTGGTTCCTGACCAATCACCCTCCCAAGGAGTAAAAGCTCCAAATTCTATCTTAGGTATTGCAAGTGTGTCCCACTTACAATAGGCTATGTGATGTCCTAAGAAAAGCCACTAAATTTACCACTTCACAATTCACGGTCGAGCGGAACAGTCGCAAGTCAGGAACAACTCTCATAACTAGGCACTCTAGAAAAGTGATGTCACCCCGAGGACTTGTCACTTCACATAAAATTCCTTGATGAGCTCATGTCCCACTAAACAAGCAAGAGGGGGAACCACTCTTTACTTATCCAAATTGACCTCGTGCTTAACGCATGTTTAAGAAGCGCTTTCCCGACAGGCGTTTCATGCTACTAATGGATTTCTCTCTTTAATCAATGCTAGTTTCAAAGTTTTGCAACCCAGGAGTGTTAACTCTCCAACCTAATCCAAGGCACTAACCTAAACTTGTTGGTGATATGAAAATCAAAAGTTTATCAATTTTAGATTAAGTGCCAATTTTAAATGTAGTTTGCTTAGTTTCAGGAGTGGAAATGAAACTGGTGGTGTTTTGACTCAAAAACAGAAAAATGAACCAAACAATGCAAAATGCTCACTACTCTACCTTTCAATTCGATGAATATTCTAAATTAAGGAAGAGTTATAGGTTCAAGAGTTTCTTTTAGATATGCAAAATTCCTAGTAGATTTTGTATGTTTATGCACAGTTTTCTTTTCTGAAATATGGATAATAATTGATGTTTTAAAGACCAATGTAACCCAAACAGATATCTCAAATAAACATGGATCTAATTCTATTACACGGGGGATCCCTGTTTCTCATTCACAAGATCACCATAAGGCCCAAGTGAAGAGGATACGTAGAGCCCTTTGGAATGCTTTTGAATTAAATTCTAAACTGTTACACGTGAGATCCAATTTCTCATTCACAAGATCGCCACAAGGCCCAAGTGAAGAGGATACGGTGGCTCGAAAGACTGTATGCAAAAATTAAATCTACTCTATTACAAGTGAGATCCACTTTCTCATTCACAAGATCGCCATAAGGTGCGAGTGAAGAGGATACAGTGGCTCGATATAAGATGCTTTGAAAAAATCAACTCCTAAACTATTACAAGCGAGATACACTTTCTCATTCACAAGGTCATCATAAGATGCGAGTGAAGAGGATACGATGCCTCATGCAAAATATATCTCAAGAAAACTCAACTCTAAAGGTGCAATTCTCTCTAATTATGCATGAAAATCATGAAAGCATTCAAACTCTTAATACAAAATGTAACTAATTAAAGTTTGTTTCTATTTTTTGGAAAGAAATTACTCTCAAATTATCTCAACATGTGATGTTCAAAATGTTCTTCAAATGCAAATGTGTGTGGAAGGGTCTTTCAAGTATGTATGGTGTTTCCAAATGTGTATGGTTTATGTTTGATTAATGTTTCCAATCAGCATATGCTAAAGATCTGAAATATTGAATGTGCTTAAGGTGTTTTGATGAACAATTTCTTAAGTATGCTTTGGAAGACTTGCAGCCATGTAAAGAGACATTAATGTAGGTTAAGATCAGTTTTTAAAAATGCTACAACAGAGATCTATCATCACATATGGGTGTAAGCAAAATAGATCTACTACCAATTGAAAAATATTGAAAACTGATTACAATTTGGAGCAGATTTAAAGGTGTTTGGAAGTGGATTCCAATTGTAAATGTCTTGATCCAAATGTTATGAAAATTTCCTAACTTTTCAAGAGGAGTATAAGGCTGATCTCAAGCTGCAAATAAGGCTCTAAACAAGTGTGTAAATGTCATACAAAACAGGTCTCCAAACAGATCCAAAAGTTAAAGATATCTCCACCAACTAGTGTAAGATTGCAAGCTTGAATTAATGTGTTAGGAAGGTGTGTTAACTTTGCAAAGATGTAAAGGAGATTCAAATGAAATTAAATATCAGTCCTATGTATTCCAAAACAAGGATCTATGAGCTAAGATGCTCTCAAGCCACAAGATCTATCACAACTTGAAGAAAAATTTGAAAAGAGAAAGCAAATTTGGAGCAATTTTTAATGTTTTTGGAATGTCATTCCAAAGAATGGCAGGCCACTTCTTTGATCATTGCAATGAATACAAGAATCAAACCCCTACCAATGAATCATCCATTTTAGCAATATAATACAAGTCAAGGTATAAATTTTAATCCTTTAGTTTTATGCATGTGCTATATCATTTTATCAATGTACCCAGAGCAACCCCAACACCATAATATTGCATCTATCTTATGTATGGCATGATATTTGCAAAAGAAATATATCTTTTACATATCGTTTTTTTTGTACAGTGCCCATATAATTACTACAATGTGAAAATTAAATTGTAGGGAAGCCTCATTTCCATTTCCTTTGGAGTATGAATATACAAATGTAACCTCATGAGTGCACAATATCGCGACTCATAGTATAATGGTTGTGAGGTTGTGAAGTTTCTCAAATCCATCCCATTCTTTAGCAGGCTCAACATCTTTCTAGTATTCATCTGTGTTATATTTTGTCCATTGCATTTTGAAGCTAGCTCCAATTTTCCTCAAGAAGCATCTCAACCCTTTCACACACTCGATATACCTTGATTCTAACCAAATTCTTATTAACTTGTAGTCTTTGTTAACAAAATTTATAAATGCACTTCCTTCACTACCAGAGTAGGAAGTGCTTGGATTTCCTTCCACTATGCCCCTTCTTCAACTACTACTGAATAGCCTTGTTGATCCCATGCAATCCATGAGCTTGCCTTTGCTATCACAAAAGTGATATGCACACAACCTCAAGCTCTCACATCCTTCTTCCAATTGGACACCTGCGTATCTCTGCCCAAATATGGCCACCAAATGCAATTAGAAATTTTGACTCAAAGATCTGTAACTTATTTACCTATTTCAAGATTTGTCTTGGCATAATAGACATTAAGGTTTGCAACTCACATTTTTTAATTCTCTCAAGCATAATATATCCAAGGTTAAAATGGGTCTACGACTCTACATTATCTTATTTATAGTTATTGTTTAAATATGGTAAAATAAATAATATCAGTTTTTCTATTATGGTAATTTACAAAAACAAGATACGGGCTCTTATTTTCATTTTCTTGTATTAGCAATATAACGCACAAACATGCACACATCTCAAGTCACTCGGGTTGTAGAACGCCTTGTTTCTCTTGGTTCAATTAGCAACCAAGATGAGCAAAAGTACAAGCCCAAACAACATGCCAACTCTTCTAGTGATTAGTGCGACTAGCAACATTGTCCCACCAATTGCAACAAACAGTGCAAGAAGAATCAAGCTCGTCATATCCTAGATAAAACTGTTCAACCTAAAAATTCATCCATGCCAACAAAAGAAGGCCAAAAGAGTTATAGCCAACAAAAGAAGCATAAGGACATGAGAAGTGGTGGGTTACTCATAAGATTTCTAATCATGACAAAATAGGATGTCACTTGTGCCAAACGCTTTAAGGACAGTTTGGTAATCCTCTTAAATAGGATCACAACAGAAAGAAAATTGCATTCTCTACACTTGAATCCTCTAGATCTGGTCTCATGACAAACACAAAATTCATGCTCATCAAGCACAATTTAACTGAAGGAAGCAAAGGAGGACATATTCTATAGTCAAATGAGGGATCACTTCTGTGTTTTCATAAGACTGCATATTCAATTAACATAAAGATTTCTTTAAACAAATAAAAGGCACTTGAATAATCACATGAACCATAGGAAAACACAATGAAGATTCATTGCATAAGAGTCTACACCTCATGAATAAGAATTAAGGCTCAAAAGTTGCTATTATATTCAAGTGGGAAGATAATGATAGATGTAAAACAAAGAGAATTATAGATTGATAACAAAACCTTCAACGATCTTTGACAATGAAATGTTACTGTAATGTATTTTGCCCCAAAATCCCATATCAAAAATCTGACAGTGTTAATGTGCTCTCGAAAGCCCCTGCTTCCTTCCAAAAGGAAGATTCACCCTTAAGGTATTCTATCTTGCCTCTTTATGCTTTTGGAACACTCAATGGAAACCTTCAATTTCTCTAACTGATTGCTCAATAGATGGCTTGAGATCTGATATTGATTTCTTAATTAATGACTGGACATCTGGAAATGATTTGAATGCTATTTTTTCTCCATCGAATATGGAACTGCATGATTTTCTTTGAGTAAAAATAGAAATTAGGGAAGATTTCAAATTCTCTTAATTATTTTATTGCTAGGTACTCTACTACCAAATGCTCTACCACCTATGACTATTCAAATTAATGAAAATAAGGACTAAAATCCTTTACTATCATTGAGTTGGCATATTTTCAATTTGACATTTTAAGAGATTCATCACCACCAATGGAATTTATTTTGTATTCCTTCACATCACCTCCAGACTTAGTACAATGAGACATCGGTCAATTTACATTATTTTCTGAAGATGGTCGAAAGCATCAACAGTTGATTCCCTATAATAGTCGATGTTAGATAGATTTATCAACTTGGTTGATTCTAGCAAATGGTGCATGCTGGATATGAATACTTCCTTTAATTTTCCTGTAGTCAATTTCTTGAACTAACTTTCCTTGTATTTATAACCTTGAATGCCTTCCAACCATTGTTATGAATCCTCTAGTAAAAGTGCCACTTCTACTTATTTGCTGCCATCGAATCCAGAATAACTTTTCCACTTGTTTACAACAAAATACCTATGGGTTCAAACCTGCTATCAGCCATTTAGATCATAAATTTGAAAACCAGAATTGTCAGAAGCAATTAACAATTTTTTTTATTTATCCTTATTTATGCTACAGAGGTACCGGTACATATATTTTGTGTTCACTCTAGAAGCCATTTCATATATAGTGGACTGTATGCCCCAACTCATGATCATGCCGCTCAAAAATTTATTGCAGGGCCACTCCACCGCATGATTCTGATTATCATAAGTTCTATTGAAATGATTCTGCCCAAAGTGTGGTTCCATGAGCCCCTGTTTTTCCAATCCTTGTCTTGGAATGAGACACCTAGTTCATAAATGCACAGTCCATCTAGTTCTAATTGGGTCTATGGACCATCCTTGCTCATTGTTAAAGAGGAAAATACTGGGAGGTTTCTCTACCTAGAAGGAAGATTGATATTACAACAACTTTTTAGGGGAAGTTATGACATTTATTTTGTTGGGTCATAATTTAAATGTGAATTTGGTTGGGAGCTTTTGGAAAGAAATGGAACAAACCAAAGAGAATTTAATTGCCTCCAAAGGAAATTTCCAGATCCCACAAAAAGATCCATGAGTTATGTTCAGTCCAGGATGGGTATTCAAGTGAGAATATGTGCAACTAAGGAGGAGATATTGGAAGCCAACGATGATTCACTATCCTTGTAACCTTCCCTAATAACATAAAATGTTATTAATCTCATTGTGAGAATGACTTTGGGTGGATGTATATATATATATATTTCATTGCTGAATAAATAGTGAAGGAGCAAACTATTGGATATATATATCATAGTTTTGTTTCTTATGAAATGTATGAAACCATGATCCACATGATATTAGGCTTGAAATCTATGGAGAACCCGGACTCAATTCCAAGATTATAGCCTTATGGAAAGCATTCGAGATTATGCACTGCTCAGGGTATTCTCCTTAATGCCTTACAGAATTAATGATCTGGATGAAACAGAGCTAGAAAAACATAACTACTAATCTATCAGCTAGCAATGGATGTTGCATCAACATTTTTCACAAGAGAGGGGACAATGAATGTTCAATTTGAAGGAGGATGATTCTATATATGCAGAGAAGACAGAAGCCGTCATTGTGAATGCATGGACAAAGTTTCTTGAAGATACATTGAGATTACACTCACCTCAAACTAAACAAAGTGAACATGTTGTTGAGGATGATTTGAAAAAATTCAATCAATTGTTTCTACAGTTGTCATTTCAAACTTGTCTTGAACAAATAAAAGAATTTAGGATCAAGAGAAATTAGTCAGACATACAAACTTCAGTACCATCAGAGGCAATTTAGTCGACCACTCTGTCTATGCACCAATCATAATTGCCATTCATTGAATGAAATATTGATTATTTTAAGCCAAGGTTTGGAGTTCATGTTGGCATAGCTTCATTTGGAGAAGTTTATTGTGGGGTATGGAGAGGAAGGGTTGTAGCAATTAAGATATTGCTTGAGGAAGATTTGACAATGGAAAAACCTCAGAGTGTGAAGATAGTATTTCACTGATACATGATATCAAGTTCAGTACCACCTATATTGGTTCAAATCCCTATATCATTTGCAAGGGAGTTTATTTCAGTCAATGATACCATTGCATGCATTTAGTTGTTGTTTCGATGGTATCTGGAATATTTAATAGTTGTGAATCTGTGATCCAATGCACCATTTGAGATTAAAGATGCCACAACTTCCCTTTTGGGAGGACACTAATGGTCGCTACTATAGTACTTTTCAGTACCCCAATTCAGAAGTCAACCATATTGAAATAACACAAACAATGTTATTGCAGCGGGATTCCAGTGTGATGAAAAATGGATGTATTAAGGAGATATGGCTTCTCCAGAGAGTATAAAGGTGAGGCTGCTATTAATATTATTGTATTGCAAAATTGATATTAGGGGATCTCAATGAAAATTCTTGTAGTCGTGAAATGGTTCCAGATTATATAACTGAAAGGTGGTGAGATGGGAACTTAGTTACAGCTGCCATTAATCCTGGAGCATACTATACTTGGATGTTGATATCAAGAACATAATTCATATATATTCAAAAAAAAATTCTTTCACCTGAATCCTATGAAAATCAACTATATTTTCCTAAATCAAAAGTCGAATATTCATTTCCAGTCGAAGAATCTTTACATGCTTCGAGGTTTAGTAAGACTGCATATGCAAAATTGAAGTTTGCTATTGTTGTGTATGGTCATGTAGTAATTGGATTGATGGAAAGGCTTTGCTTGGAGGATGTATCTTCTAAAATTATGATGATATTGTCCACCTTGGAGCTGTTATATTGCATTATGATGAAGTATGTTGGTTATGTCCACTTCCTTGGGTTCTGTGTGGACACACTTCCAAGCAGCTGTTAGTTCAATGTGCAACTGCAATATCTGATGGTCAACTAGAATTGGCTTCGCATATAATCACAAAATTAAGAGAGAGTGTCTCAATTCAAGGAGATCCAATGCAAAGACTTGCACTGTACATGGTGGAGGGTCTAGCTGCATGAATAGCATCTTCAGGAAAAGGGTTATACAAAGCTTTGAATTGTAAAGAGCCACCAAACACTGATAATTTATCTGCCATGCAAATATTATTTGAAGTTTGCCATATTTCAAATTTGGTTTCTTGGCAGCCAATGGAGCAATTTGTGAATCCTCCAAGGATGAGCTTCAAGGATGAGAAGAAGGTTCATATATTAGATTTTTATATTGGGCAGGGCAGTCGGTACATAAGCCTCATAAAGGTCCTTGCAGAAAGGCCTAATTGGCCTCCGCATTTGCGCGTAACCGGAGTAGATGATCCTGAATTTGTAAAACATATTGCTAGGGGATTGGATGTTGTAGGAATGTGGCTTGAACAATATGTAGAATCAGTTGGCGCTTCTTTACAATTTATATCCATTTCACAGAAAGTTGGAGACGTTCAACCATGGATGCTTAAGACAAGTCCAGATGAGGCTTTAGCAGTCAACTTTGCATTCCAGCCGCATCACATGCCTGATGAAAGTGTGTCTACAAAGTGTTGATGTATATGTAACTTCGGAATGTATTTCACCCATGTATTTCATATATGTATTTTGTACTCCTATAGAGATGTTATTATTCCTCTATACGGAAGTGTCGTCATTTATATTGTAAGTGTCATAACTTATAGTTGATGGGTTATTAGACCACCTTGTTGGGGTCGGCCCTGTATAAGTCATGTGGGTCGAAGGGTTATTAGACCACCCTATTGGGGGTCGGCCATGTGGGTCAAAGGGTTATTAGAACACCAAGTGTGGGGTCAGCCCGGATTAAGTTAACCATGGGTTAAGATAGGCATGTAGGCCCCATTAGTTTATTGGGTAGGATAGAACAAGTATAAATAGAGATCGAGAGATCTCTATTTGATCATTCATTCACACACTTCTCTCATTCGGAAAGTGGCACACTTATGAGGAGGAGGCTCTGCTGCTAGGAGAAGACTATCTCTTGTATTTTGGTTGTGTCATTGCTCTATCTATCTCTAAGGAAGTTATTGGGTTTTTTCACCTTTATGGTTTTCCCCAAGTAAACTCTGTGTCTCTTGTGTGCTTGCATTATTGTGTCCATGATTGATATGCTGTAGATTTACTGTACATGTTGTTCTCTGAGTTAAGATCCTAGATAAGATTGAAGTAAATTCTGAAAATTTAACACAAAGAACCCATGTGACCGGCTTCTAAGGATGGTGAAGTCTCTCAACCCTAAAGTGGTCACTGTAGTAGAACAAGAGGTTAACACTAATACTACACCTTTCTTACCCTGGTTCATGGAAGCTTTAAACTATTACTCATCGGTGTTTGAGTCTCTAGATGCTACACTTCCAAGGGAAAGCATAGATCGAATGAGTGTTGAAAAACAATGCCTTGCCAGAGACATAGTGAACATAATTGCAAGTGTGAGGGGGAAGAAAGGATTGAGAGATATGAATTTGCAGGAAAATGGAGAGCTAGAATGACTATGGCAGGCTTTAGTGTCTATCCTCTCTTAGTGCTAATGTTAAGGACACAGTTAAATCTTTGCTTCAACCATACTGCAATAGCTACAAGACTAAGGAAGAAGTAGGAGCTATGTATTTTGGATGGTTGGACATAATTCTCATCGTAGCATCTGCTTGGCATTGAGAAGCAAGGACTGTAAGAAGGTTTCTATACAAGAGTCATCTACAATTTGTCAATACCATTGCAGAAACTGCATTTGAATTTCATGTTGTGTCAGGGAAGAGTTCAAATACCTGACACCGTGACTTTTTATAGGGATAAAAGATTAAACTAATTTAAGAAAACAGTGGTTTTAACATGACTTATTTGATAAGGGATAATAGTGATAGTTATTCATTTGTATTTTTTCTTCCTCGTGCAGGTAGAGAGGAAAATGTGAAGGCTTGCTAAAATCAGTGATATGCCTGCCTTCACAGTGGGCAACCATATAGAGACAGTTACTATGTAACTTTCAAGAACTTATGCTTGACTAGCCAAAAAGTATTGGATTTTTTTTTCTCATTACCTGAGTACAGAGTTTCGTAATCAACTGGATGAAAAATCAAGTCTATTGCTGAAATTGCATCTTTGAAAGTTTTGAACCAGGACTATATAACTGATATAACAACAATAAAAGTGGTTGAAATCTGAAGACAAACAAATTCTGACATTTAACTGCATGGTAAGTCAACCATATGTATACTTTGTCATGTTTTGATATTGATTTTAATATCTTTGTCTAATCTCAGTAGTAGCAACTTCACAGGAACAAAACTTCATTCCTATAGTTAGGATGTTTCTATGCAATATCTAGACAACTATCTTGAGCAGTATAGTTCCTTCTAAGTTTTCACAACAAAAGGTTTCTCACAGCTTTGGCATATATTTGTCTAGATTGAGCATGTTGACAGTTGGACGATAATTTGGCCTGAGAGACTGCTCCAATGTACCAAATTGTTTCAATGAGAAAAATAAACTAATTGAAGAGAGATATGATATTTATTGGAAAATATTGGCACCCGATGTTGAGGATTTTAACAGCAGTGTTGTTTATGCCATTGCCGCAGGTTCAAGGAAGATAATCAATAGGATTTTGCAGTGTAGGGAAGTTAGTGTTGAGTAGCTGAGACCGAGAAATGAAATCTTGAAGAAAAGGCTTCAGTCAATAAGAATCCCAATGAGATTTATTCTAGAGAAATGAAAAGTATGTGAAAGAAATGATTGATGATATGAAGGTATTTGGACTTGATAATCCACAATATGTGCTATTCTTGTCAAGGAAAAATTAATCGGTCAAGTAGTAGGGGTTTTGAAGTCAATTTCTACCCATGGTTACTATCCTGATCATGAAACCTTGCTTGCCATTTTTCAGTGTACTCATTCTTCAAACAAATATGCCGAACTGCTCACCTTTGTCATCAACATCTCTCAACAAAGGACAAGATCCATCAGTTCATGGCATTAATCAATATGCTTGTTGAGTCATAGCAGGCTAAGATTTTTGCTGAAGCTTCACAACTTTACTCAAATTTTCAATTTCATGGTGCATAACCTACCTTTAATTGTTTACAGATTAACAACCATGGTCTATCATAAGACATGATTTCCTAAGACAACACATTATTTGGTTGGTTGCAGTTCAAGAGCGGTGTTAACATGTTTTTTAACAATATTTCACCATGTTTGTTGTTTTGATTGAGCCTTATGCAAAGTAGAAGATGTGGCAGAGAGAAAAATATGTATTTGGACAGCCTCACTTCTTTAATTTGCCGCTAGATGGGAAGATCTAGAATTCACTGATATATTCCTATGCCAAAATGGTTGGTACGATCAAGGTGGTAATCTATCTCCCACAACAGAGACAATCAAGGGTTCCGTGTAATTGAAGTATACATCAACTATCAAGGAATGCAAGCAGTTGAATCTGCTTTTGATAATAATACTTGGAACATCTTAATCACCATGTACAGCAATATCTTAGAAATCAAGATTGAAAAGCTTTTGCCACTTTGAGTGAAATAAGAAGGTTGATTGTGAGCCCATGTTAAACTGATACAAAGGGTTATATTCTAGTATCTACATGTGGTAGACTACAATTAAGGGAAGAGGTTGAAAAGCTCTTTATAAAGATGAAAATTCTATTTAGAAAACAGAAAACCCCACTGAGATGAAAATTTGGGCGTTGAACCTACCCTCCAACAATCCAAATGTTTATGGACTCTATAGGAAGGATGGAGACTCGAGAGTCTTAAAGTGGAGAAAATGTATTTAGGTATTTACAGTATGCTAGTTATAATTTGGACTTCTGTTAGAGCTCTATATTGAACTGATTCTCCTATCTTAATGTCCTGGAGGCACTGCATCCAGCATGTGATAATTTGGATGGCAAAGTCAAGGAGAGAGAAATACCAAAGCAAATACTAAATAAAGAAAGGGCATATTTTACACTGATTCTTTGAGATAACTAAAACAACTTCGAAAACTTTACCTTTAATAAAACAAATCATCATGGAACATATCTTAAAATATAGGTATTGATTGAGATTGGAGATTTGCACAATTGAGATTGGAGATTTGCACAGGTCGCACAACAGATTCCATGGAAATGTATTACCAACAATTGTAGGCCTTCAAAAATGTCAGCAGTATTTCAATTTATCCATGGTTGAGGGAATAGATGTTGCTGCTAATCATTTAACTAATTTTTATTCGAAGAACAATTGAAATCTCCACAAAAGTACACTATTTCAATGTCTTCGAATTGACTTTATGGTCCCATTCCAAATTCACTTAGGAATTGCAACAGATCAAAATCTGTTTGTTTTGTATAAACTATTTGGTTCGAGAGGTTTCAACTAAAACTGGCAATCTGAACCATATAAGATATTTATTTGGTTACAAGAATAGTTTAAATGGATATACTCCAACTTAATAATTACAAGAAAAAAATCTAGGTTAGGAGCCTTGGGATAATAATGAAGAAGATTATGGGTATGCCCTGGGATAGGAAACTACATTCTTGGATTCCATGGCCCCTTTGGTATCCATTGATGCATCATGCTCTCTTTCTGCTTCTTTTGTATTATTAATCTACCCTAAATAGTTGATGAAGTTATAGTTTTGCATATTCCCTTGAATGATACCTCCTCCTTCACCATCATATTTGATGGCCAGATAGAGAAACCTCTAAAGTTTCCTCTAATTTGAAATCATTTGCAGAAGACTTTTCCTAGATTTGAGTGTATTGTTGTTGAGCAAACACTAAAGTTGGTGTTACCGTTGGGAAAACAATGGTTCAAGACTAGTAGAAACATTGGAGGTCGATAATTACTAGCTGATGACATTGGATGTTTAGTAAGGATACTCTATTGTTACAATTTGAGCTATCAATAAGAATGCTTCTAGCAATGTATGACTTAGAGAGATTATAGATCCAGAACACTTGATATGCCTAGTATGTTAGACAAAGTCCCTCTCTGATTTATTCAATTCCAGAACTACAAAATTATCATGTGTATAAAATGGTAGACATTTATCCTATAAGAAGACCCAACATATTGTCTGAAAGACAATAGGCTTGTGGTACAATTTAACTAGTTGCATAAAAACTGGTGAATTATGTATGTTGAATTTCATTGTATATATCTAGGTTCTATTCTATTTTCTTTGTTTACATTATTTCACCAATTTCAGTTGCAAGAAACAGTTATAAAATGGCTTAATTGGGATTGATTTCAAAATATTTCTAAGGTGGAGTTAGGTAGGCCTTCAAATATTTAGCAATATTGCATAATGTCAGTATGTAACTACCATGATATTTTTTGATGTTAATATTAATCCAAGTGATAAATAGGATGGCCGTAAACATGGATTCATCCTTCTTTGTAGTATGGTGGCATGGCCTAATCATGACTTTGTAAAAGTTGAACTAGAACTCTCCTAAGTGTAATTGGTTGGATGTATTTGAGAGATTTTTGTTTGTTTGAATACAAATTTTAAACCAAGAAAGGAAATGACCTTATTATAGATGTCATACCCTTCATTGGATTAGGCATTATCTCATTCAATAATGTTTCATAGGAGATATCCACCCAAAGCAAATGATTCCAAAAATTCAATTTTGCAGATTCATTATGACTAGATACCATCCTAACTAGACACTGCGAGACACCGACAAAGATGACTAAAAGGCAGATAAAAATTAACACTAACATGGTCCCTCCAAAAGAATAACATGATTACGACCACTCATTGAGACATGTAATCTTCTAGAAGTTGCCTGCCAGTTACCAAATGGCATAAATCATGAGTAACAAAAGTTGCATGTTAATGAGCATTGAGATCATTAGAAACAAGCAGGGTGGAATAGAACTACAAATGAAATTGAAAATCTTGAAGGTGTTTTAAATATATGTTTCCTTCATGCCCTTGGATGGCCATAACAGTTCACATTCTCTAGAAAAAACCAGGGTGGAACACGAATTCAAATGAAATTGAAGGTCTACAAAGTATTTCAAAAATATGTTTCCTTCATGCCCTTGGGCTTGGATGCAAGGGCACATTCTCTAAAGAAAGAAAGCTCACTTTTTGAGAAATGAACACCTTCTTACCACACCATATCCACAGGCATGTTTTCCTCAAAGAGAGATGCTAAATTACACATACTAAGGGATCCTAGGTAAATATTTCAAACTCCACTCAGCCAGTTAGCTTATTTCCTCATCTGATGTTCTTCCCCACAATTCAAAAAAAAATTGTACCCTAAAATTTTGAATTATATTTGTTTTCACGGTCTTTCAAAATGAAGTGCACAAGGTGCTCTTTTGGGTCCAGTACTTGTTCTTCACATTTATTACGGATTACAACAAATAATGTTGTGGTACTTGCTACCCCTTTTTTGTCCAAGGAAAACTGTTAAATTTTCAGAATTTACTTCAATCTGATCTAGGATCTTAACTGAGAGAACAACATGTACAACATATCTACAGCATATCAATCATGGAGACAATAATGCAAACACACAAGAGACACAAAGATTTACTTGGGGAAAACCATAAAGGTGAAAAACCCCAATAACTTCCTCAAAGATAGATAGAGCAATGATACAACCAACCATAACAGATAGACACAACCTAGCAGCAGACCCTCCTCCTCCATAAGTGCGCCACTCCTCCTTGAGTGCATGTGTGAGAAGTGAGTGAGTAAATAGAGTGCCTCCCACACTCTATTTATACTTGACTTGACTTGCCTTTTTACCTAACTCATGTAGGCTCGAACTTAACCACACAACATAATGCTGACTGGGCCGACCCCCAATAGGGTGGTCTAATAACCCTTCGACCCACATGGCCGACCCCCAATAGGGTGGTCTAATAACCCTCTAACCCACATGACTTATACAGGGACGACCCCAAAAAGGTGGTCTAATAACCCATCAAGTATAAGTTACGACACTTACAATATAAATGACGACACTTCCGTATAGAGGAATAATAACATCTCTATAGGAATACAATATACATATATGTGAAATACATTCTGAAGTTACATATACATCAACACTCCCTCTTAACTAGGAAGGTATTTCTCAGCACAGTTCTTCTAGCACAAGTCATCTTCTCTGGATCATCATCACTAGATAATCGTCATCGAGTCATCATCATCGTCACTGCTGCTGCTATCTCAATCAATCTCTGAATCTACTCGTCATAGGAAGTTCTACAGAGCCAGTCCTTTTTCATACTGGATGTAGGCCCACCACCTGCAGGTCTTCGTCATCACTGGCCATACTGTGGAATCCTCAGGACTTATTACGTGCGTCACAAAACCTCGAAAGAGCATCCCAGGCTGTTACGAGCACACAGCTCTACCTATAGGATCTCCCAGGGCATTATTACATGTGACCCCACCACAAAACCTTGAAAGAGCATCCCAGGATGTTACGGGTACACAACTCCGACCTGTAGGATCTCCCAGGGCGCTATTATATGTGGTCATGAAAAAACCTCGCAAGAGCATCCCAGGACTGATTACAGGCACACAGCCCAACCTATCGGATCTCCCAGGGCGCTATTACATGCCATAGGACAAAACCTCGCAAGAGCATCTGCCAGATATCCCAGGGTGCTATTGCATGCCATAGGAAAAACATCAAAAGACTATCTGCAGATCTCCCAGGGCACCGAATTACATGTCCTCCCAGAGCAAAACCTCGAAAGAGCATTTGCCAGATGTCCCAGGGCACCGATATTACAAGCCATAGGCAAAACCTCGAAAGACCATCTGCAAATCTCCCAGGGCAACGGATTACATGCTCATTTGCACAAACTGATCCACGGCCATAGAGTATCATCCTGATACTCACCAAACATCATCCTGATGCATCCATGATCATCCTGATCATCATCACTGCAACGTCCTGCTGCATGTCATCTAGAGCAACATCCTGAAGCTCGTCATCTATGATCATCCTGATCATCACTGCAACATCCTGCTGCATGTCATCTGGAGCAACATCCTAAAGCTCGTCATCCATGATCATCCTGATCATCACTGCAACATCCTGCTGCATGTCATCTGGAGCAACATCCTGAAGCTCGTCATCCATGATCATCAATGCATCTACCTGATGCATACCAAGTATCTACCTGATACATATCATCATACATGATCCTCCTGATCATACAATGTATCCACTTGATACAAATACATGATCCACCTGATCATACAATGAATCTACCTGATGCATACCAAGTATCTACCTGATACATATCATCATACATGATCCTCCTGATCATACAATGTATCCACCTGATACAAATACATGATCCACCTGATCATACAATGCATCTACCTGATGCATACCAAGTATCTACCTGATACATATCATCATACATGATCCACCTGATCATACAGTGTATCCACCTGATACAAATACATGATACGTATCACCATACATGATCCCCCTGATCATACAATGTATCCACCTGATACATATACAGATACATGGTCCAAGCATCCAACATGATGCATATACAAAATACATACATAAAAATGATCCAACTGATCATATCCAAGCAGAAACCAGAACATCATCCTGATGCTCATCATCCAGCGCTTACATCCACAGCCATGTGAAGGATCCTCCTTCCAACATGCTTGGAATGGCTTCAGCAAATGTGTCCATCACTTCTTCCTCGAAGTGTCCTCGATCTGAAGAACGCCAAGCCTCTCTCTGAAGTACTCGAACTTCACCCTGGCTAGTGGCTTCGTCAGCACATCTGCAATCTGCTCGTTTGTCGCAACATATAGGAGCTTCACAGCTCCTCTCTGCACCATATCCCTGATATAGTGATATTTGATCTCTATGTGTTTCGACCTGTCATGAAACACTGGGTTCTCGGACAGCTTCATGCAACTTTGGTTATCACAGAAGATACCAGTAGCCTCCAACGGGAGATCAAATAGCTCAGACAGTAGCTTCCGTAGCCATACTGCCTCACAACTAGCTGAACAGGCTGCAACATACTCTGCCTCAGCTGTACTCAGTGCCACACAGGACTGCTTCCTGCTAAACCATGAGATCACACCTGATCCCATACTGAAGCAACACCCAGATGTGCTCTTCCTGTCTGTAACACTGCCAGCCCAATCTGAATCAACATAACCCTGCAGGTTAAACTTTTGATTCGTTTCATACTTGAGCCCATAATCCACTGTACCCTTCAGGTACCTCAGAACATGCTTTACAGCAACCAGGTGAACACTCCTCGGATCCGTCAGGAACTGGCTCAATGTGTTCACAGCAAAGCAAATGTCTGGTCTCGTGTTCGTCAGGTACATCAAGGACCCAATCATCTGACGATACATAAAGACATCAACTGGCTCAGATGAAGCATCACATAGAATCTTCAGATTCGATGCCATAGGTGTGGCCATGGCCTTGCAATCCATCATCCCAAATCTCTTCAGGATATCTACTGTGTACTTCCCTTGACATCTTGGGACTGCAACCCAAACATCATTCTTCATGATCGACGGATCATGGCATTTCATTTCTTCATCCCAGATCCTGGGAACTTCAATATCTTCAATACATGTCTTTATTGTTGAACAAATGTTGTAGTTCTTCTTTTGTAGGAGATGGCATACGATCTTTCCTACACAACAAGTTAAATTTCATGATTAGAAAACATCTCATAGTTTTCAGAACAAATTTTTACACATAAAGAAATATGTCATACAGTCATGCAATTATCTTAGCCAATGCTTCAATACAACATTTATCCATATCCCATAACTTTCTAGATGCCTTCCAATCTCTACCAGAACATTATTAAGAGTGTGCACAACCCCCAACATGTCAGCAAAGAGGTTTCATTCTAGATAAGTAGCAATGGAATGTTGTACAGTGCCATAGGCCACTTACCCATGTATATTAGTAGTATACTGTTCATCAATGCAACTATTCTAATATGCATAATACACAACCTAATTCTAGGAACATTAGTATATACATTATTGAACAGTATTATTTAAACAAACAAATATGCAAGAAATGATGATTAAAATACTTATCTTTCTTTGTTCGTTAGGTGGACTCCCTCTGAGTCTTTGCTTCCTTGCAGGAGTTGTTGGAGTCCTAATCTGAAGTAGCTTCTTCTACACTTTTCTGTTGTGGAATGTAGAAATATGGTCAACTCCCTCTGAATATTTGCATCCTTGCAGAAACTACTGAAGTGTACTCCCTCTTGATCTTTGCTCCCTGGATTACCTGTTCCTGAACTTATATACATTCTCGATCCCTATGCATGCTTGTTAGTATCATCATTGTGTTATCCTCTAGGTCTAATATAAAGTCATACATTCATTAGTATACTATTAAAACACAATAATCTCAAGCATGTATAGTGATGATCATCTCAAACAGAAATAATAAGCATTATCATTCAAGGTTTATGTAGGATTCTTATGGTTAGTCAAATCATAAGAAGCATAACATTTCTAAACCTATAATTACTCAAACCTATGACTCTTTAGTTGAATCATCAATCAAGATAAGAGATATAATATGCATAAAACCTGTGATTATTCGAACCTATACCTTCATGATTCTTCTGGTTAGTCATATCATCAATTATGGTAAGAAACATAATATGCATACAACCATGATTATTCAAACCTATGACTTCATGAATAATCATTATCAACAACAGTATAAGATCCTAACCCAATGTAGGATTCTATCTTGATATAGGAAAAACATACCTGGATTAGTATGCTAGTTAGTTATGTCTAACATACTCACATGATGTCTTCTTGTTCTTCTTCAATGACTTGTGCTAGTAACCTGTATATCTCATAGGTTAGCCATTATAAAACCAAGTTATACATACCTCGTAAATGGATCTTCTATGAGATCCATGACAATGGATGAGTCTTTATCCTCATGTCATCATGATCATATGTTCTTGAACTGGAACATGATTTGTCTTTCTTGGTGTACCTTTCATGTTAGTAGACAACATAAACCTCATACAACACCATAATGCATTAGTACAATTATAAGTGTCAACACCATAACCAATGAATATCTTCTATCATGCATTCATAATTTTGTTAAGGTGATACGACAAATATAAAATCAAGATTGTACTAACCGTAATAACATGAAGACAAACATACCATAAACTTAATCAAGAACAAATCTCAAAACATACCTCGATGAGTCATACCTGTCGAGATTGCTTGTAATCTCCTTATGTAAAGCCTTAGCCTTATCTCCCTCTGAAACAGGAACTCCTTCACTTATGCAGGCGACCAATACATCTTCTTCTAGGATTAACCCTATCCACTTGATTTGCAAGAACTGGACCTGGAGCTAGATATGGGTTTGTCATAGAAACCCCAAAAATTCAAACTTTGAATTTCAAACTTCCGAAAGGATAGAAATATGCGCCTTGATGAGCTGATCAAACTGGTATATTCAGAATTTGAAAACTGCAAAGTTTCACTCCTCAATTTTGCCTTTGAAACTTCCGGATTCACTGGATGTGACCCTGAACTGGGGTTTGATGAAGCCCACTCTTCTACCCAATCAAAAGGTTTGATCCAAAACTCTAAGCTTCTATTTTTCTGAGGAGCTTCCAGCCGTGGTCACAGATTTCAAAAATTCCCATTTTTACAGAAGCCCTAATTTTCCACTTTCCTGATCAAAGTCCCGAACTAGGGTCTGATCAAGCCCGGCCTTTTGCCCAACCAAAAATTCTGATCTTCGTCTCTAAATTTTTATTTTGATGAGTAGCATTCAGCCGTGGTCTCTGATTACAAAAATTCCAACTTTCTCCAAAGCCCTAATTTCCGGAAGCCATGAATGAAGGTACCAAAAAAATAATTCTGTTTTGACAGAAATATGTACCTGATTGTTTCTGGTGTAACTCTGAAATTTTTGATCCACAGGGTCTGAAAACGTTTCTTGAGATAGCCTGACCTGTTGGCTTTCCATCCTGACAGGTCTGACCTCAATTGGATTTTCTGAGAGAGAGTTATGCCAAATGTCGCAACGTGACCTGTTTTGGGATAATACAGGAGAGCGAACTTGTACGGCGTGCCACGTGTCACTGTTTCAACTTCGGCCTCTGAAACTCTTTCCTGAGATATCTTGGCATGTTATCTTTCCATCCTGATAGGTCTGACCTCAATTGGATCCTCTGAGAGAGAGTTATGCCAAGTGTCGCAACGTGACCTGTTTATGGGATAATACAGGAAAGTGAACTTGTACGGTGTGCCACGTGTCACTGGTTCAACTTCAACCTTTGAAAAATTTGTCTGAGATAGTACAGACTGTGTACTACCTATCACGTTTTACGAAATTTCATTTGGAGCTTCCTAGCCCAAGATATGACCTTTTTCCCAAGGTCACCTGATTTTGACTCAGATCTGGAACAAGCAGAAACCCTATATTGTACAGATCATAAATCACAAAGTACAACGAATTAGAGGTTGTCCTTTGGACACAAGGTACCTGGAGATTTGATCTTCGTCCTGTAACAATTTTAGATCCGAAAACGTCGCCAAAACGGATTTATAGCAAAAGTGCTACGATGACTGGTTTTTGCTATATCAAGCCCTAGCATCGTAAGTGCAACAAGTGTCATACATGCCATATCATGCCTTCTTTCAGGCTAGCTCTGATACTATGTTAAATTTTTAGAATTTACTTCAATCTGATCTAGGATCTTAACTGAGAGAACAACATGTACAGCATATCTACAGCATATCAATCATGGAGACAATAATGCAAAAACACAAGAGACACAAAGATTTACTTGGGGAAAACCATAAAGGTGAAAAACCCCAATAACTTCCTCAGAGATAGATAGAGCAATGATACAACCAACCATAAGAGATAGACACAACCTAGCAGCAGACCCTCCTCCTCCATAAGTGTGCCACTCCTCCTTGAGTGCATGTGTGAGAAGTGAGTGAGTAAATAGAGTGCCTCCCACACTCTATTTATACTTGACTTGACTTGCCTTTTTACCTAACTCATGTAGGCTCGAACTTAACCACACAACATAATGCTGACTGGGCCGACCCCCAATAGGGTGGTCTAATAACCCTTCGACCCACATGGCCGACCCCCAATAGGGTGGTCTAATAACCCTCTAACCCACATGACTTATACTGGGCCGACCCCAAAAAGGTGGTCTAATAACCCATCAAGTATAAGTTACGACACTTACAATATAAATGACGACACTTCCGTATAGAGGAATAATAACATCTCTATAGGAATACAATATACATATATGTGAAATACATTCCGAAGTTACATATACATCAACAAAAACCTTGTGGGAAAACCAAAGGGATGATTCCCCACATTTGTGAATGGAATCTCACCCAAGGTGATTCAAACCTGGCACCTACTGACACAAAACTAGTCAAATGGCTAGCAACATTGGAAACATGGGTGATTCAAACTGGGCACCTACTCACAGAGAACTAACCAAATGGCTAGCAACATTGGCAACAATGGATTGAGCTAATGCTTCGGATTATGGTTCTCGCCACCAACATTCTCCAATGAAAAGTAATATTAAAGATTATACTATCTAACAAGATCTCAAAAAGAAACCACAACCCTATAAAAAGATATCATTAAATTATATACAACACATACTGGAAGCTGCTCCAACTCCTCATTTTGAATGAGGATTTTTATATCTCAAAGTCTAGCAAAGTAAAGTATTACTGTCACAAAGAAAAACCTAGAATTTCTCTAAGGGTTTATAAAAAATACAGAACATTAAGAGATTAATAAAGGCAAGTGTTCTAAAAGCATCTCCTCGCTGTTGTCTCTGATGGATCCTAGATTCCTACATCATAAAGCTATCTGTGCATAATCATATAGGCAACATTGTGTAAACACTCATGATGAATCTTAATGTACTAAAATCGTTGATCATGTAGACAATGTTTTTTGCACTTAACCCAATTGAGGTGGTTTATACTACATGAAAAATTCCTGCATGTTTATTTGAATTCCACTACCAGACCAGTGACACAGTGGGAGAAGTAAAATGACACAAATCTGGAAAAAGTTAATCTAAACCAAAGAAGTTTGCAAGATCCGACCAAATCAAAGAAAACTAATGAGGGCTCGCTCGTCATTTTCTGAAACAAAATCGTTTATATAAACATTCTTTCATTCAGGGAGAGGGATAGGAAAATAATGCAAAGACAATGTAATCTCATAACATAGCCAATAATAACTACTTTGCAAATTTAATGCTCGCATACCTTTTAATGCTCAAAAACCTCCTGAAATGTATAGCCAAAGCAATTTGCAAACCTCGAGATACATGCTACAAATGGGTAGTAACACGATTCTTTGAAACAAACATTAAAAATGAACCTCGTATGGGCGGAAATCAAGAATTTTACCAACGTGATTCAACATGGGCGATGCCAGGGGTTTTATAGCCACTCTAGAAGCCTAATCACGGGCGAATCAAACTCCAAAACAGCCATTCCTTGAAATCGAGGGCGAACATTTGCTCCAAAAAAACCCCATGCCAGAAATCGAGGGCGAACATTAGCTCCTAAAACCGCCATGCCAGAAATCACTGGCAAATGGGTTTACAGAAACCACCATCCCTGAATATCGGGGGTGACTGGTGCATTCCAGGAAAAATCAAAGAAAAATCAATGGTGAAAATCAATTTTCCCCTATTTCTCCCAAAAAAATCGGGGGCGATTGGTTTCTCTTCTAAATTCCTTCTAAATACGTTTTTGGCTATATAGGTTTTGAATATTTAAAAAAAAAAATAGTGGGCTATTAAAATTAATTCTCAAAAACCTCTTTTAATAAAAATTCGCCCCCAAAAAAATTGGAAATCTTCTAAATTCACCATTGGGCTAAATTTCGCCCCTAAAATCTATTAGGATATTCCTATACTCCATCCTAGTCCTCCTAGCATTTCTGTCATGCATGCAAAATTAGGGTTTGCATGCATCCTAGTCATCAGTACTAGCACCTACTCATCAACAAACTAGCCCCCGGAGCTTCTTTCAGATCAGTTTTAGCTCTCCTAGAGCTTAGTGCGCCCTCCTTTCACCTACTACATGAGAAGGGCGCCTTTCTTCACCTACCAGTCCAGTTTAGTTCAGTTATCTTCAGTTCCTTCCTTGATTTAAGGATTAATTGACTCCTAACTGATCTTATCACTCCGATGGACCTCCAGTGTGACTAGACAACCTGTTCTAACTCCAGTTAGCTCCATCTGCACTCTCTACTGAGCCTCCTTCACTATATTAGTGCTTCCATGTGCCAGTTACACCAACCACACTCAGTTAGACTTAGTTTGACTCCCGGTTGACCATTACTTATGCATTGATGACTTCACTGATGAGAAGGTGGACTCCTAGTTATGCATTGATGACTTTCCACTGATTATGGATATGTGCATGAAGGCTAATTCAAATTACACCTAGTGAATTCGAATCCTCATCCTCAGCATTGTATATTTACTAGTTTACTATTCAGTTTTATGTAACATGTGTAATTATTCTTCCTCTATCAGAGCTCCTTTGGATCTATGTTTTATTGTTTGTCTCTTCTTCTATTATTCCTAAATTCTTTCATTGTAAGGTTTACATCATCTCTTTGGATCTTATGTGGGCAATTTCACAAAATCATCGCTGCTCCTAATTCTATTCAATGATAACCTAAATGCTAATTACCTATGTTGATCAAAGGTTCAAAAAGGAAAATAATTGACACTTATTAATTGGCAGAAGAAATGAATCATGATTGTTTCACAATAGATAAACATCTACTAAGGAATAATTATAAAAGAATTTCAAACCTGAAACCAAGGATCCTAAGTTAAATATACAATTCTGGAAATAATAGAAATATATAATTATATATTAACTTGTAAATAAAACAAAGTCATCATACAAATTAACATATAGTGAAAACTAATTTACCAAAGATTAAAATAACAAAAATAGTTTATTGATTTCAACCTTCAATAAATCATTTATGTTCCAGATTAGCATATAAATTCAACTTCACCAATGAGAACTTAACATATACTAGCAAGGTATATAATATGTAAGTTGCAGGATGACAATAGAGAACTCATAGCAAACGATACAGCATATAATGTGATATTCACAGACTTAACTCAAACCTCTGAAGTTCTGCAATTACTTCAATCTTCAGAAGAAGTTCAAGAAAAATCTCAATAACGCAGAGTATGACAAAAATACTGTATAAATATGTTATTACTCTCGGATGTCCAGGAAATTGAACCATAGGAGAAAAATAGTTCCTTATATTCTTTACAGAGCCTCCTCCAACAGCAGAGAAACATACAGAAAAAGATGAAATATACAGAAAAAGATGAAACAATAAATTTGTCGAGTTTCCTGGAGTGTTCCCCTTCGTGGCAGTCCGCTTCTTCATTCTTTTATAGGCGTTTAGAACCAACTCCTTCTTCCTGTTCGTTTGAGTTGTTGCACTATCTTCCATAATATTCTGCGTTTTCCTCGTTCCACCATCTTCTTCCTTAATCATCTTAACCCGCAAGGTAAAAATAAAACAAATGAAAGAACAAATACCAGATAAAATAAATGAAACTTTCTTGCTATTAAACCATAATCAAGAGAAATATTCTGAACAATAAATGACAAGAAAGATAAGAACTACTCCCTTCAAGTCATTGTTCGATCGCATGTTTTAATTTGCCAATATAACCAGTGTCAGACCTCTGCGTTTGAAATTAATCCATAAATGGTTGAAGACAGGTAGAGGTTTCTTAAATCCGTTGATATATTGGTAAATGATTTTAACCTATAAGCTCATATCTAACGAACTGGTACAATCCCTTCATTATTGCATCAACAATCAAAACGTGGTGTTTGACTCTAGTATCTCCCGCCGGATAAAACTTCCATGAAATTCTGTCTATTCCATTCGCCATCCTGGGTTCCATTCTTTTTAGCGCTGATAATAACAATTCCTCACCAAAATTCTGAACGTGAAACTTTACTGTCACTTATGTAATTCATTTGCTAAATCATAATCTCTTTTGAAAAAGGATCATTGCAGTTTTCTACAAAGCCGGTAAAGGATATAGTAAAACAATAATCTGTCGATCAATCCTTTTCACAAGAGCATGTTGCAATCCTTCTTGTTTAGAGAGAAAAGGTAATTATCTTCACATAAAACCTGCAGAACAAGAATATCAATCAATAAACTAGTTCATTGGACGAATTATTATGAAAGAAATAAATAAAAGACTTGGAAATCTTCCTCTTAATCAATTCTGCATAGTTTCCAAATCATCTCCCGATTTAGCAAAATGGAAAATTCTCCCTTCACCGGTGAGCAATTATCTTCTTACTGACACGGTGGAAAAATACACCCTTAATCACATGCGACTAAAAACCATGGTGTTGAACCTTCTGCGAGATCTGCGATCTGATTGAGTTTCTTTTTCCTTTAAAAACGAGTGATTTCAAAGGTTTTGGTTTCCATAATTTGTGTTTTCACATGTTGACACGTTTTCAGAATAGTTACAACAAACCTTAACTTCCGGCAGCGTGAGGCTCAAAACAAAAATCTCAAACAATCCCTTAGGCGTGACCCTCCTTGCTTGACAACTCAACGGAATAATTCAGTGATCTCTGGCGTGATCCTGTCGTTGCAACTACTTTGACTTATCTTCTCCCCCTTCGTTGATCCTGTCGTTGCAAATAAGATGATGGAATGAAGTTATCACAAATTACTTCAATACTAAATATCGCGTTGCAAAATCATCATCGCATGGAAAATAATTAGAAGCACCAACTATGAAGAACTCAAACTCCAAACACTTGAGAAAGCATATGATTACCAAACCATCTTCTATGGAAAAACTAAGTCAAATAAAAGGCTTCGAGAAGAAAGATCAAAGAAAGAAAGTGATGAAATCACTTACCAAACGAGGGAAAATAAAATGAAACAAAATCCAAAGGCTAAATATTTACAAAAATTTTAATGGGGTCCACTTTATTTGCAAAATCAAGGGGAGTTATTGGGGTGCCAACAAACACTTCTCGTGTTCTATTCCATACCCAGCTGCAGTTGTTCCATCTCTAGTTCAAGTTTGTGCTCTAGACTTAACCCTTATTGTGCTTCATTCTTTTCTTCTCTTTCTGTTCTTTATTTTATTTCCGTTTTTTTAATTCTTTCTTTTCTATTTGTTCTCTCATTCCTCTCCTCTCCCCCTCTTTCAGGATGTTATACACATATTTATATAGGAGTGAAGCCCCCCTTTTATGTCTTGTTTTAGTATCTTTTTATTTATTTGTTAGGAACCTATGTCAACCCTTCTCTTTACTATGTTAGTATATTGTTGTTGGACGCATATGCTTTGTAAGTTGTCCCGTAGTATTTGTTAATCCGTAGTTTATATTGACCCATAGTATTGGACGCATATGCTTTGTAAGTCGTCCTATAGTATTATATGTCCCATGGTTTTGACTCATAGTATTGGGCATAGACTTAGTATATAAGTGTGTGTTGAGGTCATTGAAGACACCATGAAGTTAATTGTATTGAGCTTGCTCAAAGGAGGTTGCCCCCTCGAAGTGGCCCATGATCAATATAAAAGTGATTCTGTTCTATTAGTTCTGATATCTCGTGTATTTGCATTAATTAATTATTGCAGGTTCATCACATCTGGTATCAGAGCACATTCTTGGGCTCGTTGGGTGGAATTTCTGTCAATATTTTTTTCGCATCTGTTGCAGCTTCGGATTTGGGAATAATCCCTATCCGCTTAACTGTGGGAAGTACTTGGACATAAGCCCTAAAACTCATTGTGAGGAGTACCACAGGAACCCCAAAGTAGCTGGCCCATTGAGAGGACCTGCCAGCGAAAAGGGCAACGACTCCTACCTCATTGACTAGTTGCCACCCGTGAGGTAAACCAAGAGCTGTCGTTTGTGGCAAAGTGGTTATCAGTTTTACATGAGCTATGGAGTGAGGGGTACTGCCTCAATATGCAAGCCGTCAAACAACATTGGTGGCCGAGTGAAACACCTGAACTGTTAGGAATCCGTACATACCTGGGGTCCATATCTATTTTCAGTTAAACTGTTGCAGATCACTTCCGCTCCAGATCCAGCCGTTTCAGATCTATTCTGAAAGTCGTTCCAAATCCAGTCGTCATTTCAGATCCAACCATTTTTTATTCCTTCCGCACCGTTGCACCGCTGTTGCCGATCCATTTCTGGAAAAAAAAAAAAAAATCAGTTTTTTCTCCATATCTCCCTTGTTTTCACTCTGTTTCCCTTGAAATTTTCGGGGAACCCTTGTCATCCCATTCTGCATCTTTCATTCCTGAGGACCCTATCCCCAATTCCTCTTCCCAAAGCCCGAAATCCCACATTTGTCTATTTTTAGGGTTTGCCATAACTTCCTCGGATTTCACCCAATCACCTTCAAATTTTACCACAAAGTTCCTTTCTGAATTCTGCTTCTTTGTCCCTCTCTGCCAAATTTTCTCATTCTATCACCCCACTTCTGAGATCCCCCTTTTTGCTTTCTTGTCCTTTCGACAGTGTCCAAAATCTAGTCAAACCCCAATTACCCATCAAATTGTTTCCCCAATCCAAATTTCTCTTTACTAAATCAGTTTCTGTTTGTGATTTTCTATCCATTCCACCCCCCCAAAAAAAAAACCTGGTTATGGTTGTCTCCCGTGCAGGAGCACACACCATGGAGGAAGCACTTGCAGCCATCCAAACCAAAATCCAAGATCTAGATGAAAAATTTCTCAGCCTCCATCTTTAGCATTCAGCCATGAACAATACCAGACAACCAGAATCTTTTGCAGCCACCGGGTTCTCTTCTTCCAGCAATTTTTGTGGGCCGAAGCTTGATTTTCCTCGCTTCAATGGTACTTATTCGACTGGATGGATATATCGAGCAGAACAATATTTCAGTCTGCATAATACTTCTGATGCCCAGAAAGTTCCACTAGCATCCTTTCATTTGGAACAGGAATCCCTTCAATGGTACTGTTAGTACATCAAAGCTCATCCCGAGCCAAACTGGACAGATTTTTGCCAACTCATTTTGCCACGATTTGGTCCTAGTGCTTTTGATGATTTCACAGGAGCACTCACTAAACTTCACCAAATTGGCATAGTGAGAGAGTATCAGACAGAATTTGAGAAATTGGCCAATCACACAAAAGGATTGTCTGATGAATTCTACAGGAGTTGTTTTATCAGTGGTCTCAAGGATGAAATCCGCTTAGAGGTCAAAATGTTTTGTCCCAACACAATGATGGAAGTCCTAGGGTTGGCTAAGCTGGCCGAGGACAAGATCGCAGCTCAACAACGCTCCAAACCCACCTTTGTTCCCTTCAGAAATATGGGTTCCCAACGACCTCCCATCACGCCTGCTCCTCAACCAACTCCTATCAAGCATTTGTCTGAAATAGAAATGCAAGCATGCCGAGAAAAAGGGCTTTGCTATAATTGTGATGAGAAATTCACTCGGGGACATAGATGTGTTCAACAAAATCTCTATCTTTTGGATGTGGATTCTCCACCTGCCTTAGAACTTGGTGAAGAAGCTACAAATACAGTAGATGATCAGGTCGACATTCAACACCCGCATGTTGACACCCCATCTCAGGATGACCCACCCGAGATCTCTCTCCATGTTGTAACCGGCGTCACCACCCCAGAAACAATGCGGGTCAGTGGATACTTCAAGAAGCTCCCTCTTACAATACTCATTGATTCTGGTAGCACTCATAACTTCATTGACCCTCGAATTGCCAAACAGGCTGATTGTTTTGTCCATCCTTGCTCCAACTTTGAAGTCATGGTTGCCAATGGGGGCACCTTATCTTGCAAGGGGAAGTGTCACAATGTGCGTATCTCTATGGAAGACTATAACCTACACTCTCACATGTTTTCCTTGTCCTTAGGAGGATGTGATGTGGTTTTGGGCGTTCAATGGCTACGCACACTTGGCCCCATCTTATGGGATTTTGCTGAACTTTGAATGTAGTTTAAAGTCAATGGGGCACAACAAAAATTTATGGGCTTACAACCAGGGTCTCTCTGCATCATCAGTTCACATCGCCTGGAAAAAATCCTTAAGAAGAATTCACATGGTGTCATCGCTAAACTCAATTCCATTCAGATGCACCCATCAACAGTCTCCACTACTTCCTTGGATAGATATGCAGGTATCTTTGCTGAACCAATGCACTTGCTGCCTTCAAGAGACCTTTCCGGTAAGAATTTAGCCACATCTACCTCTCAGTAGGAAATGATGGCTATTTTGCATGCAGTACAAAAGTGGCAGCCATATCTATTAGGGAATTATTTCTGCATCAAGACTGATCTCCCGAGTCTGAAAAATTTTCTGGAACAATGGGTCTCCTCCCAAACACACCTGAAATGGGTTATCCAACTCATGGGTTATCCCTATGTGATCACTTACAAGAAGGGTAAGGACAATATGGTGGAAGATGCTCCTTCTCGCCCAATTGATGACCCAGTTTCTCTTATAGCTCTTTCTCTGCTTGTTCCAAATTGGTTGCAATATGTTCAACAGGGCTATCTCTTCATCAACAGGGCACTCTAGGTTCTGCAAAATGTATGACCGGGAACAATGTAACTTCTTTTGGCAGGGACTAAAAATGACAATTCAACAGATGGTGGCTGATGATGATACTTTCCAAGTCAACAAGGGGGAAACGACACTCCTGTCGGGATTGCTCAAACCCTTGCCCATCCCTACACAGCTTTGGCCAACTATTTCTATGGATTTCCTAGCAGCGCTTTGGTGGTACAATACCACATCTCAAAGGACACCATATGAAGCAGTCTATGGAAAAACACCGCCAGTTCTTCTTCCATACACCCTTAGCAGCTTCCCAGTTTAGGAAATTGACTCGGTTCTTCGAAACTGCGATCAGATTCTTCTCATTCTGCAGGACAATCTTCACATGGCCAGAATTCGCCTGAAACAACAAGCCGATCAACACCATTCTGAGCGCATTTTCCATGCAGTTGATAGGGTTCTTCTTCATCTACAGCCTTCCAAGCAATCCTCCTTAACACTCCAAAGGCGTCAGTGGCTCGAAATGCAACCCAAGGATGCTATCGGGGAACCACTCCTTCAGATTCTGCAGTAATTTCTTCAACCAAAGCTTTGAGGACAAAGCTTTTTCTAAGGGAGAGGGGATGCTAGGAACCTATGTCAACCCTTCTCTTTACTATGTTAATATATTGTTGTTGGATGCATATGCTTTGTAAGTCATCCCGTAGTATTTGTTGATCCGTAGTTTATATTAGCCCATAGTATTGACCCATAGTATTGGACGCATATGCTTTGTAAGTCGTCCCATAGTATTATATGTCCCATGGTTTTGACTCATAAGTGTGTGTTGAGGTCATTGAAGGCACCGTGAAGTTAATTGTATTGAGCTTGCTCAAAGGAGGTTGCCCCCTTGAAGTGGCCCGTGATCAATATAAAAGTGATTCTGTTTTATTATTTCTAATATCTCGTGTATTTGCATTAATTAATTATTGCAGGTTCATCACATTATTTAATTCTTTTATTCCCAAAACTCTTCTTTGGGGTTTTACAAGTGTCTCCATAATTTCTTATTATTTATTTTATTTGTGTTTATCCTCCACACCCATAGGAATTGTGACCCCATCTTTTTTAATGTGCTGTCCACATAGTCATCATAATTAAATATAATGAAACAATAGTTACCAAAATAATAAGGGGTTTACAAGTCCAAAATTAGGGTATTACAGATAATACTAGTTAAAAGATCCTACATAGATTCATTTGAAACTCACGGACTTGAATTCTTCTTAGGTTGTAGCGATTGATGCTAAACAACATGTAAAGGAACAGATTTTAAAGTCTTAGAAACCAGAGTCATAGAATATTGCTTTGAAATGGGTATTGGGGAAGTGAACTAACTTGTTGAAGATTAAAAAGGTAAAAAAATGTAGAAAGTAGTGATAGCATAACCTTTATCCTGAGAAGTCTATAGGATGTAAGGATACACAATTTATGCTATTTAAATATGGTTTAAGATTTCGTAATGTATTATCTAAAGTTACATTTTAAACTATAGCATGAAAAACCAAAACGACATAGTTTCTGAATCCTGGACAAGAAGGGTTTAAATTGCATTTGGCAACTCAAATTTCAAAAAACTGTTTCCCTTTTCATGCAATTCTTTTTTCATACAGGTACCTTAAAATTTTAAAAACTAATAAAGATTTTAACTTTTTAACAGTTGTTTGAACTGTCAAATTTCAGAATTCTCATGATGTGGTATCTAAAGTAATTTGAACTATCGAATTTCATACTTTTTCTGATGCGCTACCGACAATTATATGTTAGATCGAGATCTGCCAAATCATAACGGCATATTTTCTAGCCACCATACAAGAAAGGCTTATATTTGTGCTAGCAAATAAGAATAGCATATTTTCTAGATACTAAACAATAATGGCATATATTTCATTAAACACATTAAAATTTTGAAATACGCCTCATAATTCTCAAAATGAGCATTCTTTTTCACTCTTTTTAATGCAATTCAAACAATTTATCCGCGTAGAGATTTTCTTTTTCGTGTTTTTATGCAATCCATACCATTTATCTGCATACCTTTAGAAAAGCAAGTCAAGATTCGAATGTAACCTGGCCTAAATTTCATTTGGCACATTCAATGAAATTTCATATGCCCAAGGATTCTCAAAACTAACCTTTTTTTCGCTTTTTTATGCAATCCATATCATTCATTCGCGTACCTTTAGAAAAGAAGGTAAAGATTTGAGATATATCCCTCCAGCAACTCTCATTTAACAAATTTAAGGTTCCCTACATGTTGCCTTATTTACCATGAGCATCAATCATAATATTGTACATAACACGGTCAAAGATGAGCTCCAAATATTTCAATTCCTTGAAAAACTTGAGAGATATCCACTTTCCCAACTTTACACAAACCATCAAGGAGTGATCTATAGGTAAATTTGTTGAGCTTTATATTTCTTAATAACATTTCATTAAGAAGAATAAATGCATTTGTAAGGTCACAAATTTTGCAATACCTATCAATAACACCGTTATAACTATAAATATCATGGACTAAACCTTCCCAACCAATGTTCCAAAAAATCCTACTTGCCCCAATTAAGTCACCTTCACAACAAAATCCATGGATAACTGTATTGTAACCGGCATTGAAAAAGAGAAATTTATGTTCCATATCCATGAGAAGCTTAAGGGCTGCTTCTATATTACACACATTAAAATATCAAAATATAAGAATAGTATAAGTAACATCTGGAATGATCCCACACCCTTCCATTTCTCATATATAATAATTTGCTTTCTGCATTCCACCGTGTTTACAACAGGATTAATCAATATGGTATATTTATATACAATAGTTGAAACATCCATATGCCTTAGTTCGGTATTAACACTGAACGCCATCTTCATTTCATTATGGTCAATTAAACAATTGAGAAATAAGTTACAACACAGAACAAAAGGCACAACTAGAAAAGCTTGTAGCAGAAGCGATAGATCTAACTATGTTACCAGAAGATTTGGATCTTCCCTCCTTGAAATAATCGGAAGATAGAATCATTATATTGTTGTCATTCTTAATGATATGACTGAAACGTGAACATAGCAAGCACCGCTATAATCTATGTAGTAATTGGAAAATGAGAATCACTATATTTTATCTTTCTTATGATTGAAACGTGAACATTGCAGGCACCTCTGCAATTGAGGGATTTGATTATTGACACTCCACTTGAATAATTTCCAAAGTCATTAGAACCATTGGTCCACCTAGAAAAGCTTAAAGAAATTGGGACATATGTAGCAATGCTACCATAAATTTTATCTGTCGTCTTTGAAATATCTACATCTACAAAGTTACAAAGTATAAGGCACATGCTAAACAAAATAATAAGTATAATTTTGAAAGACGGTATTCCATGGATAGGAATGAGGGTTTAATTTGATGGCTGACTGCAAGAGGGGTACTACCCAAGATATTTTCATACAAGTTTGAAATAATGTATATTCTACCTCTCCCAGTAACATTAAAAATAAATAACTCTAGTTTTTTAGATTCCACCTATTCTTGTAAGGCTAGATGCTAAAATAAAAACTGTAATTGAGTAGAGTGGTGTACCGGTAGTGATGAATGTGAGATAAACATATGCATCTAGACTAGCCATAGAGATGATTTCGTCTTCGGTAGTTTGCCAGGATTCCACAATCCAGCCTACAAGATTGTAAGATTTGGTCTATGCTTCCAACCCCTTGAGAATTTTATTGGGGAAATAGATCACATGAATCCCATTCATCTTGGGCAGCCATGCGAAGGCAAGAACTAGCACTAAGAAGTTGAGAAATGAAGTTCCCATAGATGTCAACAATGAACTGAAATCGGTGATGTAGATGATGATTCCACACACCCTCCTTCCCTGCTCTCTATATATTTTCTTGAACTTCCTATATTCTCAACATTCCATTCCAAGTTCCCTTCCCCGCATTATCAATCTGTCTATCAGAGCCTGGTTAGGCTGTTATCCAATCTTCACTTCACGCCCTTCTCGGTTGGCCATTCGCCGGAGCGCTTGGCTACTTTGGCTTCCAACATCCTAATTCATTTCTCCAGCTCCTCATGAGCTATGCCCTGACCTTTGAAATGGGCTTAAGAGGATTGTGTGAGATCCGTGTGAAGTCGGATGAGATCCTGATACAGGAGGTCAAACCTCCTTGCTCCACCTTTGTCCATATTCAGCAACATTCTTGTAATTTCCCGCACCAACTTCCTCACTCGATTGAGCTCCGACTGCATCTGCTCGAGCTTCTCTTCTAGAGAATGACTAGGATTAGAACTAGATGCCATAGAATCCATCGGGGAGGAAATAGAACTCTTGACTTCCCACTTGTTTCCTTTCTTGACAGCAAAAAGAAGAAGCCTGAAAACAAAGGTGTCGCGGCCATGGTTATAACACCAAATGGCATTCTTCCCTCGTGAATTTTGAGGATCTTGACGGATCTTGGTTATGGTTCTCGATAAGGTTATCACATGCTGGGATCCCATCTCTGGCCAGAAGAAAAGATGCTTCCACCAGGAGCCAGTATAGAAATCAAGAGCGCCCCAGAGAAGAGAATCTCTGCCTGCAGGTGACCGTTTGGTGGCGCAGGCTTGACTAGGCCAATTCTTGACTGAGCTCCTACAGTGTGGGCCCCACCTAGACTGACTGCCTTAGGGAATATAAGCCTGAAAATCAGTCCCATTGACTGATAGAGCTCCCTTGCTCTTGAGAAAACCTTTGTTGGCTTCAAGATATGCCATGACGTTTAGGCCTCACAGAATGTGAAAGAAGCCGACTGAGTTGAACTTGTGAAGTAGCAAGACTATTTTCCTGAGAATGTGGTTTAGGCTTACTTGGTTTGGTAACTTTTGTTGATGTATATGTAACTTCAGAATGTATTCACATATATGTATATTTTATTCCTATAGAGATGTTATTATTCCTCTATACGGAAGTGTCGTCATTTATATTGTAAGTGTCGTAACTTATACTTGATGGGTTATTAGACCACCTTGTTGGGGTCGGCCCTGTATAAGTCATGTGGGTCGAAGGGTTATTAGACTACCCTATTAGGGGTCGGCCATGTGGGTCAAAGGTTTATTAGACCACCCTATTGGGTGTCGGCCCAGTCAGCATTGTGTTATGTGGTTAAGTTGAGGTCGACCTAGTAAAGTTTATCAGGCAAGTCAAGTCAAGTATAAATAGAGTGTGGGAGGCACTCTATTTGATCATTCTATTCACTCACACACTCTTTGGAGAGTGGCGCATTTGTGGAGGAGGAGAATATATTGCTAGGAGATGTCTATCTCTTATGCTTGGGTTGTATCATTGCTCTATCTATCTCTGAGGAAGTTATTGGGGTTTTTCACCTTTATGGTTTTCCCCAAGTAAACTTTGTGTCTCTTATGTGCTTGCATTATTGTGTCCATGATTGATATGTTGTAGATATGCTGTATATGTTGTTCTCTCAATTAAGATCCTAGATCAGATTGAAGTAAATTCTGAAAAATTAACATGGTATCAGAGCTAGCCTGAAAGAAGGCATGGTATGGCTTGTATGACACCTGTTGCACTTGCGATGCTAGGGCTTGATATAACAAAAACCCGTCATCGTAGCACTTTCACTATAAATCCATTTTGGAAAGTTTTTTGGATCTGAAACTTTTACAGGTCGAAGATCAATCCCCATGTACCTTGTGTCCAAAGGACAACTTCTAATTCATTGTACTTTGTGTTTTATGATCTGTACAATCTAAGGTTTCTGCCTCTTCCAGATCTGAGTCATAAACAGGTGACCTAGGGAAAAAGGTCATAACTTGGGCGAGGAAGCTCCAAATGAAATTTAGTAAAATGTGATAGGTAGTGCACGGACTGTACTTTCTCAGGTAACTTTTTCAGAGGCCAAAACTGAACCATTGACACGTGGCACTCCGTACAAGTTTGCTCTCCTCTTTTATCCCATAAACAGGTCACGCTGCGACACTTGGCATAAATCTCTCTCACATAATCCATTTGAGGTCAGACCTATGGGTTTGGAAAGATGATAGTTCAGGCTACCACAGGAAAACTTTTCAGGCCCTGTGGATTGGAAAGTTTGGAGTTACACCAGAAACAATCAAGTGCATATTTCTATCAAAACATAATTGAATTTTGAGCACCTTCATTCATGGCTCCGGGAATTAGGGTTTCAGAGAAAGTTGGTATTTTTGTAATAGGAGACCACAGATGGATGCTACTCATCAAAATCAAAGTTTAGAGACCAAGATCAAATTTTTTGGTTGGGTAGAAGGCCGGGCTTGATCAAACCCTAGTTCGAGACTTTGATCAGAAAAGTGGAAAATTAGGGCTTCTGCAAAAGTTGGAATTTTTGAAGTGTGTGACCATGGCTGGAAGCTCCTCAGAAAAATCAAAGTTTGGAGCTTTGGATCGAACCTTTTGGTTGGGCAGAAGGGTGGGCTTTATCAAACCCTAGTTTAGGATCATGTCGAGAAGATCCATAAGTCTCAAAGGAAATTTTGAGGGGTGAAACTTTGCAGTTTTCAAATTCTGAGTATACTTGCTTGATCAGCTCAGAATGGCGCATCTTTCTATCCTTTCAGAAGTTTGAAATTCAAAGTTTGAATTTTTAGGGTTTCTCTGACAAACCCTAATCTAGCTCGAGATCCAATTTATGCAAATCAATTGGATTGGGTTAATCCTAAAAAAGAATGGATTGGTCACCTGCATAAGTGAAGAAGTTCCTATTTCAGAGGGAGATGAGGCTAAGGCCTTACATAAGAATATTACAAGCAATCTCGACAGGTATGACTTATAGGTATGTTTCAAATTCTTTTCATGGTTAAGTTTATGATATGTTTGTCTTCATAGCATTACAGTTAGTACAATCTTGATTAATTACTAAACCTGTCGTATCACCTTAATAAAATTATGAATACATGATAGAAGATATTCATTGATTAAGGTTCTGACACTTATGATTGTACTAATGCATTGTGATGTTGTATGAGGTTTATGTTGTTCGCTAACATGAAAGGTACACCAAGAAAGAAAAATCATGTTCTACTTCAAGAACATATGATCATGGTGACATGAAGACAAAGATTCATCCATTGTCATGGATCACATAGAAGATCTACTTACGAGGTATGTATAACTTGGTTCTACAATGGTTAACTTATGAGACATGCAGGTTACTAGCAGAAGTCATTTAAGAGAACAAGAAGACATCATGTGGGTATGCTAGACATAACCAACTAACATATTAAACCAGGTATGTTTTTCTTATATCAAGTTAGAATCCTACCTTGTGATAGGATCTCTTATATAAGTATACATGACATGATTGATAATGATTATTCATAGGTTTGAATAATTATGGGTATATGCATATTATGTTTCTTACTTTAATTTATGATATGACTAACCATAAGAGTCCTTGAATACTAATGCTTATTAGTTCTGTTTGAAATGATCATGACTATACATGCTTAAGATTATTCTGTTTTGATAATATTGAGAATATACTAATAAATGTATAATTATGTATGAGATCTCGAGGATATCACAATAATGATACTTGTAAGCATACATAGTGATCAAGGATGGATATAAGTTCAAGGACAGGTAATCCAGGAAGCAAAGATCAAGAGGGAGCACACTCCAGTAGTTTATGCAACGATGCAGATATTCAGAGGGAGTCGACCACTTCTCACAATCCACATCAGAATGGAGTTGCAAAGATTCAGAGGGAGTCCACCCAACAACCAAACAAAAATAAGTATTTGAGTTGTCATTTCTTACATATTTGTTTGTTTAAATAATATTGTTCAATGATGTATATGCTTATGTTCCTAGACTTAGGGTGTGTATTATGCATATTAGAATAATTGCATTAATGTACAGTGTACTACTAATATGCATCTAATGGGTAAGTGGCCTATGGCACTGTACAACATTCCATTGCTACTTATCTAGAATGAAACCTCTTTGCTGACATGTTGGGAGTTGTTCACACTCTTAACAATGTTCTGGTAGAGATTGGAAGGCATCTAGAAAGTTACCGGATATGGATGAATGTTGTATTGAAGCATTGGCTAAAATAATTGCATGATTGTATGACATATTTCTTTATGTGTAAGAATTTGTTTTGAAAACTATGAGATGTTTCTAATCATGCAATTTAACTTGTTTTGTAGGAAAGATCGTATACCTTCACCTACAAAAGAAGGACTACAACATTTGTTCCAGCAACAAAGATATCTATTGAAGATATTGAAGTTCCCAGGATCTGGGATGAAGTAATGGAAGAACACCATGATCGAGGACTACCAATCGATCATGAAGAATTATGTTTGGGATGCAGTCCCAAGACCTGAAGGGAAGTCTATCGTGACTTCCAAATGGATCTACAAGATCAAACATGTTGTATATGGTAGCATAGAGAAATACAAAGCAAGATTTGTAGCTCATGGCTTCTCCAAGAAAGAGGGAAGTATGCAGTAGAGATCCTGAAGAGGTTTAGGATGATGGACTACAAGACCATGGCCACACCTATGGCATCGAACCTGAAGCTTCTGTGTGATGCTTCATTTGATCCGGTTGATGTCACGGAGTATCGTCATATGATTGAGTCCTTGATGTACCTGACGAACACGAGACTGGATATTTGCTTTGTGGTGAACACATTGAGCCAGTTCCTGATGGATCCGAGAGGTGTTCACCTGGTTGTTGTAAAGCATATTCTGAGGTACCTGAAGGGTACAATTGATTATGGGCTCAAGTATGATGCAAATCAAAAGTTTAACCTGGAGGGTTATGTTGATTTAGATTAGGCAGGCAGTGCTGTTGATAGGAAGAGCACTTCCGGGTGCTGCTTCAGTATGGGATTAGGTGTGATCTCTTGGTTTAGCAGGAAGCAGTCCTGCATAGCACTGAGTACAGCCGAAGCAGAGTATGTTGCAGCTTGTTTGGCTAGTTGTGAGGCAGTATGGCTACGAAAGCTACTGTCTAAGTTATTTGATCTCCCGTTGGATGCTACTGGTATCTTTTGTGCCAACCAGAGTTGTGTGAAGATGTCTGAGAACTCGGTGTTCCATGACAGGTCGAAGCACATAGAGATCAAATATCACTATATCAGGGATATGGTGTAGAGAGGAGCAGTGAAGCTTTTGTATGTTGCGACGGATGAGTAGGTTGCAGATGTGTTGACGAAACCACTAGCTGGAGTGAAGTTTGAGTACTTCAGAGGGAGGCTTGGTGTTCTTCATATTGATGACACTTCAAGGAAGAAATGATGGACACATTTGCAGAAGCCATTCCAAGCATGGTGGTAGGAGGATCCTCCCATGGCTGTGGATGTAAGCGTTGTGTGATGAGCATCAGGATGATGCTCCAGTTACTGCTTTGGATATGATCAGTTGGATCATGTATATGTTTATGCATCATGTTGGATGTTGGATATGATCAGTTGGATCATGTATATGATATGCATCAGGTAGATGCATGATATGTATCAGGTGGATCATGTATGTTGATATGTATCAGGTATGATCAGGTGGATCATGTATGTTGATATGTATCAGGTATTATTAGGTGGATCATGTATGTTGATACGTATCAAGTATGATCAAGTGGATCATGTATTTGTATATGTATCAGGTGGATACGTTGTATGATCAGGTAGATCATATATGTTTATATGTATCAGGTATGATCAGGTGGATCATGTATTTGTATATGTATCAGGTGGATACATTGTATGATCAGGTAGATCACGTATGATGATATGTATCAGGCAGATACTGTGTATGCATTGTATGATGAGGATGATCATGGATGATGAGCTTCAGGATGTTGCTCCAGATGACACGTGAGCACGATGCAGTGATGATGATCAGGATGATCATGTGTTCATCAGGATGATGTATGGTGAGTATCAGGTTGATACTCTGTGGTCATGGATAGGTTGTGCAGATAAGCATATAATAGTGCCCTAGGAGGTTTGCAGATTCTCTTGCTAGGTTTTGCCGCTTGCATATAATAGCTCCCTGGGAGATCTGGAAAATGCTCTTTCGAGGTTTTGCTTCGGGAGGACATATAATATCGCCCTGGGAGGTTTGCAGATTCTCTTGCTAGGTTTTGCTGGTGGCATATAATAGCTCCCTGGGAGATCTGGAAAACGCTCTTTCGAGGTTTTGTCCTATGGAATGTAAGTAGACCTGGGAGATCTCGACAGGATGAAAAAGGCCTCAGATGCTCTTTCGAGGCATTTCCATGACCACATGTAATCAGTCCTGGAGATTTGGACAGGATGAAAAAGGCCTCAGATGCTCTTTAGGGTTCTTGCTTGACAAGACACTCTTTTAAGGTTTTGTGGTGGGGGCCACATGTAATAAGTCCTGGAGATATGGACAGGATGAAAAAGGCCTTAGATGCTCTTTAGGTTTCCTGCTAGTCAAGAGACTCTTTTAAGTTTTTGTGATAGTCACATGTAATGTGCTCCCTGGAGATCCGACAGGTAGAGCTGTGTGCTCGTAACATCCTGGGATGCTGCAGCCAAGTTTTGTAATGCACGTAATAAGTCCTGAGGATTCCACAATATGGCTAGTGATGATGAAGACCTGCAGATGGTGGGCCTACATCCAGTATGAAAAAGGACTCGCTCTGTAGAACTTCCTATGATGAGTAGATTCAAAGATTGATTAAGATAGCAGTAGCAGTGATGATGACGATGATTCGATGACGATGATCTAGAGAAGAAGACTTGTGCTAGAAGACGAGTGTCGAGAAATACCTTCCTAGTTAAGAGGGAGTGTTGATGTATATGTAACTTCGGAATGTATTTCACATATATGTATATTGTATTCCTATAGATATGTCATTATTCCTCTATACGGAAGTGTTTGTATTCCTATAGAGATGTTATTATTCCTCTATACAGAAGTGTCATCATTTATATTGTAAGTGTCGTAACTTATACTTGATGGGTTATTAGACCACCTTGTTGAGGTCGGCCCTGTATAAGTCATGTGGGTCGAAGGGTTATTAGACCACCCTATTGGGGGTCAACCATGTGGGTCAAAGGGTTATTAGACCACCCTATTGGGTGTCGGCCCAGTCAGCATTGTGTTATGTGGTTAAGTTGAGGCCAACCTAGTAAAGGCTATTAGGCAAGTCAAGTCAAGTATAAATAAAGTGCGGGAGGCACTCTATTTGATCATTCTATTCACTCACACACTCTTTGGAGAGTGGTGCACTTGTGGAGGAGGAGAAGCTGCTACTAGGAGATGTCTATCTCTTATGCTTGGGTTGTATCATTGCTCTATCTATCTCTGAGGAAGTTATTGGGGTTTTTCACCTTTATGGTTTTCCCCAAGTAAACTCTATGTCTCTTGTGTGCTTGCATTATTGTGTCCATGATTGATATGCTGTAGATATGCTATACATGTTGTTCTCTCAGTTAAGATCCTAGATTAGATTGAAGTAAATTCTAAAAAATTAACAGCTTTCAAGTGTTCAAGGCTTGGATGATGAGCCTGGAGTCTCTAAAAATCACAAGATTCTGAATGTTCTTGGAAGTTGCTTGCCGAAGCCCTTGCAATAAGGCTAAAGCCTTCTCTCGGTTATTAGTTTCAATCCCCAAACCCCACGAGTAGACCAGTTCCAGCATTCCATATAGATCCATAAGGATCCCTCCCCCTCCTACCGCCCCTGGGTTTCCCTTTGATGCACCGTCAAAGAATAAACAATGCTTCTCTAGCGTAGATATCCACTTTATGAAATTTTGCTCTTCCAAGCGGATTTCCCAACTTGCTCTTGAGATGGCCGTTGGTTCTAATCATTGATGGTAGATCGGATTGAGCTCCTTGAGCCAATGCTCCTCATCTAGTTCCAGAGGGACATCGGTGTGGATAGTCGACTTGGAAGCAAGAGTGTCACCCATAAGGGTCTTAGCTTTTATTGCTACCTAGGATGGAGTGCAGTTAAGCCCACGGAAAATTCTATTATTCCTTTCAAGCCATATTTTCCAAAGAACAAACTTGGGGATCCACATCGAGAAAGTTTTGAGATGATATTTTTGCTTCAGCAGGAAGGGGCAGTGGGACATCTAGTTGCTTAGCAGCTTGAAGGTGTTCGAAGGTAGGGGGATAAGGTTTGAATCTAGCTGCAAGGAAATTTTCCAGACCTCTACTGCGAAGGGGTAGCTAAGAAGCAAATTGTCTGTGGATACTTCCTCAGTCAAGCAGAAGGGGCATCTGGAGGGCCCTTCTCAGCCCCTTATTCTAAGGTTCTCACAAGTTAAAATGCTCTTGTGAGCTAGCGTCCAGTTAAACATGTCGACTTTGCGGATCGATTTGAAGTTCCAAATTGTTTTCCAAGGAGTTGGATCAGGAGGTACATGTGGTACCGCAAGAAGATGCTTGTACCCTGTTGTTGCTGAGTATTTCCCCGATGCTATTCCCCAACCTCTTTTGTCTTTAGCGGTATCTTTTAGAGGAGCTTTCCCTTGTAACAACTCAAGCAGGTTTTGGGCTTCCGCTTCTAATCTCTCAGAATAATTTCCAAGATCCCAATATTTCCAGAGGCTTTCATCATTCTCTTCCCATGATGAGATGTTCCAGAGTGTGGAGCGATTGATAGAAAGGAGCCAATTTTTTATGTTATCCAGGCCTTCCTGATGACAAAGCGGGGGGTCTCCCAGGATTGAGTCCTCCCAGATATTGATACATTTTCCATTGCCTGGGATCTAGGTGAGGTTGGTTTTGAAGAAATCAAGGGACTTGAGATAGAGTGAAGATTGGAGATCCTCAGAGCACTTTGAGAGGGTGGTCTAGGCACTTTAACCAAGAACCTTGAAAGTATTTTTTCCACAACACTTCTTTTCTCCAAGAGGTTTTTCCCAATACAATATTCCAGAGTATTTTGGTGCCCGGGGCTAGGTTTTGAGAGGAGATGTCCCAAAAATGGATGCCAACTTCCATCAATGGTTTGTTGATTTTATCCCAGCTGACTAAATGAATTTTTCGCTCATTTTGCTTCCCACCTTCCCATAGAAAATGCCTTAGCAATGCGTTGATTTTACTTGCAATGGATTTTGGAGGTAGAAGAATTGAATTCTGGTAAATGGGAATGTTGGATAGAATATATTTTAGAAGGATCGCTTTCCCTGCTATATTCATCCAAGATGCTCCCCAGGAATGGATGCAAAGCTTTAGCTTGTCCAAGAGAGGGAGCCAATGTGTCAATTTGGGACCATCTTTGAAGATAGAAATTCCCAGGTATTTGAAAGAGTCCCAGATCGTTAGACCTTCCATGTCAAGAAATCTAATGTTTTCGAGCATCTCTCTCAGGGAGCAATTCCAGCCGTAGAATTTTCTTTTCAGGAAGTTGATCTTGCTTCCTGAAACTTCTTTGTACCTATCTAGCTCTCTTTTGAAGTTCCTTGCGGTGATGGCACTGGGTCCTCCAAGCAGCAGGGTGTCATCTGCAAATTGCGCATGATTTATATCTTTGAAATTTGACACCATCCTTAAACATGATAGGGATTGATGTTGCTGACAGTATTCCAATTGGAATCTTAGGAATGAAGCTTGAATGACATACAACAAAGGCGACAATGGGCACCCCTGCCTCATCCCCCTTGAGGATTGAAAGAAACCTGTTGCACGTCCATTAACTAGAGGGGCAACCCAAGGAGAGCCTATGCATGCCTTAACCCATTTTATGATCCCATGAGCAAATCCCAATTTCTCCATTACTTTAAATAGGAAATCATGTGTAACTCTATCAAATGCATTGGGTAAGTCTAGCTTGATGACCATACCTTTTTCTTTTCGTTGAAAGCTAGAGTGGATTGCTTCTTGGACCAGCACAATGTTGTCCAAAATTTGATGTCCTTTGATAAAGCCTCCTTGGTTTTCCGGAATAATGGTTGGGAGACTTTTTTTGAGTCTAATAGCTTTAATTTTTGTGACTATCTTGTAGCATGAGATCTTCCACCCATGAGATCTTCCACCCATGAGATCTTCCAGCATGAGATCTTCCACCCATGAGATCTTCCAGCATGAGATCTTCCACCCATGAGATCTTCCAGCATGAGATCTTCCACCCATTATCTTGATGGATCTTTGACTGGAGAGCCCCCTTTTTTTCCACCAATGACAAAGTGATATTGAGATCCCCTGCAATAATTATGTTCTCAGGGTTTTGCGAGCTCAAAAAGGATTTGAGGGTGTCCCAGTAGTTTCTTTTCTCTGACAAAATAACTGGAACATATAGGTTGAAGAGACTAACTTGATGACCGGAATCAATGTGAAGGAGTCTGGTGAAGGTCCAGTGAATGCATTTTTATTCTTCTAGCAGGTCATACTTGGAGCTATCTTGAAAGGTGTCAAGCCCACCTGAAGCACCTCTAGTGCTCACTGCGGTTCCTTGTCCTTTTTTCCAAAAAATCTTACTTACTTGAAGGAGGTCGATGTCCTCCAATTTAGACTCCTGGATTAATAGAATCTCTGGATTTGTCTTACGAATGATGTATTTTATGGCTTCTTATTTTAACTTGCTACCGAACCCTCTACAATTCCAGGAGACAAATAACATTATTTACTTGTTTGGAAGGATGTGGCTCCTTTTGGAGCCTAGCCTTGATTTCTGGTGTTGCGAGTGTTGATCATCTCCTTGAGAGTTTTATGTGACCCTTGCAGAACGTCCAAGTAGGTTTTCTCTTCTCTCTTCTTTTTCTTGCACTTTCTTCCCCTGTGGGTTTATTTGGCGTGATTTGGGAGCTACTTGTCTCCATTTCTTCACTTTCTAAGTCCACTTCATATCTAGAGCCAAGGTCGACATGTTCTTCCTCTCGTTCTTTTTCCTTGGGGGCTTCTTCGGCAATTGGCGGATCGGGGGTAGGATCCCCTTTTTCTTTCTCCTTTGGATCTTTGTCTTGAACTTCCAGAACCTCTAAGTTGTTCCCTGAAGTTGAAGCTTCTTTTTGGGTGTTTGAGACCTCTGATGGGTTTGTAGGATTTGCAGTGGGGGCTGCATTTTTCTTCTCTTTCGGTTTCAATGTTGTTTTGGGTTTTTTGGCTTGTTTCCATCCTTCTCCTGAATATTTTTCAGCCGCTTGGGGCTTTGGACAATTCCTTTGGAAATGGCTATATTCATGGCAGCTTCTACATTTGAACGACAGTTGTTCGTAGTCCAATTTTATATAATGTTGTCATGCACCCACCGTGAGCTTGATGGCTTCCGAAAGCCAGGCTTCCATGTCCACTTCCACACAGATACTTGCACAAGAGTATTGGGTTTTTGAATCTTCTTTATCTATGTATCGTCCCAGTCCATTTCCAATCTTCTGCAGTGATTGGGGATTCCAGCAATGTATCGACAGATTAGGAAGACGAACCCAGATCGGGGCCTCCTTTGGGCATGTCGAATGAAGGGTCAAAGTCTGGCGTCCACCTATTGAGGTAGATCCCTTGCATTCCCATGAAATAAGGTCCACTCCTAAAAATGATATCACAATCCTTTTTTGAAATAAATTCAAAAATGAAAAACCCTCTACGTACTGCATAGCAGGTTACACTATTCTGAATCAGAGGCCTCCAGTTTCGTTGGATCCAGTCGTCAGTGGTTTTGGCAGAATGCCAAAGGCCCATAAACTGTCCAACCAATCCATGCTCAGCCAAAGCTAGAGCAATCCTAATGGGTTTTTCAGTCTGCAAGGCTATTTCAGGTATTGTCTCGATTTTTTTTATGAACTGCGGCACCTAAGGGCCAACAGATTTCTTTCCCGGATCGGTTAGCTTCCGAAATGCCTCCTCTGTGAAAAAGGAAGGGGGGGAGTCGGCTCCCTGCCCCTAGGCGTGCCCATGGTGACCGACTGAAACTCTCCTCGCTCGCTCCTAGCGTCGAACCCTAGAACGCTCTAAAAACACTCAACTCTCACCTACACTTGTTAGGGTGCCTGGCGTGGTTATTTATAGGACTCGCATTGCTGCATTTTATAGAACAAGAAATAATAAGAAGGCTTTAGCTCTTAAATTATGTTAATATGGTGGAAATAGTCATTTTTCCGGATATCAAAATTACACTATCTTAATGAAATTTTACTGCAAGACAAGTCATTTAGAGTACACCCTTTGTTTACTCGATGAAACTGAAGAAAGAATAATTTTGTCGGATGTCATAACGTATACTATCTTAATGAAATGGGAGAAAGAGGAATCTTGTTGGATTTCATATCTTATACTATTTTAATCCATGGATATTGCAAGCAAGTGCCTCCATGATGCTCTCAAATTGTTCGATGAAATGGTAGGAAAAGGAATCCCGCTTGTTGTTGTCACTGACAATTTTAATTGTTGCATATTGCAATATTGGCAATAGGAAATGATTGTAATGTTACATAATAAAATGTTTGAAAATGGGTAGTACCCAAATTTGTTATTTACTCAATATTATTAAATCATGAATTTTGCAAGGCCAACAAGTTGCATGCAGTAAGTTGTGGAGGGAATTGGAAAATTGGAGTTTTGCATAAAATATTAAAGTCCTTGGAATGGTAAATATCTCTTTTTTTGTATATATTGTTTTGTGGAAACCTGTTAGTTTAATGTGGAAAAAAAAATGGGATCTGTTTGCCTAACCAAGTCAATAGATATGAAAGAATTCATGCTAAAAGTTAAATTTATGTTGTTGTAATGATAGCTTGGATAGTTTTGGTTGCCATAATTCTTACATAGGAGTACTATACTATCTAACTTGTAAAATAGTCTATTATGATGTGATGATTTGTAAAAATATGGTTGAGGAGAACAAACTTTTTTTATACTTTAGTTGATGGTTCTTGTGGAATATCTTGATTGCCTCTTATTATGTGATGATTTGAGGACTTGTAAATAGATGGTTGAAGAGATCAAACTTATTTTTATACTTTAGTGGTCTTTGTGGAATATCTTATTTTTTGTTTTACATTTAAGGCGAGGAAATTATTTTTTACAATTTAGTTGTGAAATTAAAAGGAGCAAATATCAATTTTAGATTATATTTTTTTTAAGATTTAAAAGTAGCAAATATTCTTCAATTATTAAAAATTTTGTTGGTGTATTTATTTATTTATTAATTTTTTTTATAGTAAAAAATTTTATGAACAAAAATAAAAAAAATATTAAAAATTGTTAAGGTGACATTTGATATAAAAATGTAAAGGAATTTTAAACTTATGAATTTGCATAAAAAATTTTGTAGTGCCCCTAGACTTGTGTAGACATTGAGGGCACCTGTTGAGTGACCCGGCTGATTGAAACATTAAGTAAATAACCTTTTGACCTTATTTTTTAGTATGTGTATCTGAACTGTTGAGGTAAATGAATAATTGCATATGTTAAACGATTAGCTATGACTATGGAAAATTATGTTTATGGATAATGCTTAACGACTAGCTGTATGGTGATTATGTATTTGGCGACGAAATGTATATTTGATAAGATGAATGAGCAGTTTGAATAAATCATAAATGTTTAACAAATGTTAGAGTTAGAAACTAGATGATGATTGTTGAGAACAGTGCTACTAATAAATTGTGGTGAGAAGTGTGTGTAGAAACAAGTGAGACGGTTCACCAACGGACACACAAAGGAACATGGAGGGTCGTAGAGTACGGGTAAATCACACACAGGGGAAGCGACGACGATGTCGACTTCCGACAAGAATACCACGCATGAGAAGATAAGCATTGATCCGCTTGCTCAAGAGGAATGCGTGAGGGCGTACGAGGTGGGCCACGACGGAGCTGGTCACGTACGAGTTGAGGGGCGCGCAGTGAGAACGGACTCACTCCTCAGCGCCATTAGTCCCTAGATAGCATGTAGACGGAGGATGGATGGTAACGATTCCTAAAATCCCTACAAGAGTTCCCGCAAGTCAAAACAAAAAGATGGTGGCAGAAGGGCCCAACGATGCGGTACCCTGTCAAGAACGGAAAGCATGGACGCAAGGACCCAACGAGGTGGTACCATGCCAAGGAATGGAAACCATGGATGATTGGACCCGACGGAGTGGTTCCATGTCAAGGGATAAAAAAATTAAGGAACCAGGAGCCCAACGACGCGGCACCGTGATCCTAGTGAGTTTGATTGTTAAATTAAACTGCATAAAAACTTAGGAGAATAACTCTAGATTATTACTTAGCAAATGCATAACAATAGCTTAGACATTTGCACATGAATAGTTATTTTGTTGAGCATTTAAAATAATAGAAATTATTATTTAAGAGAAAAATAGATTAGACACCTAGTCAACTAAAAGCTAGGAGTTGATTAAAATATCTGGGGGACAAACTAGAGCAAACTTAGGGGTGTAGGTGCACTTCCCAGAGAAACTAACACTTGGATGGGTGAGTGTTTTAATTAAATAGTTAATTAAAAATATTTAATTATGCATGAAGCGACACGTGTCGCACGAGATTTTCCTTTATAAGGAAGGCTCAGGGAATGGGTAAAGGGCCCATAATTTGGACGATTGTCATAATTTTTGAATGCCTCAAAGACTTGCTTCTATCTAAGGGTTTGGCTTAGAAATCCTGGTGGGAAGGGAAGCCCAAGCTGAATTTTTGAAATACTTGTGTGAGCTCTACGACCCAAAGCTCGGGGGAGGCCATGCGACTGAAAGCATGAGCCTATGGTTGGGTGGCGAAGCTAACGGTTGCTTCACCTATGGTTAAACGAGCTTTGCTGGAGGGATCCTACGGAAGACGCAGACAACAATGGACCAGCTGGATCGGGTTGACAGGTTAAGGTTTCACTTATTTTTGTTAAGTTATTCACTCTTTTATTTTATTTTTCCAATAACTATAATGGCTAATTTGGTTGTATGAAGTTGTTCAAGTTTCAGGTTCAGTTCAAGGGGACCCTAAAGGAGGGGTCTTACATTTGGTATCAGAGCAAGGTCGAGCCTTGAGGGCACCTTAATCATATTATTTAGGGGTTTGTCAGTGATTTGTGGCGATCAAGCAACGGGATTGAGCCTGCAATCTTTGTGGAACTACACTTTCGACTCGAATCGCTATACCTATAGGTTTTTATTTGCTAATTATTTTACGACTATTTTTGTTTTAGTAGAAGATTATAGATCTGGAATTTTATGCAATAAGAAAAAGAATATGCTAGTTGTACATCTGAAAGTTTATATAGCTTTTATTATTTGTTATTTTAAGTTAAGGGAAGTAATAGATTTTGATTTAACATCATACAGATCTCTGTTTATCTTTACCATAAATTTAAATTCACATCCCGCCCAGAATTATTGAGAAAAGTATCTCTGATTTAACATCATACAGATCTCTGTTTATATTTACCATAAGTTTAAATTCATATAGCGCTCAGAATTGTTGAGAAAGGCATCTCTGAGTTAATATTATGCAGATTTATGTTCTTCTTTAACTAAAATTTGAATTCGTATTGGGACCGGTTCTTTAAAAGAAATGCGCCCTTGATTTTAGTATTCTCCTATCTCCCTTTACCACCATTCGGAATTCGTATTTTCCCAGGTCTCTAAAGAATAACATTCCAGATTTATGAAATCATATAGACCTCTGTTCTCTCTATGAAGTAGAAATAAACATGCATACAACCTGTAAGGAAAATATAGTTCTGGTGTGAACGCTGGTATAGATCTATACTCTGTCTTCAATTTCCAGAAACATATGTTGAAGCTATTCTCTTAAATTCTAAGCTATCATCGACCTCCAAAAACGCTTGATCAACTGGGATTCATGACCTCTGTTCTGTCTTAACACTACAAAATTACATAGTTGGGCTATTAACTCGATTCCTATCCTTAACGGGTCAGAATACGCTGTGGAGTATCCAGTTGTGCACTAGTGTTGATTCTTTTCTTGTTGTCGAATAGGTCTCTGTTTTTATTATGAGGTTGGAATAATAATGCGTCCAAGGAATACCTTTTTTTTTTTTTTTTTAAATGTTGTTTAAAATATTTGTTTACAACTTGAATTTGAAACAGTAACGCGTTCAGTCCTTTTAGAGTACAGCCTTGCTCCGAGTGTGCAAGCAGATCTTGTCCCTGCCTAATGTGTGAGACCACGATACACTCAGTTCACAGAGTCTATTGTTCTGGTCTCCGTGTCCCTCAAACCTCTGTTTAATGAATGTCATTAAGTTGACCATAACTATTTCTTGCCGAGTTTTGGAAACCTCCAATGCCAATCCATGATGATTATTGAAATCTTTTGCGCATTGTTCTAGCCCTCAATGAAAACCGACTTCCAGAGAACACTGTCTACGGGATGGGCCGCTAATCTAGCCCCAATAGCCTCCAGACTCCTCCACGCCTTTCTGTGTGGACGTGTTGGTAGCGATTGTTTAGAGTGGAAAGTTAACACCTCTCCACTAAGTTCGAGTTGGTCATAACTCTTGGCAGGTGAACAACAAAAAGGAGTCCTAAACTTTCTAGGGTGTTTAAAAGAGTGTTTCCCACTGAAACTGATATGGCGTTGTGTACTGCGCCACAACAGAAGTTACGAATTAATTTTTGAGACATCCACAGACTTTTACGGCAAACTTAAACTTTCTATGACTTTATATACATGAATTAAGACAACAAAAGCCTGATCCCAACTAGTTCAATGATGTACTTATTCGGGGTATCAATCCTTCATGGCTTGTTTTGACTAAATTCCATGAATTTTCCTTTTTATTTGTTTCCTGATTTTATTGGCGATTCTCTCAAATTGTTCAATAGGGTCTTGCTTGAATGTTTTAGTAATCCGTGCGCCTTGCCTTTTGTGTGGATGAATTTTCTGGTAGATCGAGATTTCCAGGATAGAGAAATTAATTTGTGTGCCCTTGATCACTGTGATGGTACTCTGTATCGACCCTTAAACTATTCTTTTATCCATGCTACTCTCAGACCAATCTTGGTTGTAGGGGATCTTTGCTTCTGGTTAAATCCACTGAAGATTTATTGATATATTTGTTTATCCGAGTTGAGTGTAATCATCTGGACCTTCACCAGGGATAGCACATAGGCGATATCTGCTATAGAGGATCGCTGCTTACGGGTAAACCTCTGTAGGCATGCTTATGTAAATATTGTTTTTATTGCTGGGTTAGGGCGATCTTCCTGCGGGAGAATCGACCCCTGTACGCTAAGCCTCTCTGTTTGGTTAGCTTGCTGGACCTTAAGGCGCATCACCATTTTTTATTTTTTTTTTTGGTTATATTGAAATCTGGATCAGAATTACTATGAATTTTAAACTCTGTTTTTGTTTTACAAATTCTTTCGGATTCTTGTGAAAGCTACAAAACCGTGGATCTATCTTCATCATTTATATAATCTCGAATTCTTGTGAAGGTGTAGAGATTTTAGATCTAAACTTCTATGCAGTTGAAACTCTGTTTTTTTTTTTTTTATATATACAAATTCCTTCGAATTCTGGTGAAAGCGATGAGATCTTAGCTCTATTTTCAACTTTTATCTATTCTCAAATTCATGTTCGTGATTTTAAAATTAATTCCCTGTGTGTTCCATTTCGGTATTGGATCGCGATCTCAGAATCCAGGATTGATTGAAGTTTAAACTCTGTTTCATTGGCATTTCGAATTTGGATCTCAGTGTTTTTGTTTTCAAAAACTGATGGCCTATTGTTACTTAAATCTATGTGTTTATTTTTTCAATTTGGATCCTAAAATCTCTGTGTTATATTGTCGAATCGAAAAGGTATTGTCGGATCCATGATTGTTATTGAAACCTCTGCGTTGTTATCTTGATTCTGTCACAAGGATTTATTCCCAGATTTCATAAATTGGTTTATAAATTGTTCTTTAAAAATCTGTATGAATCCATTTCTTTGGGCGTCTCCAGAATTCATTAAACGATTTAGGATTGACCCTTATATCTCTGTGTATCTAATCGTTTAATTATTGACATTTCCAAATCCAGGGAATGAATTTCTCTGTACATTTAATTGAAAATTGATTGACATTCATCAGAATTAGAGCTAGAAATTGTAATTGGCTTTTTAAATTTTTTGTACATTATTTAGAGAATTCAAATTTAGATGGGCGTTTTCCGGAATTACATTTCTATGTGTATCTCTCCGATTGTCTATTGACGTTTCCAGAAATTATAATCCTCTGCATACTTATTGAGCATTTAATAAGGCATTTCCAGGATTATAAAATGAATTGAAATTTTAGTTTTAAAATTCTTTTGTGTATCTAATTGCATGTTTATGGCATCTCCCAATCTCCTGATGCAGATTGTAAATCAAATCCTTAAATTTCGGAGTATCTATTTGAAAATTCTTTGGTATCCCAGATTTCTTGATATAAATTGTAGTATTAACCTTTAAAATCTCCATATATATCTATTTCGGGGATTATTGGCGCATCCATAATTTTAATACAATTCGTAAATTTTTAAACTCTTAAATCTCGGTGTGTCAATGCTCTTACTTATGCGCCACTATGGCAGTTTGCAGTTTGATTTTATAATGAGATGATGTATGATTAAGTATATGTGAAAAATGTAAGCTTCTTGGTATATATTTATGTATTAACAACAATTATAGGTTATGGATAATTAAGAAATTATTTTTATAAAGATTTAAATTAGGAAATTTGAGTTAAATGCTCATTAAGTGCATCACAGTGTTATTAAATGTATTGTTGATATATATATATATATGCATTGTATGAAATTGTAAGCATTTAGAAAGGGTCTAAATGTCCTTTGGTTCCTTTTTATTATATACATTCTTAGTAGACTTAATTGTTGCCCTTCTCAAAGTAGAACTCGTCGGATAGAGTATTTCGAAAATTGTTTAGCTTTTCCAGAATTCGTTGCCACCTATTCTTCACGGTGAGCAAACTTATGTTTGCCCTGTATTTTTGATACATGTTCCTGTTGTCAATTATTTTATGCCCGAAAATTTAATGGAGACAGTTGAAACTTGTCCGATACCTGTCGCTCGATCTTACCATCCCTTGCATGCTCACTTAATATTTTTTATTTTTTTTAGAAAGGAGTAAATCTTGAATAATACCCTTTGATTATTATTTATATGTTGTCTTCAATAAAGTAAGAAGAAAGTGTGTTATTAAAATTATATACTGTGTACATTAGAAATGGATGTTAAAAGTTTAAAATGTTTGATTTTCTTTTTCTTAATGATTTGTATGCTTAAAACTAGTGTCGAAAGTATTATGAAATTACACTTAGCATGAAGGGTTGAAATCCAATATCTTTAATGGCTACTCGCATCAACCGTGTGGATTCGTCTAAGTCAAATCGCCAAGTGATTATACACCTCAACTCTACATGTGCTAATTGAAATCAAGAACTCCCGTAAGTAGAATGATGCCAGATCTGATCCTTGTCGATTGAGTAAGTTTTGAATGATTCCCTTGTGAAGTAATTTGTTGAACAAACGTCTTAACACCTGAGAACTGATTTAAACCAGTTAAGAACTCGGTTGGCACCATATCTTCCACTTGGATATAACCCAGTGGAGAGAAGTCAGTAATATAATTCTTTATAACAAGTCTTGATTTAGAATAGTTCCTCTTATTAATATGTTACGTGGAAATAGTGTGAACTTTAATCTTTTATATCCTATCTAATTACATATGTGGGATTACATGCCTTGTGACTACTTTCAATGGATAAGCTTTCAAAAAAAAAGATAGAAGGAACCCTTTTTTTTTTACTATGCCCTATTATTATATTGAACCATTTGAGGACCACTATAGTTATAACAAAAGGAGACTCATAAAAATGAAATTACTAGAAGAAATTCATTTTTTTATATTGAAATTAATATACATGAGTTATTATGGCCAAGTGACTCAAGAAGTGAGAAGTGGTATTAGATATATGTGTTATTACATTAAAGTTAGTCAGAAGGTGAAAGTTAGTAGGTGTCATGTTTTTGTTGTGGTTAAGAAATGAAAAAGAACGTGTGAATGTAGTATGGAATAAAGAAGCGGAAATATATAAATGAAAATTATGTAAAGGTTATTATATCAAGTTAGTGATAATTGATACATAGTACCTTAAGAAATGAAAGTTATGAATGTATATATATATTATCCCAATCGAATAAGGAGTAAAAGAATGAATATATATATATATATATATATATATATATATATATATATATATCCTTAGAGAAGTTCATAAATGCAATATTATATCAAGGTCAGTTAAGTGATGAATATTTTGAAGGTGTTAATATATATCAGAGTTAGTGATAGATAGTTAAAATGATTATGTTAACCCAAGGAAATTAATGACGAGCAAATATATAGTCCATGTTGATGAATAGATATGTTATGAAGGTTTAAAATGAGAGAGTTTTTATATGATGAATAGATATGCTATCAAGGTTTAAAATGAGAGAGTTTTAATATGTGGAGATAAGTGAATAAAATTTTAAAGGGTGGAGTTATACATCATGTGTGTTAAGGCATAGATGCGCTTATAATAGCTTAATTTGCTGGGGTGGACTTTTATACATGCCAATGGATAGTTAATTTAATGATAGTTACTTCCTTATATGATAATTGGAAACTTAGAACTTAGAGAACCTGTCGAGGGGTCAATTGAAGATGATCTTGTCAAATGAAATATGTAGATGATAAACATGACGAACTAAACGCAGTGATGCTAATCATATGAAATGATGAAGTCTAAATAGAATTACAACTAATTCCCATGATACGACTCGATGTGAATACGACAACCCACACGTGACGAGATAGGGAAAGTATGCTGAAGGAGTCACATGGCAACGAGGATGCGGAAATGAGGTAAGGACATGATGATTTCCTTGACTTAGACATTACGACACTAGTGAAACGACACGGTAGTTAGAAGTGAAACATTTAGGGCGGATTGACTTTTAGAATTTTGGGTGACCGCTCCTAATTGTTGAAATTATGATTGAGTCCCCAAGGAGGTATTGGAACCATGCTGATGAAATAGAAAACTAATGATTAGAACCATTTGTGCTTATGACAATGACTGTTGGAGAAAAATAGAAGAGAATGACAGGAAGATGAAAATGGGAAACTAAATGAAAGCGTAACAACGAAATTACAAGAACAAAACTTAACTTCGGGACGAAGTTTTAATAAGAGGGGATGTATGTAATGCCCCTCAAACTCATCGACGACTATCGATGTTGATAACAATTATGGGTAAGTGACCCAGTTAAAGAAACCGAGATAAATGACTGTGTACATGATGATTAAGAATAAAATTGGCGACTGACTAGCGATGTATGTGATAAACTTATATGTTTCTAATGATGGATTTAATGATGATTTTGGATAATTGTGATTTGGCTAATTGATTAACACATGGGAAATCTTATGATGAATATCGTATTTAGGCTGAATTATGGAAATGAAATTATGAGGGTGATTATGATGTTTGCTTAACGATTAGAGAATGTGTAATGCCATAGAATGACTGTGGAACTTAAGGGAACCTGTCAAGGAACCCGACTGAACAAATTCGATATAGTGGTCTCTTGAGCCTTGTTTTATATGTGTGGAGTGGTATAATTGATTGATTACATCATGCTTAATGATTAGCCCTGATTGATCAAGTCAAAGTGCAGTAGGACAGTTACAGTCCTAGCTCTGCGACTTGGGAGAACGCAACTGAGATGCGTCGTAGTTTTCCATTTTTATTCTGAACTTCGGGACGAAGTTCTAAATAAGTAGGGGTGTATGTAGTGCCCCTAGACTTGTGTAGACATTGAGGGCACCTGCTGAGTGACCCGGCTGATTGAAACATTAAGTAAATAACCTTTTGACCTTATTTTTTAGTATGTGTATCTGAACTGTTGAGGTAAATGAATAATTGCATATGTTAAATGATTAGCTATGACTATGGAAAATTATGTTGATGGATAATGCTTAACGACTAGCTGTATGGTGATTATGTATTTGGCGACGAAATGTATATTTGATAAGATGAATGAGCAGTTTGAATAAATCATAAATGTTTAACAAATGCTAGAGTTAGAAACTAGATGATGATTGTTGAGAACAGTGCTACTAATAAATTGTGGTGAGAAGTGTGTGTAGAAACAAGTGAGACGGTTCACCAACGGACACACAAAGGAACATGGAGGGTCGTAGAGTACGGGTAAATCACACACAGGGGAAGCGACGACGATGTCGACTTCTGACAAGAATACCACGCATGAGCAGATAAGCATTGATCCGCTTGCTCAAGAGGAATGCGTGAGGGCGTACGAGGTGGGCCACGACAGAGCTGGTCACGTACGAGTTGAGGGGCGTGCAGTGAGAATGAACTCACTCCTCAGCGCCATTAGTCCCTAGATAGCATGTAGACGGAGGATGGATGGTAACGATTCCTAAAATCCCTACAAGAGTTCCCGCAAGTCAAAACGGAAAGATGGTGGCAGAAGGGCCCAACGATGCGGTACCCTGTCAAGAACGGAAAGCATGGACGCAAGGACCCAACGAGGTGGTACCATGCCAAGGAATGGAAACCATGGATGATTGGACCCAACGGAGTGGTGCCATGTCAAGGGATAAAAAAATTAAGGAACCAGGAGCCCAACGATGCGGCACCGTGATCCTAGTGAGTTTGATTGTTAAATTAAACTGCATAAAAACTTAGGAGAATAACTCTAGATTATTACTTAGCAAATGCATAACAATAGCTTAGACATTTGCACATGAATAGTTATTTTGTTGAGCATTTAAAATAATAGAAATTATTATTTAAGAGCAAAATAGATTAGACACCTAGTCAACTAAAAGCTAGGAGTTGATTAAAATATCTAGGGGACAAACTAGAGCAAACTTAGGGGTGTAGGTGCACTTCCCAGAGAAACTGACACTTGGATGCGTGAGTGTTTTAATTAAATAGTTAATTAAAAATATTTAATTATGCATGAAGCGACACGTGTCGCACGATATTTTCCTTTATAAGGAAGGCCCGGGGAATGGGTAAAGGGCCCATAATTTAGACGATTGTCGTAATTTTTGAATGCCTCAAAGACTTGCTGCTATCTAAGGGTTTGGCTTAGAAATCCTGGTGGGAAGGGAAGCCCAAGCTGAATTTCTGAAATACTTGTGTGAGCTCTACGACCCAAAGCTCGGGGGAGGCCATGCGACTGAAAGCATGAGCCTATGGTTGGGTGGCGAAGCTAACGGTTGCTTCGCCTATGGTTAAATGAGCTTTGCTGGAGGGATCCTACGGAAGACGCAGACAACAATGGACCAGCTGGATCAGGTTGACAGGTTAAGGTTTCGCTTATTTTTGTTAAGTTATTCACTCTTTTATTTTATTTTTCCAATAACTATAATGGCTAATTTGGTTGTATGAAGTTGTTCAAGTTTCATGTTCAGTTCAAGGGGACCCTAAAGGAGGGGTCTTACAAATTTTAACCTTAATTATAATATACAAATGTAAAGGAATTTGACACATTAATTTGAAATTCCAAGCCTACTAAGATATATCATTATCATCTCCCATTGCTTCAAGGATCTTTGTGTTTTTTCCTCAATTTATGAAACAAATAAACATTCCTCTTATTGCAATTCTTTGCATGAAAACATGGATATGCATGAAAACTGAAAGCTAACACACAACATTTATCTAATTGAAATGCTTCATTATGACTACATTGACAGTACCATTTAATTAATATGCAAATCACCGACACTACCATTTATTGGATATGCATGAAAACCGACAATAGCATCTATTGGATATGCATGAAAATTAAAAGCTAACACACAACATTTATCTAATTGACCTGCTTCATTATGACTGCAATGACACTACCATTTAATTGATATTGATATGCAAAGCACTGACACTACCATTTATTGGATATGCATCAAAACTTCACAAAAAAGAATTGCACTAAATGAATAACCCAATGAGAAAACACGATAGCACAATGGAAAACAAAAAGACACACAATATTATACATTAACCATCCAAGTAAATTTGGTTTTACGATAATTTATTGTTGTCACAATTCTAACAACATTTATTTGATTGATCTTCTTCAGGGAGTTAATATATAGTACACTGATAATCAACATTTATTTTCTTGATCATTATTACCATTTATATATAGTAGGTACCATTTAATATATATATTAGGTATCATTTATTGGTTATGCATGAGACTCAACATTTATTTGAACTATAGTTAGTATAACTATTTTTAAGTGTCAAAGTCTTTTGGATGGTTTTATCCATTAACCTTAAACACAAAGTTTATCTTCTTCACCTACTTTATTATAGCATGTATATTTATTCCATATGTTTGAAAACTAATCATTGGGTTATAATATTTATTAAATTGGGTAACATGTTTTTTTAAAGTGAACCATTGAGATATAATATTTAATATTTATTGAATGGGTTAAATATGTTTTTTATCTTTCAAGAATAAGTACTTAACCAATTATAAGTAAGAAAAGGATTTATCTAAGATAGTATACATAAGTAGTAAGTCAATATCCATGTAGTTTAATTTCATACTTAGAAAGTATTTTTTTTGTTTATATACATGATGTTTTAATATAAAATCACATGATTTGATGAAGTAAATAATTGAATCAATAGAACATGCTCTTTCCTTATAACATTTTCTCTAAACCTCTTTTTTTATAATGTTTTGATTGAAGACATCATACTGAAATTTTGAAGGGATCTACAATATATTAAGAAATCAATGCCAAAATACACCTTGAAAATATATTTTTATCAAATTTTACTTACAAATTATCAAAGAAAATATTTCTAGACTAGATATGGAATACTAAATGATGATATTAATATTCCTAGGCTGGATATTAAGGATCTTTTTTCCTGCCATGTGTTTTTTTTTCATATGATTGATATGCATTAATGATAGTGGAAGAAATTCGGCCCTTTGTGAACTAGCCTACCGAAATCCTAGACAAATAAAGTAGTTAGAAGAAATGTGTGTGCTTTAACAACCCACTTTGTGCACAAGTAATGACCTATTATACATGTTTTGGAATTCCTTGCCCCTTATTTTGGTCTATAAGATTGAAGTGATATATGATGTTAAGCCAAGCGTGAAGAGTGTTATGAATGAGGAAATTCATACTTTTTTCTTATAAAAAACCAATGCCAAAGTAAAGCTCCTATAGATCTGTTATGGTCATGGGATATATTATCCAAGTTTACGTTCTATGGTTTTTTTTTTCATTTGAGAAATATGGTTCTTAAGGCCTAGGAAGGAAATGTAGAATTATATGCAATTTAATATGGATAAGTAGAGATTTGTAATAATTCAATTGAAGGATTCAAGCTTCTCCTTATCGGATGCTACTCAATTGGAGGTCACTACATCGAATCCTAGAAGAGGCAATGAAAACCTAGTCTATATGTTGTTCTCGCCAATGATAACTTATGTGTGTTTCTTTGACACAAGCATCAAAGTATGATGATTTTATAAATGGAAGTTTGTCATTTTTGTTATTTTTTTTAATGAAAAGTCACATGGAGTGGGTTAAACTTTATATACTTTGGATTGGTTTTTGTTATCTAGAATTTGGTTATATAATTTTAGTTAAATTGCAATTTTCATTTCTTATATTAGATTTTAAATTTATAAATGGATTCAAACTCTAAAATATTATTATTGCATTGAATTTTGCAATCTCAAGTGATATTTGCAATTCCAACAATTCTTTTTTAATATTTAATAAAAATTTGAATTTGGACAAAAATGAGTTAAAAAATATCTTACCACAAACCACACTATTTATGAGTGATCAAAGATGCATAACATAGTGTGCATACAAAAATAAAGAACGTGGATATAGATGTTAGGAAGAGAAAGATGTAATACCCCTAGAACCTTAGTTAAAGTTTAAATACTTTGTAATAATGTTTTTAATTATTGTGCAACAATTATTTGACCAAATGTGGTCAAAGACACTTGTTTGAGGATATTGTATTATTTTTATTATTTAAGAAATAAAACATGAGAATCCAATCAGAAGTAGTTGTTGAAAGAGTCTTTGTTGGCCCACAAGGAGGAATGACATGTGTTGGGCAGATTGCCCATAGTGGTGAAAACCACTAATTAAAACCTCAATAGGTACAAGTGGAATCATCCATATTTTTAAGGTCAGAACTCCAAATGGAGCTTCTAGAGCAGGAGGCTCATGATAGACCTAAGTCCTAGGAAATTATTTATTAAGCAATTCCCATCATACAAGCATGAGGCTTGGATGGAAGAGGAAAATTATTTTGTTGAGTTGTGATGGTGAACTGAGTGATAGTTATGGGTTTTTTTAGTTGTCTTTGTCCTTGTGGTATAGCAAACAGGCTCGGGGGTTTAAGAAAAAGTAAACTTGGCTGTTCTGGAAGATTGGTTGGGAGGAACGACGAACTTTAGATTGGATTCGGTCTGTTCTTTCAGTCAGGTTCTATTATTGTTTTAGTAGTATTCTCTACATTTTATTATTATATGTTCATTATTTACTGTGTAGAATGATTAGGAAATAATGAACTGTATATTTTCATATAGATGTTCTGTAAATGATTTATGTCTTATTGAATATGTATATGTAGTATCCTATTATGTTCTGTCATCAATGTTCTCTATATATGAATTTATACGTGTTATAAATTATATTGTCACAGATAGATTTAAATATTAATGATATTCTATCTCTGTTATTTGATCTCTATCAGTAATTTGTCAAAACAGAACTAGGGTTTGTATAATAATAAGTGTTATTATACTCATTATACAGAGTTAGTATTATCAATATTTAATAGTATCCATTGACTGTTCAATAAAATCATAGAATCAAAATTATACTAATGCGAAGCATGAATACATCACTACCTAAACACGATTCTCATATAGACAATCTCATACAATAGTGTCAAGTTAAAAAACAAACAAGAAAGTGTTATTACAAAGTCGTAAGACTCTTAGGGTTTGATTTCAAACACATTATCAGTATACATTATCAAGCAAAATGAAGTACACAGCTGAGAGGCTCGACAATAATTTATGGATAAATGATATGGTAAATAAGCATTTAAACAATCAAGTAATTGTTTATGTTTCCATCTCTATAGTTGTTCACTGGATTAAATAGAGTCATAAGACTCTTAGGTTTCACTTGCATTACGTTTTCTTCACAATTTAATGGTTCAGAACATAGCTGTAAGGCTTGTTCGAATAGTAAGATAAATAACAAAATGATAACAGAGTCGTAAGGCCACTGAAGAGTAAAGTCGAAACACATAAATAGTAGTGCAATATTTCTCTAAAACACGACTTAAGCAACAAAGCTGAATGTCTCTCATAAACTCAAAGCAGAGTTTGAATGCCGAAGGGCATCAATATTTTAATTACACTACATAAATAAACTCAAAGTTCAAATCACAAATATAGAGTCGTAAGGGTTTAGTAGTTGGAAGTATTCGAAGTTTCATTTAATACAAGAAATAGAACAAGCCAACACACACTTTCTTCATTAAACAAGTTGGTAAATACTTAACAGAGCCGATCGACTCGTGGTTTAAAAAAGCAGATATTTAAATTTGTTGTGGTTGTCTCATCCCACGTGTAAGCTTGAAGTCAGTAAATAATTAACATACTCATGTGAAAGTTCCAGTTATGTGTACTGACTTAAACACCCAAACAGTAGCCATGCCCACAAGACCACCTGCAAGCAGTGTTAACGAGTAAGTTAGGGTCTAAGGATTTATGAGTATTAACTAAACCATAAAACGATAATGGGAGAATGCTTACCAGGGTCATGGTGGCCGGCATGTCCCTTAAGTTTACAATGTAGCACAGTCTCCCTACAAAACACACAATAAAACAAGTATGGTTATATTTCAATATATAACTGAATGTAAAGCAAAACCTCTATGAAAGACAAGTTACTGATGGCATCGTGACTTTGCATAATAAACACAGTAATGGTTTAACATTTCTTTACTTACCCTGAAGGTCGAACAAAAATGCTGAGAGCTCCATGGCTCACTGTCAACATGGGCTTTCAGCAAATCCAATTAGGCTTTAAGATTAAACAACGAACACTTTCTGATAGAACCCAAGACATCCAAATGACGAAATAACAAAGTCAAACCATGAACCAAAGACCTGACGGTCTGAGAGGAAAAACCCTCGTAAGCTCTGAGTAGAGAGGTCATAACAGCCTTTAAGCCTGTTACTCTTCACCATAGTGAAAGTAGGGTTGGGTAAGCTCTACACAGAGCCACCCTTCATCATAACAGCATAACGCTGCTCTGTCGAATACCAAATGAACATTACCTTTCCTTGTAACTTGACTAAACCCTGGAGGAAACTAGTTACAATCCTGAGGATCATGATCAACGATCACATCATTGCCACGCAAGGAGGTTAAGCCAGTACTTGTTAAGTTGATAAATCCATCACATGGATTCACCAACTTCTAGCTGAGTTGGAAAGCTCTAGTGGTCCTGCGTTAACCAAGAAGGGCCACACATTAATGTTAAGCATGTAATATATTTAATACACATGGATTTTTAATTTAATTCAAGATATTATAAATGGTATACGAATCCCAGTTACGCATTACAACTGTGATCTCGAGATTTGAATTGCATAAATGAATCTCATAACCATAGCTTCTACCTTGGAAAACTGATTTTTATATGGTCCCATTCACATCTGGTTGGTAAATTGAAAATAAACACTATGTTTTAAATCGTATGATTTCATTACTTAGCATATAATCGTTTTCATACCATGTTATAACATGTAACGCTTAAGCTTAAGCTCATAACCTTGGTTAGAATGGCTCATGAGAGCATGCATAATGTAGCTCACATATTTATGAAGCTCTTAACCTTTGGTTGGTAAGCTCTAAGGAGCATAGGTAGGTTGTATGTATAGTTTATACATTGTTTTGATAGATTTCAATATATTGATATATATGCATAGTTTTTATACATTGGTTTGTTTATAATTCATTATATTAATATATATGTTATATATATATTTGGTATAGGTTATATAAAGTGTGAATAGTTATATATACTATGGTCTGTATTATTTAAAGTATTACCAATTCATATATATAATATGGCATTGTCATATGAATATTATGGGTTTATAAACAATTGGTGTACAATCACCTTGGTTTATAATATTGAAGCTCTATGAGCATAATTCATATAAACCATGGATGAATTCGACTTATGGTAGTGATACTAATAAGTAAGACTCTCTACTTAATATGGAGTGATAACAACGTAGCATGCTTAATAGCGTAAATTGGTTTATGGCACTGTTGTTAAACATGAACAATTCAGAAGTATCATAATAAAAGTTACATAAGAAGTAAACAACATTCTAAATGGGTTACGATAGCAACAAAGTCAGATGTTAACATTACATGATATGTATTCACCAAGCTAAGGCTGGCTCGTTTTCGCAAACAAACCTGTAATAAATATTTAATGCATGTATAGGACAAAAATACAAATTATACCTTATCAATAGATGATGCGGAGTCACAACTGCATCCTCTCAGTATTTCATACCTACGACATAAGAATTAATGTTGTGAACATGTACATATAAATTTTTTAAAATATTGAGTAAATTGGGGTTGTGACAAATTGGTATCAGAGCACGGTTACAAACACTAGGCTTGGAAATTGGCTCAAACACGCATGAATATCATAAAACAAAAAACAAAAACTGACTTGTGTTTTTCTTATGATATTTCTGGAACATAAATATAATCATTGTTTTGCAGGAAAATGGAAGGCATAGAGACATCTGTTGAAGACGGGTCACATCACAGTGAACAAGAAAGTCATGAACAAAATATAAATAATGATAATTTATGGGTTGACCTGAACGATAATAGAAATGATAATCAATCTAGAATTTTACAAACTATGAAAGAGTTAAGAGCAAAAATCTTAAGTGTAAAGGAAGATAACGACCGTATCTTGAAAGATCAAGAAGAGTTAAATAACGTTCTGCTTACTAAATTAATTTAGAAAGAAAGAGTAAAGATTAAATTGTTAGATGAAGAAAATGTAAAAAATCCATCATATAAATGTAAGGGAAGAAAGTTAACTTTTGTTGATAATGAAAGTGATTCATCTAGTGGTATTTCAGTAAGAGAACATAAACAGAAACATGATACAAGTGATAGTAGTGCCAATGAACAAATTACTAAAAAGAGTAAACATTATGAGGAGATTTCTAGAGAGTTCAAGAAAATAAAACCACCTATGTTCAATGGTGAATTAGAAACCAGGGAGGAAGCTGAAGCATGGTTGTCCGGAATGGATAAATATTTTCAGATTTATAACTACTCCACAGAATTTAAGGCAAAAATGGCTATATATAATATGTTTGCAAAGGTAGATATATGGTGACAAGATATCAAAAGAGTAAAGAACATAAAAGAATGTAATATTACATGGAGCTCATTCAAGAAATTATTTAAAAGAAAATATCTTTTTGAATAGTATTATGAAGAGAAAGCCAAAGAATTCTATGATCTGAAACTTGGAACTTTAACTATGAAAGAAATGTACAACAAGTTTCTAAGTTTATTGAGATCTTCTCTCCAATGCTTTGATGGTGGCTAAAATTTTTATCTCAAGGGAGGCCAAAAGGCAGAAAGATGGATGGCTTAAGGCTTTGGAAAAAATTCAGCAACATCAGGGTAGAGTGATTGAGGGATATAGAAATGAGGGGCCTCCACCCCTTTTTATAAATTTTGATTAGGGTTTTAGGGATTTTTTAGGGTTTTTTCCCTATTTTTTCTTTTTCTTTTTTTCTTTTGAGTTTTATTCCCTATTATTTTGATTTTGACCATCTTTTGGGGTTTTGGTATGTTTTTCAGGGAATTTTGGGTATTTTGGGGTTTTGGAGGCTAGTCTGGTAGGAAATTTGGTCAACAGAGGTGTATGTCCAAAGGGATGAGCTGGTGAACACTTTTTTGGTGTTAACAATAGTAGCCACGACCACGAGACCACCTGCAAGGAGTGTTAACGAGTAAGTTAGGATCTAAAGGATTTATGAGTATTAACTAAACAATAAAACAATAATGGGAGAATGCTTACAAGGGTCATAGTGGTCGTTGTTTCCCCTAAGTTTATGGCGTAGCATGTTATCCCTATAAAACATGCAATAAAATGAGTATGGTTATATTTCAATATATAACTGAATGTAAAGAAACACTTCTGTGAAAGAGCAGTTACTGATGGCATTGTGACTTTGCATAATAAACACAGTAAGGGTTTAACGTTTCTTTACTTACCTTGAAGGTCAAACAAAGATGCCGAGAGCTCCATGGCTCACTGTCATCATGGGATTCCAACAAATCCCATCGGCATTTAAGTTTAAACAATGAACAATTTCTGATAAACCCCAAGACATCCAAATGACGAAATCACAGATTCAAACCGTGAACCAAAGACCTGGCGGTCTGAGAGGAAAAACCCTCGTAAGCTCTACGCAGAGAGGCCGTAACATCATTTAAGCCTGTTACTCTTCAACATAGTGAAACCAGGGTTGGGTAAGCTCTACACAGATCCACCCTTCATCGCAGCAGCATAACATTGCTCTGTCGAATACCAAATGAACATACCTTGCCTCATAGCTTGACTAAGCCCTAGAGGAAACTAGTTACGATCCCTAGGACCGTGATCAACGATCACAGCTCTGCCACATAAGGAGGTTAAGCCAATACTTGTTACGGTGATCAAGCCATCACATGGCTTCACCAACTTCCAGCTGAGTTGGAAAGCTCCAGTGGCCCTGCGTTAACAAAGAAGGGACACGCATTAATGCTAAGCCTATAATATATTTAATACACATGGATTTTAATTTAATACAAGATCTTATAAACAGTATATGAATCCCAGTTATGCATTACGATTTTGATCTCGAGATTTGAATCGCATAAATGAATCCCGTAACCATAGCTTCTACCTTGGCAAATCGAGTTTTATATGGTCGTATTCACATCTGTTTGGTAAATAGAATAATCAATGCCATGTTTTAAATCATATGATTTCATTACTTAGCATATACACTACAGAATTTGAACCCAAAATCCGAAGAAAAGGACTGTGTCGTCGGATTTCACCTTCAAAATTATGAAATTTGATGATTTTTTTTTAAATTCATAGAAGGGGTTGTGAGAAATCCGATGGCCCTCAGATATCTGATGACCCCTGTCAAATAGTGACTAGTGTCTTCGGCTATCGGACATAAAATTATGTCCACGTATGTCGGATATCCGACGCCATATTATGCCCAAGAATGTTGGATATCCGACGCCATATTATGCCCGAGAACGTCGGATATATGACATTATATCATGCCCATGGATGTCGAATATCTGACATCTATTCTCCAATAGTAACTATGCTTAATTCGTTGGATATCCGACGACCGTTTATATTTTAAAATATATAAATTTCAAAACATTCCGACACGTTTTCTATACAAGTGACAGTTTGCGGAAGTTTTTTTATTCGGCGAACTGTTTTTCGTAAAAGATTATGTCATTATTTATATTGTTCTTATGATTAAAGCGAGTGAAGTTTGGAGCTTGATATTCTAAGATCGATAATATTCATTCAAGCTCTTTATGTGAAAATGTCAAATAGCAATATTCCTGATCCAGACAAACAAAATTGACAATTGCTTGCTAGATTTTGGGATGGACTGAAAAGAAAAGGTGATGGGAAATTTTGTTGTCCATGTATTCAATGGAGGGTCTTTAAGAGGAGAAGAATAAATATCACAACAGCCAGAAAACATTGTAGGGAACATGGACACGCTGAGGGGGGACATGAATATCGTCCATTTGTAAGTTTTGCATTATATATGGTTTTATTTTCAGTGCTTTTGTAAATGTATGTATTATTTTAATATTTCTTATATTAACTTTTATCTATTGATGTTTTCATGTAATTATAAAGGAAAGAAATCCTACGGCATATCGTTCGGAGGAAGTGCTTTCAGAACAAGTACCGGAGGAACATGGAGCTATGAATAATGGAGAACAAGTTAATGATCATATTGAAGAAGATGATCATATTGATAACATAGTTGAAGATGATGGTACAAATACTTTGATCCATGATTAATTTAATGTTAGAATGAATGATGATGATGATGATCATTTTTATTATATTCATGATTTACCTCTTCTTGAGAAGGCATACGAACCCCTTTATGAGGGCTCCAACACAAATCTTCTCTCTTCTATATTGTTGATAATGAACTTGAAGGTTATGAATGGTATTTCAAACATATCAGTCACACAGATGTTAAGGTATGTAATATATGTTAGGATATTCCTATACTCCATCCTAGTCCTACTAGCTTTCCAGTCATTTTCATTTTCAGTCATGCATGCAAAATTAGGGTTTGCATGCATTCTAGGTCATTAGTCCCAGCACCTAGTCCTCAGCAAACTAGCCCCCAGAGCTTCCTTTAGATCATTTCTAGCCCTCCCAGTTACTAATGCGCCCTCCTTTTCTCCACTGCATGAAAAGGGCACCTTCTTCACCTACCAGTCCAGTTATATTCAGTTATATTAATTTATCTTCAGTTATTTCCTTGATTTAAGGATTAACTGACTCTTTACAGAGTTTATCACTCTGTTGGACCTCCAGTGAGACTAGATTGACCATTCTGACTCCAGTTAACTCCTATGGCGCCCTCCACTGAGCCTTTTTCACTATATTAGTGCTTCCATGTGCCAGTTACACCAACCACATTCAGTTAGACTCAGTTTGACTCCCGGTTGACCATTAATTATTCATTGATGACTTCACTGATGAGAAGGTGGACTCCTAGTTAGGCATTGATGACTCTCCACTGATTATGGATCTGTGCATGAAGGCCAATTTGAATTCCTCCTAGTGAATTCAAATCCTCATACTCAACATTGTATATTTACCTGTTCACTATTCAGTTTAATGTAACATGTGTAATTATTCTGCCTCAATCGTAGTTTGTTTGGATCTAAGTTCTATTGCTTGTCTCTTCTTCTATTATTCCTAAATTCTTTCATTGTGAGGTTTACATCATCTCTTTGGATCTTATGTGGGAAATTTCACATGGTATCAGATCCTTGAGAGTATATTCTACCTCCATTCTTGAGAGTTTTTTGTAGGTATTTCGAAGTTCCAGCAGTTGCAGTAGCAGATTCAACAAATTTCTATTTGCACTTGTTCAAACAGTCAAGATGAGCAATTCGAATGCTCCTTCTTCTCCTATACTTCTCACTCCTTTCAATTATTTTGAATGGAAGATGAAGATGATTGTACTCTTTAGGTCAAGAGGGTTTACTAGAATAGTTGAGGAAAAAGATGCCATACCACATCAAGCTGAAAAGAGAGTCAAGCACCTAAACAAAATGGATGAAGCCTTTGGATGCATATGCCTTCATATATCTGATGATCTATTGTTTCATATTGATGGATTGAAGTCTCCAAATGAGTTATGGATAAAATTGAAGAGTCTTTTTGGAAAACAAGACGAACTAAGAGGCTACATTCTTGAGAATGAATTGGTTTCCCTTCAACCTAGCAATTTCGAGAGCATCCAAGAATTCTTCTCCAAATTTAAGAATTTGGTTTTGCATTGCAAGCAATGTGGCATCACTAAAAGTGATGAGCAATTGATACTCTCTATATTGAGCAAACTTGGATCTCAATTTTATGTCTTTGTATCTACCTTTCATTTTGTTCGAATGTCCATCCCTAGATGGAAGTTTCCCACTTTAAATGACTTTATTGAAGCTCTCATTCAAGAATAGAACAAACTATTTCAAATGGGTACCATCACAACCTCCAGAGATCTAGCTCTTTTAGCTGGTGAATCAAGTGGAGCGAATGAAAAAGGGGGACAAAAAGGCAAAGAAAAGAAACCTTCAAAATCCAAGAATGACAAACAAAAGAGATCTAATTGTACCTACTGCAAGAGAGGAAACCATCCTAAGCATGCCTGCATGCACAAGAAGATTGATCTTCTAACCAAGCTTCTTGAACAAAACCAAATTGTTCTTCCAAAAGAAGCAAAGATGACTGATTCTGGAAGTGGATTTGATGATTGCCATGCATTGATGGTTGTTTCTTCAAAGACAAAATCCCTCCTCATAGATTATGGAGCCTCTAACCACATGATTGCACAAGAAGAATCCTTCTCCTCTTTGGATCTCCAAGATGGGCCTACCATTCACATGGGAGACAACTCTCATATTTCTGCCAAAGGTTTGGGTACAGTTCATATGGAGCATGGTAAGTTCAAAAATGTCTTATTTGTTCCTTCTCTTACAGCTAATTTGTTGTCAGTATATCAAATGACTGATACAGGATCTCCAAAACAAGTAATTTTTGGTCCAAACACAGTAGAAATTACAGAATTCTCCACTGGGAAGGTTATAGTGAATGGGATTGCTAATCATGCCTCAAAGGCATATGAGTTCTCACACTTCATGCCTTTCTCTCCAACTACTCCTTCAGATTCTGATGAAGATCACAGTGACTCCTCTTCCTGTGACTCGTCTTCTAGTGAAGAAGAAGATCAAGATTTTGATGTTGAGATCATGGTTCAAGAAGATTCAGAACCAACACCTATTCTCAGTCCAGATTCAAGAGAAATATGTTCTCACATAGTCCTTGCTACTACTGAGAACATAATTGATGATTTATTTGCTTATCGAACTACTAGACTTCAGCATCATGCCAACCTTGCATTATGCCATCTATCTCTCCATGAGAGATGCAGCATGATGATGGGGTTCTCTCTTCCATCTTTTGGGAAGACTACTCATGTTCCATTCGCTCCAGATATAGAAAAAGTTCCTGAAAGACTTGCTTCATCCTCCACACAGTGGGAGACCTTCCTACATGGGATCAGCTTGCCAAGTCTTTTGCAAAAAGTTTCACTGATGAAAGATTCTTTCTTTTCTACATGATGGTTCTTTGAGTTATTTACTGTTCTTTTGAGGGGGGGTATTTTTCCCATGAGGTTTTCCCCATTTCCTCAATTTATGGACGGTTATGTATTTTATTATCATTTCATTTATTGTATGGGTGACCTTTGGTCCTAGTTACCAAGGCCCAGGATGGATTAAGGGGGGGTGTTAGGATATTCCTATACTCCATCCTAGTCCTACTAGATTTTCAATAATTTTCATTTTCAGTCATGCATGCAAAATTTGGGTTTGCATGCATTCTAGGTCATCAGTCCCAGCACCTAGTCCTCAGCAAACTAGCCCCCGGATCTTCCTTCAGATCATTTCTAGCCCTCCCAGTGACTAATGCGCCCTCATTTGCTCCACTGCATGACAAGGGCACCTTCTTCACCTACCAGTCCAGTTATATTCAGTTATATTGAGTTATCTTCAGTTATTTCCTTGATTTAAGGATTAACTGACTCTTTATTGAGTTTATCACTCTGTTGGACCTCCAGTGAGACAAGATTGACCATTCTGACTCTAGTTAACTCCTATGGCGCCCTCCATTGAGCCTCCTTCACTATATTAGTGCTTCCATGTGCCAGTTACACCAACCACATTCATTTAGACTCAGTTTGACTCCCGGTTGACCATTACTTATTCATTGATGACTTCACTGATGAGAAGGTGGACTCCTAGTTAGGCATTGATGACTCTCCACTGATTATGGATCTGTGCATGAAGGCCAATTTGAATTCCTCCTAGTGAATTCAAATCCTCATACTCAACATTGTATATTTACCTGTTCACTATTCAGTTTAATGTAACATGTGTAATTATTCTGCCTCAATCGTAGTTTGTTTGGATCTAAGTTCTATTGCTTGTCTCTTCTTCTATTATTCCTAAATTCTTTCATTGTGAGGTTTACATCATCTCTTTGGATCTTATGTGGGAAATTTCACATGGTATCAGATCCTTGAGAGTATATTCTACCTCCATTCTTGAGAGTTTTTTGTAGGTATTTCGAAGTTCCAGCAGTTGCAGTAGCAGATTCAACAAATTTCTATTTGCACTTGTTCAAACAGTCAAGATGAGCAATTCGAATGCTCCTTCTTCTCCTATACTTCTCACTCCTTTCAATTATTTTGAATGGAAGATGAAGATGATTGTACTCTTTAGGTCAAGAGGGTTTACTAGAATAGTTGAGGAAAAAGATGCCATACCACATCAAGCTGAAAAGAGAGTCAAGCACCTAAACAAAATGGATGAAGCCTTTGGATGCATATGCCTTCATATATCTGATGATCTATTGTTTCATATTGATGGATTGAAGTCTCCAAATGAGTTATGGATAAAATTGAAGAGTCTTTTTGGAAAACAAGACGAACTAAGAGGCTACATTCTTGAGAATGAATTGGTTTCCCTTCAACCTAGCAATTTCGAGAGCATCCAAGAATTCTTCTCCAAATTTAAGAATTTGGTTTTGCATTGCAAGCAATGTGGCATCACTAAAAGTGATGAGCAATTGATACTCTCTATATTGAGCAAACTTGGATCTCAATTTTATGTCTTTGTATCTACCTTTCATTTTGTTCGAATGTCCATCCCTAGATGGAAGTTTCCCACTTTAAATGACTTTATTGAAGCTCTCATTCAAGAATAGAACAAACTATTTCAAATGGGTACCATCACAACCTCCAGAGATCTAGCTCTTTTAGCTGGTGAATCAAGTGGAGCGAATGAAAAAGGGGGACAAAAAGGCAAAGAAAAGAAACCTTCAAAATCCAAGAATGACAAACAAAAGAGATCTAATTGTACCTACTGCAAGAGAGGAAACCATCCTAAGCATGCCTGCATGCACAAGAAGATTGATCTTCTAACCAAGCTTCTTGAACAAAACCAAATTGTTCTTCCAAAAGAAGCAAAGATGACTGATTCTGGAAGTGGATTTGATGATTGCCATGCATTGATGGTTGTTTCTTCAAAGACAAAATCCCTCCTCATAGATTATGGAGCCTCTAACCACATGATTGCACAAGAAGAATCCTTCTCCTCTTTGGATCTCCAAGATGGGCCTACCATTCACATGGGAGACAACTCTCATATTTCTGCCAAAGGTTTGGGTACAGTTCATATGGAGCATGGTAAGTTCAAAAATGTCTTATTTGTTCCTTCTCTTACAGCTAATTTGTTGTCAGTATATCAAATGACTGATACAGGATCTCCAAAACAAGTAATTTTTGGTCCAAACACAGTAGAAATTACAGAATTCTCCACTGGGAAGGTTATAGTGAATGGGATTGCTAATCATGCCTCAAAGGCATATGAGTTCTCACACTTCATGCCTTTCTCTCCAACTACTCCTTCAGATTCTGATGAAGATCACAGTGACTCCTCTTCCTGTGACTCGTCTTCTAGTGAAGAAGAAGATCAAGATTTTGATGTTGAGATCATGGTTCAAGAAGATTCAGAACCAACACCTATTCTCAGTCCAGATTCAAGAGAAATATGTTCTCACATAGTCCTTGCTACTACTGAGAACATAATTGATGATTTATTTGCTTATCGAACTACTAGACTTCAGCATCATGCCAACCTTGCATTATGCCATCTATCTCTCCATGAGAGATGCAGCATGATGATGGGGTTCTCTCTTCCATCTTTTGGGAAGACTACTCATGTTCCATTCGCTCCAGATATAGAAAAAGTTCCTGAAAGACTTGCTTCATCCTCCACACAGTGGGAGACCTTCCTACATGGGATCAGCTTGCCAAGTCTTTTGCAAAAAGTTTCACTGATGAAAGATTCTTTCTTTTCTACATGATGGTTCTTTGAGTTATTTACTGTTCTTTTGAGGGGGGGTATTTTTCCCATGAGGTTTTCCCCATTTCCTCAATTTATGGACGGTTATGTATTTTATTATCATTTCATTTATTGTATGGGTGACCTTTGGTCCTAGTTACCAAGGCCCAGGATGGATTAAGGGGGGGTGTTAGGATATTCCTATACTCCATCCTAGTCCTACTAGATTTTCAATAATTTTCATTTTCAGTCATGCATGCAAAATTTGGGTTTGCATGCATTCTAGGTCATCAGTCCCAGCACCTAGTCCTCAGCAAACTAGCCCCCGGATCTTCCTTCAGATCATTTCTAGCCCTCCCAGTGACTAATGCGCCCTCATTTGCTCCACTGCATGACAAGGGCACCTTCTTCACCTACCAGTCCAGTTATATTCAGTTATATTGAGTTATCTTCAGTTATTTCCTTGATTTAAGGATTAACTGACTCTTTATTGAGTTTATCACTCTGTTGGACCTCCAGTGAGACAAGATTGACCATTCTGACTCTAGTTAACTCCTATGGTGCCCTCCATTGAGCCTCCTTCACTATATTAGTGCTTCCATGTGCCAGTTACACCAACCACATTCATTTAGACTCAGTTTGACTCCCGGTTGACCATTACTTATTCATTGATGACTTCACTGATGAGAAGGTGGACTCCTAGTTAGGCATTGATGACTCTCCACTGATTATGGATCTGTGCATGAAGGCCAATTTGAATTCCTCCTAGTGAATTCAAATCCTCATACTCAACATTGTATATTTACCTGTTCACTATTCAGTTTAATGTAACATGTGTAATTATTCTGCCTCAATCGTAGTTTGTTTGGATCTAAGTTCTATTGCTTGTCTCTTCTTCTATTATTCCTAAATTCTTTCATTGTGAGGTTTACATCATCTCTTTGGATCTTATGTGGGAAATTTCACATGGTATCAGATCCTTGAGAGTATATTCTACCTCCATTCTTGAGAGTTTTTTGTAGGTATTTCGAAGTTCCAGCAGTTGCAGTAGCAGATTCAACAAATTTCTATTTGCACTTGTTCAAACAGTCAAGATGAGCAATTCGAATGCTCCTTCTTCTCCTATACTTCTCACTCCTTTCAATTATTTTGAATGGAAGATGAAGATGATTGTACTCTTTAGGTCAAGAGGGTTTACTAGAATAGTTGAGGAAAAAGATGCCATACCACATCAAGCTGAAAAGAGAGTCAAGCACCTAAACAAAATGGATGAAGCCTTTGGATGCATATGCCTTCATATATCTGATGATCTATTGTTTCATATTGATGGATTGAAGTCTCCAAATGAGTTATGGATAAAATTGAAGAGTCTTTTTGGAAAACAAGACGAACTAAGAGGCTACATTCTTTTTGGAAAACAAGACGAACTAAGAGGCCAATTCGAATTCCTCCTAGTGAATTTGAATCCTCATACTCAGCATTGTATATTTACCTATTCACTATTCAGTTTAATGTAACATGTGTAATTATTCTGCCTCAATTAGAGTTTCTTTGGATCTAAGTTCTATTGCTTGTCTCTTCTTCTATTATTCCTAAATTCCGTCATTGTGAGGTTTACATCCTCTCTTTGGATCTTATGTGGGAAATTTCACAATATATTCCATCACATAATATATATGATCGCGCTAAAGGTTATCACCGTTCGTCTAATAATTTTATTGTTAATTCATAAGTCAAATTAATACGGATGAAATGTGTTTAATTAATATTATTTCTATATTATACTATCTAGATTTTAATTTTAATTTGTCGTAGCATGATAGCTAAATATTTGTTACCACCATAAAATATTTTACCTTGCACATATTGAGATTTATCTGCCATCATGAAATAAATTGGAATGCAGTATGAAGCAATTCATGCATGCCCCGATGACCATGTTATATATTATAATCAACATGAATTTGCAACAGAATGCCCGAAATGTCACATCAGTAGATATCGAATAGATCAAGTAACAAAAAAGGTGCCTCGCAAGGTTCTTCATTATATTCCCATTATTCCACGTTTGCAACGACTGTTCAGGTGTAAAAACATAGCGCATTTCTGGATTACCATGCGCATAACATAAGTCAATATGACATTATTCGAATGCATGTTAATGGGTCTGCATTTAGATATATGGAGGAAAAATGGCCTCACTGTAAAGAAGAACCTCGTAATATTAGGATTTCTTTGGTAGCGAATGGTGTCAATCCATTTGCAGAGATGAGATCCGTTTACTCGGTGAGGCCTATTTTTGTTATCAACAATAACATTCCTCCATGGTTTCCAATAAAGAGGGAGCACATAATGTTGTCGATGATTTTTCCAGGTATATTGTGTCTACAGTTTTTTTTTTTTAATGTAGTGGCATCTCATTTGTCGTATTTTGTTGCATAATGTCATATATATATTTTTTATTTTTCTCTTGTCCAATATGGTTTATATATCTAAATGGTACGTCTCATAATTATATTTTTATATGTTCAAATCAATTAGGTAAGTACCAAGTCAAAGATATGAATGTATATATCCAACCTCTTATTGACGAGCTACTAAAGTTATAGAATGGCATCACTATGTATGATGTATCTAGACCAATACGACAAAGGCAATTTCAATTACATGCAATGCTTGTATGGACAATACATGATGCCCCAGGGTTAATCCATTTTTGTGGTTTGTAATTATAAGTTCCACTTTATTTTCATTTAATTTTATGAACTAGTTAATATACCACGCATGCATGTTATTATAAATAATCCATTCATTTTGTATATAATTATAATTGACATAGATATTCCATCTCTTTATGTAGGTCTTCATACAAAGGGGAAATTTGCATGTCTAGTTTGTGGTCCTAAGATCAAATCTCGTCGTTCAAAAAGATGAGGAAATGAGGTGTTTGATGAGTATAGGAACTTCCTCTCTAAGAATCATAGGTATCGAACTACCGAAAAACATATGTCCAATGGAAAACAAGAGACTGCATTAAAACAGCAGAGAATGACATCTCACCTATGGAAGTAGCAATATAATAGAAATCATCAAGGTACGTATGAATCATCGTATATGAAATGTTATGTATTTTTTTATTGTGTGTTGTCTACTGTAATTGACATTGGTTTCTGTAATTTATTTATAAACTATGATTCATGATGGTCGTTCATGTGATCATGAAGGCATTAATGGGCTTCCATGACGAATGAAAAGTTATCCTAGACAATTTAGTAGGTTTCCCTATGAGCACCTACAAATTTCTCATCTATTTGATACAATGCATATTAGAAAGAATGTGACTGAAACATTATGGTGAATACTGTATGGAAGGAGTGAGAAAGAAAAATTGTCAAAATTTGCAAAGAGATTCAAGAAGGAAACCATGCAATGAAAGACGTCATTCAATTTCATAGTAATGGAGAGAAAATTAATATAAACTCACTTCCATGGATGTTAACGGACCAGCAAATTAATGTTGTAAGTAATGCGAAAAATTAAATTTCCCACCGGATTTTGTGCGAACATGAAGAATATCATAACAAATAAAGGTGAATTTGCGGGGGTGAAAACGCATGATTGGTGTTAAGATTCAATATGATAAGATAGAAAATATTGGTATTACATTCCATTTCACAACAGTAGCATATACAGGATCACTGAAAGAACAACAAACACAACATTTACACAAGAGACACAGATTTATCCTAGGTAACCCTCATGGGGTGGAAAACCCAGCAAATCTTCCTCAATATAGATGACCAACAAATACAAAGATGTAATCCCTAAACATGATCTCCTTCTCCTCCATAGAAGATCTCTCTCTCACCTATGCGCTAATCACAAGTGAGTGAATGTGTGTTAAATGAGGAACACACCTCCTCTATTTATACGCAACTTCGACTTGACTTTTACACTAACTAGGTCGGCCTCAACTTAACCACTTAACATAATGTTGAGAGGGACGACCCCACTAGGGTGGTCTAATAACCCTTTAACCCACATGACTCATACAAGGCCGAGCCCCCACTAGGGAATTCTAATAACCCAAGTTACCACATTCTCCAAGGAGGAATAAAACATCTCCGGATATACAATAGGGTCTCCACGGACGAATGAAACATCTCCGGAATAATAAAGTACACATATTGTAAGAAAAACAGGATCACAGAACGATAACAATAAACAGAAGTACAAATATAATCACACATACACATTACAAGAGAGACACAGATATATCATGGTTCACCCAACTTGGGCTATGTCCACACTAAAGTTGATAGTCCTTTTATTATACCGTCCAGCAAAGTGAAGGGATACAACCTGCAGCACAACCGCTCCACTTCCTCTTCACTGTTACATAGTCTCTCTTTTGATCTCAAAGAAATTTACAATGCATAAAACCTAATACATCAACCCTAGCCATATTACAATGTATTTCTTTTATAAGGGAAATACAATGGGAAAATACCACGGGTTACCCAAAACCATGGGCCCGAAAACTGGTGGCGAAAACAACCCCAAATATTTTCCTCGGGGGCTACGCCCCCTAACGCCCATTTTGTCAGGGGCCTAGTAGTCCCCGCACCCCCCAGTCGGGGGAGTGGACACTCCCCCGGACCCCCCTACGGTCATGTCGGGATCATAACCAAACCTGGGGTACAGACACGGCTGAATAATAATATCTCTGAATCTGGAGATCAGGCTCCACAACCAACAATCTCCCACTTGGAGACTAATCACAACAACTCCACGGTTGTTGCACTTGCTAGACTTGGACTTGGCAACTTTCTCCTCTTCACCTTCATGCTAGAAGGCCAACTAAAACAGAGCAGGAACTCAGTTTCTCTCTGGTCACTACCTTTGTGAACATGTTTGCAGGATTCTAGCTAGTATGTATCTTTTCCAGCTTCAACAGTTCATCTTTCAGAATAGAGCATATGAAATGGTACTTGAGCTGTATATGTTTATTTCTAGAATGGAATGCTGAGTTCTTTGCAAGATGAATGGCACTCTGGCTGTCATTATACAACCTGCTATCCTTCTTCTTCTTACCCAATTCCTCCATAAACCTCTGCAACCAAATCATCTCTTTACTAGCCTATGTAGCAACGACATACTCTACTTCCGTTGTTGCAAGTGCAACAACCTTCTGCAATTTTGAAATCCAACTTACTACTATTCCACCTACAGTAAACACATACCCTGTGGTGCTCCTCTTGCTATCCTTATCACCTACCATATCTGCATCAACATATCCCTGTAGAACAGTGTCTGAACCTTCAAAACATAATGCCTGAGTGGTAGTACCTCTCAAATATCTAAGAATCCATTGTAATGCCTTCCAATGTTCTTTACCTGGATTGTTCATATATCTGCTCACAACTCCCACTGCTTGTGCAATATCTGGTCTTGTGCACACCATGGCATACATCAAGCTGCCAACTGCTGATTGATAGGGAATCTTGGACATGTAATCTGTCTCTTCCTGTGTCATGGGACACATTTCCTTACTTAGACTAAAATGGCTGACAAAGGTGTACTTACTAGTTTTTCATTCTGCATTCTAAACCTCTCCAACACCTTTTGTATGTACTCACTCTGAGACAATGTCAATTTGTGAATTTTTTCTGTCTCTCGTTATTCTCATACCAAGGATTTGCTTTGCAGCACCCAAATCCTTCATCGCAAATGAACTAGCTAGCTTCCTTTTGAGTACATTTATATCCTGCATGTTAGACCCTGCAACAAGCATGTCATCCACATAAAATAATAAGATAGTATATATTTTATTGTCTAACTTCTTGAAATAAACACAGTGGTCAGAATGACATCTACTATAACCTTGTTCTGCCATAAACCTGTCAAATTTTAAATACCACTGCCTTGGAGCTTGCTTCAAGCCATACAAACTCTTTTTCAACCTCCATACCAAGTTCTCTTTACCTTTGACCTCATACCCTTGTGGCTACTGCATATATATCTCTTCCTCCAAATCCCCATGGAGAAAGGTTGTTTTTACATCTAACTGTTCAAGATGCAAATCTTCTACCGCCACTAGACTTAAGATAGTCCTAATTGAAGTCATCTTAACAACAAGAGAAAATATTTCATCAAAATCTATACCTTTCTTCTGTGCAAACCCCTATACAACAAGTCTCACCTTGTACCACTTCTGACCTCCTTCTACTTCCTTCAACTTGTAAATCCATTTGTTCTACAATGCTCTTTTACCAGCAGGAAATTGAACCAGATCCCAAGTCTGGTTTCCTACCAATGAGTCCATCTCCCCATTCATGCCTTGCTCCCACTTCTTTCTAGTTTCCACCTGCATTGCTTCTTCATAAAATTCTGGTTCACCAACATCAGTCATCAACAAATAATACATTGAAGGAGAGTATCGTTCAGGGAGTCTACTTAACCTGGTAGATCTTCTTGCAGTTGCAAGAGTTTCAGGCACTTGCTGCTGTTCTTGATTTTTTTGGCACCTTTGGAACTTCATTTTCTGTAATTTCATCAAGTACCGTGTACTCTGTTTTTTTCCTTTTCCTATTTCTTTCCTTGCAACTGATATTTATACATGACCTTTTCATTGAATATGACATCTCTACTTCTAATGATTTTGTGATTTTCATAATCCCATAAACGATAACCGAAATCATCAACCCCATATCCAATATAGGTACATTTCTTGGATTTAGCTTCAAGCTTTGTTCTATTTTCTTTATCAATATGGACAAATGCTTCACAACCAAACCTTCTCGGAAATGCATAGTTTACCTTTTTATCTATCCATGCCTCCTCTGGAATACCACGATCCAAAGCACTTGAAGGTCCTCTATTTATTAAATAAACAACAGTATTTATAGCATCCGCCCAAAACTGTAAGGGCAACCCTACATGCAGTTTCATACACCTTGCACGCTCCATGATCTTTCTGTTCATCCTTTCTAACACACCATTTTATTGTGGTGTTCCTGGGACTGTATTCTCTCTATGAATCCCATGGTATGAACAATAACTATCAAACTCCTTGCCGTAGTACTCACCTCCATTATCAGATCTGAGACACTTCAACCTTTTTCCTGTCTCATTCTCAACCAAATCTTTCCACTTCTTAAAAGTAGCAAACACATCATATTTCTATCTAATGCAATAAACCCAAGTTTTCGTAGTTGCATCATCAATAAATGTAACATAATAATGAGAGCCACCAAGGATTGTACCTGAGCCGGTCCCCATACATCTGTATGCACTAGCTCTAACCTTTCATTCTTCTTCTATTTCCCAACCCTAAGAAATCTGACTCTCTTTTGTTTTCCATAAACACAGTTCTCACAGAATTCCAAACTTACCTGCTTCAAATCCGGCAGCAACTTCCTTGAGTGGAGAATCTGCATCCCCTTCTCACTCATGTGGCTAAGCCTATGATGCCACAATGTTGTATTTGTTCCTGTGGAAGCTAAAGATATAGAATGGTCAGTATTATGAGGACATAAATACAATGTACCTACCCTGTCTCCTTTTGCTATCACCATTGATCCTTTAGTGATCTTCCACCACTTTTCTTCGAACGTAGATAGACAGCCGCCATCTCCCAACTGCCTTGTTGAGATATGATTTCTTTTCATAGCACAAATATGCCTAACATATTTCAACAGCCAATCAGTTCCATTCTTAACTTTTATCCATACCTTACCCATTCCAACAATTTTACATGGCTCATCATCACCCAATAAAACATGTCCAAAATCGCCTGGAACATAATCATGAAAGTATTTCCTATGGGGTGTAGCATGAAATGAAGCCCCTGAATCTACTACCCAATAATCACTAGTATTATCTAATGAAAGAATCAAAGCATCTTGTAACACATCACCCGCTACATTTGCTTCCTGGGTAGTTTCCTTCTGTGCATCTCCTTTCTTCTTTAGAGATCTGCAATCTTTCTTCAGATGTCCTTTCTTTCCACAATTCTAGCACTCTATTTTTCCCAGTCTGGACATGGATCTACCCTTTTCAGAGTTGCTGCGATTACCTTGGCTCTTTCCTCTCTCCTTTTGTCTTCCCCTGGTTTCCATGGTCAACGCATTTCCTGATGCCTCACCTGTTCTTTTTCTTCACACTTCCTCGCTAAGAATAACACCAATAACATCATCAAATTTCAGGGTGTTTGAACCAGAGACAGAGTTACTTAGAACCATGACCAAGATATTCCATCTTTCAGGCAATGAACACAAAATTAGAAGAGCCCTAACCTCATCATCAAAGTTCACACTTAGATAAATTAGTTGATTTGTAACCATATTAAACTCATTTAAATGATCAGTAACAAATCCACCTTCAAACATCTTCATATTAAATAAACGCTTCATTAGAAATACCTTGTTGGAGGCCGAGGGTTTTTCATATAGCTTACCCAGTGCATTCATCAAACCCTCCGTTGTCGTTTCTTTTGAGATATTAAAAGCCACCGACGAAGCCAGACTCAGCCATATTGTTCCCAAAGCCTTTCTGTCAAGAACCTCCCATTCTTCGTCCTTCATGGATGCCAGCTGCTTTGCTCTTCCTCCCAACGGAAGGAATAGATCCTTCTAGTACAGATAGTCCTCCATTTGCATCTTCCATAACTGGAAGTTTTGGCCGTTAAACTTCTCTACCTTAAACTTTCATTCTCTCGCCATTGCTCCCACTCGAACCAGAAACCCTAGCTTCCTACGGGTTTATCTGCCAAATAGACCTTTGGCTCTTATACCAATTGTTAGAAAAACAGGATAGCAGAGCAATAACAATAAACAAAAGTACAAATATAATCACACATACACATTACAAGAGAGACACAGATATATCTTGGTTCACCCAACTTGGGCTACGTCCACACTGAAGTTGCTAGTCCTTTTATTATACCATCCAGCAAAGTGAAGGGATATAACCTGCAGCACAACCGTTGCACTTCCTCTTCATTGTTACACAGTCTCTCTTCTGATCTTAGAGATCTTTACAATGCATAAAACCTAATACATCAACCCTAGCTGTATTACAATGTCTTTCTTTTATAAGAGAAATAGAATGGAAAAATATCATGGGTTACCCAAAACCATGGACCTAAAAACTGTTGGAAAAAACTATTGATGTATGTATAACTTCAGAATGTATTTCATATATATGTATATTGTATTCCTATAGAGATGTTATTATTCCTCTATACGGAAGTGTCGTAATTTATATTGTAAGTGTCGTAACTTATACTTGATGGGTTATTAGACCACCTTGCTGGGGTCGGCCCTGTATAAGTCATGTGGGTCAAAGGGTTATTAGACCACCCTATTGGGGGTCGACCCAGTCAGCTTTATGTTATGTGGTTAAGTTAAGGCTGACCTAGTAAAGGTTATTCGGCAAGTCAAGTCAAGTATAAATAGAGTGCGGGAGGCACTCTATTTGATCATTCTATTCTCACACACTCTTTGGAGAGGAGGAGAAGCTATTGCTAGGAGATGTCTATCTCTTATTCTTGGTTGTATCATTGCTCTATCTATCTCTGAGGAAGTTATTGGGGTTTTTCACCTTTATGGTTTTCCCCAAGTAAACTCTACATCTCTTGTGTGCTTCCATTATTGTGTCCATGATTGATATGTTGTAGATATGTTGTACATGTTGTTATCTCAGTTAAGATCCTAGATCAGATTGAAGTAAATTCTGAAAAACTAACAAGGTATCAAAGCTAGCCTGAAAGAAGGCATGGTATGGCATGTATGACACTTGTTGCACTTGCGATGATAGGGCTTGATATAGCAAAAACTAGTCATCGTAGAACTTTCACTATAAATCCATTTTGGAAACATTTTCGGATCTAAAACTTTTACAGGTCGAATATCATATCCCCATGTACCTTGTGTCCAAAGGACAACTTCTAATTCATTGTACTTCATGTTTTATGATCTGTACAATCTAGGGTTTCTACCTCTTTCAGATCTGAGTCATAAACCGATGACCTATGAAAAAAGGTCATAACTTGGGCTAGGAATCTCCAAATGAAATGTTGTAAAAAGTGACAGGTAGTGCATGGAATTTAATTTCTCAGGTAATGTTTTTAGAGGCCGGAACTGAACCAGTGACATGTGGCACGTCGTACAAGTTCGCTATCCTGTTTTATCCCATAAACAGGTCACGTTGCGACACTTGGAATAATGCTCTCTTAGAGAATCCAATTGAGGTCAGACTTGTGAGTTTGGAAAGATGACAGGTCGGGATACCACAGGTAGAAGTTTTAGATCTTGTGGATCAGAAAGTTCATAGTTACACCAGAAACAATCAGGTACATATTTTTGTCAAAACATAATTATTTTTTAGCACCTTCATTTATGGCTTCGGGAATTTAGTGTTTTGGAGAAAGTTGGAATTTTTGTAATCAGAGACCACGGCTGAATGCTACTCATCAAAATTGAAATTTAGAGACCAAGATCAGAATTTTTGGTTGGGTAGAAGATTGGGCTTGATCAGACCCTAGTTCGGGACTTGGATCGGAAAAGTGGAAAATTAGGGCTTCTGCAAAAATGGAAATTTTTTAAATTTGTGACCATGGCTAGAAGCTCCTCAGAAAAATAGAAGCTTAGCACTTTGGATCAAACATTTTGATTGGGCAGAAGGTTGAGATTTATCAAACCCTAGTTCGGGGTCATGTCCAGTGGATCCAAAAGTTTCAAAGGCAATTTTGAGGGGTGAAACTTTGCAGTTTTCAAATTCTGAGTATACTAGCTTGATTAGCTCATCAAGGCGCATCTTTCCATCCAATCAGAAGTTTGAAATTCAAAGTTTGAATTTTTAGGGTTTCTCTGACAAACCCTAATCCAACTCTAGATCTAGTTCCTGCAAATCAAGTGGATTGGGTTAATCCTAGAAGAGAATGGATTGGTCACTTGCATAAGTGAATAAGTTCATGTTTCAGAGGGAGATGAGGCTAAGGCCTTACATAAGAAGATTACAAGCAATATCGACAGGTATGACTTATCGAGGTATGTTTTGAGATTTGTTCATGATTAAGTTTATGATATATTTGTCTTCATATTATTATGGTTAGTACAATCTTGATTAAATTTAGACTTGTCGTATCACCTTAATAAAATTATGAATGCATGATAGAAGATATTCATTGATTAGGGTGTTGACACTTATGATTGTACTAATGCATTATGGTGTTGTATGAGGTTTATGTTGTCCGCTAACATGAAAGGTACACCAAGAAAGACAAATCATGTTCTAGTTCAAGAACATATGATCATGGTGACATAGAGACAAAGATTCATCCATTTTCATGGTTCACTTAGAAGATCTATTTACGATGTATGTATAACTTGGTTCTATAATGGTTAACCTATGAGATATGCAGGTTACTAGCACAAGTCACTTAAGAGAACAAGAAGACATCATGTGGGTATGTTAGACATAACTAGCTGTGATGAACCTGCAATAATTAATTAATGCAAATACACAAGATATCAGAAATAATAGAACTCAGAATCACTTTTATATTGATCACGGGCCACTTCGAGGGGGCAACCTCCTTTGAGCAAGCTCAATACAATTAACTTCATAGTGCCTTCAATGACCTCAACACACACTTATATACTAAGTCTATGCCCAATACTATGAGTGAAAACCATGGGACATATAATACTACGGGACGACTTACAAAGCATATGCGTCCAATACTATGGGTCAATACTATGGGCTAATATAAACTACGGATCAACAAATACTACGGGATGACTTACAAAGCATATGTGTCCAACAACAATATACTAACATAGTAAAGAGAAGGGTTGACATAGGTTCCTAACATCCCCTCTCCCTTAGAAAAAGCTTTGTCCTCAAAGCTTTGGTTGGAGAAATTGCTGCAGAATCTGAAGGAGTGGTTCCTCGGTAGCATCCTCGGGTTGCATTTAGGGCCACTGACGCCTTTGGAGTGTCAAGGATGATTGCTTGGAAGGCTGTAGATAAAGAAGAACCCTGTCAGCTACATGGAAAATGAGCTCAGAACGGTGCTGATCGGCTTGTTGTTTCAGGCGAATTCTGGCCATGTGAAGATTGTCCTGCAGAATGAAAAGAATTTGATCGCGGTTTCGAAGAACTGAGTCAATTGCCTGAACTGGGGAGCTGCGAAGGATGTATGGAAGAAGAACTGGCGGTGTTTTTCCATAGACTGCTTCATATGGTGTCCTTTGATATGTGGTATTGTACCACCAGAACGCTGCTAGGAAATCCATAGAAATAGTTGGCCAAAGATGTGTAGGGATGGGCAAGGGTTTGAGCAATCCCGAAAGGAGTGTCGTTTCACCCATGTTGACTTGGAAAGTATCATCGTCAGCCACCATCTGTTGAATTGTCATTTTTAGTCCCTGCCAAAAGAAGTTACATTGTTCCTGTTCATACATTTTACAGAACCCAGAGTGCCCTGTTGATGAAGAAGCATGGAGTTCATAGAAGAGAGAGCCCTATTGAACATATGGCAACCAATTTGGAACAAGCAGAGAAAGAGCTGTAAGAGAAACTAGGTCATCAATTGTGCGAGAAGGAGCATCTTCCACCATATTGTCCTTACCCTTCTTGTAAGTGATCACATAGGGATAACCCATTTCAGGTGTGTTGGGGAGGAGACCCATTGTTCCAGGAAATTTTCCAAACTCTGGAGATCAGTCTTGATGCAGAAATAATTCCCTAATAGGTATGGCTGCCACTTCTGTACTGCATGCAAAATAGCCATCATTTCCTGCAGAGAGGTAGATGTGGCTAAATTCTTACCGAAAAGGTCTCTTGAAGGCAGCAAGCACATTGGTTTAGTAAGGATACCTGCATATCTATCCAAGGAAGTAGTGGAGACTGTTGATGGGTGCATCTGAATGAAATTGAGCTGAGCGATGACACCATGTGAATTCTTCTTAAGTATTTTTTCCAGGTGATGTGAACTGATGATGCAGAGAGACCCTGGTTGTAAGCCCATAAATTTTTGTTGTGCCCCATTGACTTTAAACAACATCCAAAGTTAAGCAAAATCCCATAAGATGGGGCCAAGTGTGCGTAACCATTAAAAGCCCAAAACCACATCACATCCGCCTAAGGACAAGGCAAACATGTCAGAGCGTAGGTTATAATATTCTATAGAGATACGCACATTGTGACACTTCCCCTTGCAAGGTAAGGTGCCCCCATTGGCAACCATGACTTCAAAGTTGGAGCAAGGATGGACAAAACAATCAGCTTGTTTGGCAATCCGAGGGTCAATGAAGTTATGAGTGCTACTAGAATCAATGAGTATGGTAAGAGGGAGCTTCTTGAAGTATCCCCTGACCTGCATTGTTTGTGGGGTGGTGATGCCGGTTACAACATGGATAGAGATATCGGGTGGGTCATCTTGAGATGGGGTGTCAACAGGCGGGTGTTGAATGTCGACCTGATCATCTACTGTATCTGTAGCTTCTTCACCAAGTTCTAAGGTAGGCGGAGAATCCACATCCAAGAGATAGAGCTTTTGTTGAACACATCTATGTCCCCGAGTGAATTTCTCATCACAATTATAGCAAAGCCCTTTTTCTCGGTGTGCCTGCATTTCTATTTCAGACAAATTCTTGATAGGAGTTGGTTGAGGAGAAGGCGTGATGGGAGGTCGTTGGGAACCCATATTTCTGAAGGGAACAAAGGTGGGTTTGGAGTGTTGTTGAGCTGCGATCTTGTCCTCGGCCAGCTTAGCCAACCCTAGGACTTCCATCATTGTGTTGGGACAAAAAATTTTGACCTCTGAGCGAATTTCATCCTTGAGACCACTGATAAAACAACTCCTGTAGAATTCATCAGACAATCCTTCTGTGTGATTAGCCAATTTCTCAAATTCTATCTGATACTCTCTCACTATGCCAATTTGGTGAAGTTTAGTGAGTGCTCCTATGAAATCATCAAAAGCACTAGGACCAAATCGTGGCAAAAATCTATCCAGTTTGGCTCGAGCTGAGCTTTGATGTACCAACGGTACCATTGAAGGGTTTCCTGTTCCAAATGAAAGGATGCAAGTGGAACTTTTTGGGCATCAGAAGTATTATGCAGACTGAAATATTGTTCTGCTCGATATATCCATCCAGTCGAATCAGTACCATTGAAGCGAGGAAAATCAAGCTTCGCCCCACGAAAATTACTGGAAGAAGAGAACCCGGTGGCTGCAAAAGATTCTGGCTGTCTGGTATTGTTCATGGCTGAATGCTGAAGATGGAGGCTGAGAAATTTTTCATCCAAATCTTGGAGTTTGGTTTGGATGGCTGCAAGTGCTTCCTCCATGGTGTGTGCTCCTGCACGGGTGACAACCATAACCAGGTTTTTTTTTTTTTTAGTGGAATGGGTAGAAAAACACAAACAGAAGCTGGTTTAGTAAAGGGAAATTTTGATTGGGGAAACAATCTGATGGGTAATTGGGGTTTGACTAGATTTTGGACATTGTCGAAAGGACAAGAAAGCAAAAAGGGGGATTTCAGAAGCAGGGTGATAGAATGAGAAAATTTGGCAGAGAGGGACAAAGAAGCAGAATTCAGAAAGGAACTCTGTGGTAAAATTTGAAGGTGATTGGGTGAAATCTGAGGAAGTTATGGCAAACCCTAAAAACAGACAAATGTGGGATTTCGGGCTTTGGGAAGGGGAATTGTGGATAGGGTCCTCAGGAATGAAAGATGTAGAATGGAATGACAGGGGTTCCCCGAAAATTTCAAGGGAAACAGAGTGAAAACAAGGGAGATATGGAGAAAAAACTGAATTTTATACTCATTTTTTTTTTTTTATAGAAATGGATCGACAACAGCGGCATGGAAGGGATCCACAATAGATGGATCTGCAATGGCGCAGAAGGGATAAAAAATGGCTGGATATGAAACGATGACTGGATCTGGAACGACTTTCAGAATAGATCTGAAATGACTGAATCTGGAGCGGAAGTGATCGGCAACAATTCAACTGAAAATAGATATGGACCCTAGGTATGTACGGCTTCCTAATAGTTCAGGTGTTTCACTCGGCCACCAATGCTGTCTGACGGCTTGCGTATTGGGGCAGTACCCCTCACTCCACGGCTCAGGTAAAACTGATAACCGCTTTGCCACAAACGACAGCTCTCGGTTTACCTCACGGGTGGGAACTAGTCAATCAGGTAGGGTTCGTTGCCCTTTTCGATGGTAGGTCCTCTCAATGGGCCAGCTACTTTGGGGTTCTTGTGGTACTCCTCACAATGCGTTTTAGGGATTATGCCCAAGTACTTCCCGCAGTTAAGCGGATAGGGATTATTCCCAAATCCGAAGCTGCAACATATGCGAAAAAAAAATTGGTAGAAATTCCACCCAATGAGCCCAAGAAAGTGCTCTAATACTAGATGTGATGAACCTGCAATAATTAATTAATGCAAATACACAAGATATCAGAAATAATAGAACTCAGAATCACTTTTATATTGATCATGGGCCACTTCAAGGGGGCAACCTCCATTGAGCAAGCTCAATACAATTAACTTCACGGTGCCTTCAATGACCTCAACACACACTTATATACTAAGTCTATGCCCAATACTATGAGTCAAAACCATGGGACATATAATACTACGGGACGACTTACAAAGCATATGTGTCCAATACTATGGGTCAATACTATGGGCTAATATAAACTACGGATCAACAAATACTACGGGACGACTTACAAAGCATATGCGTCCAACAACAATATACTAACATAGTAAAGAGAAGGGTTGACATAGGTTCCTAACACTAGCTAACACACTAATCCAGGTATGTTTTTCCTATATCAAGTTAGAATCCTACCTTGTGATAGGATCTCTTATATAAGTATACATGGCATGATTGATAATGATTATTCATAGGTTTGAATAATCATGGATGTATGCATATTATGTTTCTTCCCTTAATTGATGATATGACTAACCAAAAGAGTCATGAAAGTATAGGTTTGAGTAATCACGGGTTTAGGCATATTATGTTTCTTACTTTAATTTATGATATGACTAACCATAAGAGTCCTTGAATACTAATGCTTATTATTTCTGTTTGAAATGATCATGACTATACATGCTTAAGATTATTGTGTTTTGATGGTATTGAGAATATACTAATAAATGTATGATTATGTATGATATCTCAACGATATCACAATAATGATGCTTGTAAGCATGCATAGTGATCAAGGATGGATATAAGTTCAAGGACAGGTAATCCAAGAAGAAAAGATCAAGAGGGAGCACACTCCAATAGTTTCTGCAAGGATATAGATATTCAGAGGGAGTTGACCACTTCTCACAATCCACATTAGAATGGAGTTGCAAAGATTCAGAGGGAGTCCACCCAACAACCAAACAAATATAAGTATTTGAATTGTCATTTCTTACATATTTGTTTGTTTAAATAATATTGTTCAATCATGTATATGCTTATGTTCCTACACATCGGTTGTGTATTATGCATATTAGAATAATTGCATTAATGAACAATATACTACTAATATGCATGTGATGGGTAAGTGGCCTATGGTACTGTACAACATTCCATTGCTACTTATCTAGAGTGAAACCTCTTTGTTGACATGTTGGGAGTAGTGCAAACTCTTAACAATGTTCTAGTAGAGATTGGAAAGCATCTAGAAAGTTACAGGATATGGATGAATGTTGTATTGAAGCATTGCCTAAAATAATTGCATGATTGTATGGCATATTTCTTTATGTGTAAGAATTTGTTATGAAAACTATGAGATGTTTCTAATCATGCAATTTAACTTGTTTTGTAGGAAAGATCGTATATCATCACCTACAAAAGAAGGACTACAACATTTGTTTCAGCAACTAAGTTATCTATTGAAGATATTTAATATATTGAAGTTCCCAGGATTCGGGAAGAATGCCATGATCGAGGAGTACCAGTCGATCATGAAGAATGATGTTTGGGATGTAGTCCCAAGACCTGAAGGGAAGTCTGTTGTGACTTCCAAATGGATCTATAAGAACAAGCATGCTGCAAGTAGCAGCATAGAGACTTTTGCTCCTGTAGCCAGATCCACTTCCATCAGATCAGTACTTGCTCTGGCTGCAGTGATGAAATGGAAGATACACCAGATGGATGTCAAGACAAATTTCTTGAATGGTGTGGTCGAAGAGGAAGTGTATGTGGAGCAGCCACTTGGTTTTGAGACACATGATTGGAAGTCATAGATGTGCAAAACTTGGTATGGTAGGAAAGATAGCTTTCTATCCAGTTTGGGCTTTACCAAGAGTAAAGCGAATTCCAACCTTTACTACAAGGTTGAGGAAGGAAATCCAGTGATACTACCTTTGTATTTGGATGACCTATTTGTTACAAGTGAGGATAGATTGATTGTCGAAAAGCAATGGAAGCTTGCTGCCGAGTTCGAGATGAATAACTTGGGGATGATGCACTACTTTCTAGGCATGGAGGTGTGGCAGAGTGCAGATGGAATCTTCCTTGGACAAGGGAAGTATGCAGTAGAGAACCTGAAGAGGCTTGGGATGATGGACTACAAGGCCATGGCCACACCTATGGCATCAAACATGAAGCTTCTATGTGATGCTTCATCTGAGCTAGTTGATGTCACTATGTATCGTCAGATGATTGGGTCCTTGATGTACCTGATGAACACGAGACCAGATATTTGCTTTGCGGTGAACACATTGAGCCAGTTCCTGACGGATCCGAGGAGTGTTCACCTGGTTGCTGTAAAGCATATTTTGAGGTACCTGAAGGGTACGGTTGACTATGGGCTCAAGTATGATGCGAATCCAAAGTTTAACTTGCAGGGTTATGTTGATTCGGACTGGGCAGGTAGTGCTGCAGATAGGAAGAGCACTTCTGGTTGCTGCTTCAGTATGGGATCAGGTGTGATCTCTTGGTTTAGCAGGAAGCAGTTCTGTGTAACACTAAGTACAGCTGAAGTAGAGTATGTTGCAGCTTGTTCAGCTAGTTGTGAGGCAGTATGGCTTCGGAAGCTACTGTTTGAGTGATTTGATCTCCCTTCGGAGGCTACTGGTATCTTTTGTGACAACCAGAGTTGTGTGAAGCTTTCTAAAAATCCAATGTTCCATGACAGGTCGAAGCACATTGAGATCAAATATCACTATATCAGGGATATGGTGCAGAGAGGAGCAGTGAAGCTCCTGTATGTTGCGACGGATGAGCAAGTTGCAGATGTGTTAACGAAACCACTAACCAGAGTGAAGTTCGAGTACTTCAGAGAGAGGCTTGGTGTTCTTCAGATTGATGACACTTCGAGGAAGAAGTGATGGACACATTTGCTGAATCCATTCCAAGCATGGTGAGAGGAGGATCCTTCCATGGCTATGGATGTAAGCACTGGATGATGAGCATCAGGACGATGCTCCAGTTACTGCTCTGTATATGCATCACGTTGGATGCTGGATATGATCATTTGGATCATGTGTATGTATCTTTAGATGTAGCAGGTGGATACATTGTATGATCAAGTAGATCATGTATGTTGATATGTATCAGGTATGATCAGGTGGATCATGTATTTTTATATGTATCAGGTGGATACATTATATGATCAGGTAGATCATGTATGTTGATATATATCAGGTGGATACATTGTATGATTAGGTGGATCATGTATCTGTGTATGTATCAGGTGGATACATTGTATGATCAAGTGGATCATGTATGATGATATGTATCAGGTAGATACTTGGTATGCATCAGGTGGATGCATTATATGCGGGATGCTCATGGATAACGAGCTTCAAGATGTTGCTCCAGATGACATGCATCGGGACGATGCAGTGATGATGATTAGGATGATCATATGTGATGACATGTATCAGGTGGATACATTACATAATCAGATGGATTATGTGTGATGAGTTCCAAAGACACAGATGCACATGAGCTTTTCAGACATGGTTGTAGATGTGTTCTCCCATGGTCGCGATGTAATTGCTGGGTTTTTCTGACATGGTGGAAGATGTGTTCTCCCATGGTCGTGATGTAATTGCCAGGGCCATTCGAGCATGGTTGTAGATGTGTTCCCCCATGGATGCGATATAAGTGCTGGGGCCATTCGAGCATGGTTGTAGATGTGTTCTCCCATGGCTGAGATATAAGTGCTGGGGCCATTCGAGCATGGTTGTAGATGTGTTCTCCCATGGCTGCGATATAAGTGTTGGGCCATTTGAGCATGGTTGTAGATGTGTTCTCCCATGGTTGCAATATAAGTGTTGTTCCATTCTCGCATGGTTGTAGGTGTGTTCTCCCATGGCATAGATGTAAGTGTTGTGTGATGTGCATCTGGGTTGTGCTTCATGAACGATGATCACGAGTATCAGGATGATACTTTGTGGCCGTGGATAGGTTGTGCAATAGCATGTAAAAGGTCCTGGGAGATCCGATAGGTTGAGCTGTGTGCTCGTAATCAGTCCTGGGATGCTCTTTCGAGGTTTTGTTGACTCGTGTAATAAGTCCTAAGGATTCCACAGTATGGCCAGTGATGATGAAGACCTGCAGGTGGTGGGCCTACATCCAGTATGAAAAAGGACTGGCTCTGTAGAACTTCCTATGACAAGTAGATCGGAGATTTATTGAGATAGCAGCAGCAGTGACGATGACGATGATTCGCTGATGATGATCCAGAGAAGAAGACTTGTGCTAGAAGACCTGTGTTGAGAAATACCTTCCTAGTTAAGAGGGAGTTTTGATGTATATGTAACTTTGGAATATATTTCACATATATGTATATTGTGTTCCTATAGAGATGTTATTATTCCTCTATACGGAAGTGTCGTAACTTATACTTGATGGGTTATTAGACCACCTTGTTGGGGTCGGCCCTGTATAAGTCATGTGGGTCAAAGGGTTATTAGCCACCCTATTGGGGGTCGGCCATGTGGGTCAAAGGGTTATTTGACCACCCTATTGGGGGTCGGACCAGTCAGCTTTATGTTATGTGGTTAAGTTAAGGCCGACCTAGTAAAGGTTATTAGGCAAGTCAAGTCAAGTATAAATAGAGTGCGGGAGACACTCTATTTGATCATTCTATTCTCACACACACTCTTTGGAGAGTGGCACACTTGTGGAGGAGGAGAAGCTGCTGCTAGGAGATGTCTATCTCTTATGCTCGGGTTGTATCATTGCTCTATCTATCTCTGAGGAAGTTATTGTGGTTTTTCACCTTTATGGTTTTCCCCAAGTAAACTCTGTGTCTCTTGTGTGCTTGCATTATTGTGTCCATGATTGATATGCTGTAGATATACTGTACATGTTGTTCTCTCAGTTAATATCTTAGATCATATTGAAGTAAATTTTGAAAAACTAACAAAAACAGCCCCAAAAATTTTCCTTGGGGGCCCGCGCCCCCCAGCCGAGGGAGTGGACACTCCCCCGGACCCCCCTAGGGTCATGCCAGGATCATAACCAAACCTGGGGTACAGACATGGCTGAATAATAATATCTATAAATCTATAGATCAAGCTCCACAATCAACACATATAATATTCTTAGAAGTTACAATATATCAACACTCCCCCTTAACGAGAAGGATAGTATAACAACATCTGCAGGAGAAAGTAGTCATCAACTACATGATACATGATACATCTATAAATCATTGGAAGCTTTCTTCATACATAATCAGTAACTCAAACAGTTATTGGAACATCTTCAAGATCTTCAATACTAGAACATCAACATCTTCAGTACTGAGTCTTCATCTTTTGTAGCACTCGATCAACTACATCAACATCATCATCATTTAGATATCTCGATCAACATCATCAACATCTGGATCTCTCGATCAACAACATCAACATTTGGATCTCCCGATCAACATCATCATCATTTGGATCTCTCAATCAACAACATCATCTGGATCTCTTGATCAACATCATCTGGATCTCTTGATCAACATCATCTAGATCTCCCAATCAACATCATCTGGATCTCTCGATCAATGATATCATCTGGATCTCTCGATCAATGATATCATCTAGATCTCTCGATCAACAGCATCATCTGGATCTCTCGATCAGCATCATGTGAATCTCTCGATCAACGATATCATCTGGATCTCTCGACCATCGATATCATCTATATCTCTCGATCAACAACATCATCTGGATCTCAAAGCAACATCCTTTGCAATACACATGATCCAATTACAGGATGGTCAATCCCTCTCAATTTAGGACATAAGCCCAAGGACGATGCAATCCTACCATGTACATTTTGAACCAAGGGTTGTAGGATGATGCAATCCCCTCATGTACATTTTGAACCAAGTTGGGTTCCAGGATGATGCAATCCCCATCATGTCCATTTTGAACCAAGGGTTTCGGGATGATGCAATCCCCATCACGTACATTTTTTACCAAGGGTTCCAGGATGATGCAATCCCCATCATGTACATTTTGAACCAAGGGTTCCGGGATGATGAAATCCCCATCACGTACATTTTGAACCAAGGGTTCCGAGATGATGCAATTCCCATCATGTACATTTTGAACCAAGGGTTTCAGGATGATGCAATCCCCATCACGTACATTTTTAACCAAGGGTTCTGGGATGATGCAATCCCCATCACGTACATTTTGAACTGAATGTTCATGGACGATGCAATCCTATCACGTCCACTAGGGACCACTTTCTTGGAGACATATGTCTACGGATCTCTTTTAGGACATGTGTCCAGGGATGATACAATCCCTCCTCATCCACTTAGACAAAGTCTGAGGACCATATATCGACCTCATCATCGGAATCGGTAACCTCATCATCAACATAAGTGTCCTTATCATCGATACAAGTGTCCTCATCATCGATACAAGTATCCACATCATCAACCTTACCATCCATGCAGGAAATCTCATCATCAGCGACCATAGCACTCCCCCTTTCAAGGAGGGTCCTTCTGAACTACACCACGCTTGTCTCAGAAATACTCAAACCTTACTCAAGACAGAGGTTTGATCAATATATCAGAAACTTGTTCTTCATTGCTCACATACTTGAGTTTGATAGCTCCTTTCTGCACCATATCCTATATATAAAAATATCGGATCTCTATGTGCTTGAATTATGATGAAACACTAGATGCTCTATCATCTTGGTACAACTTTGGTTGTCACACAGGATCATAGTGGAGTCCATCTCTAAATCAAACAATCCTGATAACAACTTTTGAAGCCATAGCGCTTCATAACTAGCAGAGCAAGCAGCAATATATTCTGCTTTAGTTGTGCTAAGAGCCACACTAGACTGCTTCTTGCTAAACCACGAGATCATGAGAGATCCTAGACAATAACATCCACTCTATGTGCTCTTCCTGTCTGATACACTTCCTTCCCAATCAACATTTATGTAGCCATACAATCTGAAGTCATGATCTCCAAGATAACATAGACCAAATTCTATCGTACCTTTAGGTACCTCATCACATGCTTTGCAGCTATCAGGTGAACATTCCTAGGTTCAACTAGATACTGACTCAAGGTGTTCACAGCAAAGCATATATCTGGCCTTGTATTCGTCAGATACATCAATGAACCAATAATTTGTTTGTAAAGAGTCACATCCACTAACTCTGATGAGTCATCAGCTAACAGCTTCACGTTGGAATCCATGGGAGTGGCCATGGCTTTGCATTCCAACATATCAAATCCTTTTAAGATTTCCACAGCATACTTTGCCTGGTTGAGAAATATTCCTTATGAGCCTTGCCATACTTCCAGACCTAGGAAGTAATGCATCAATCTAAGATCTTTCATCTCAAATTCTGTAGCTAGATTCTTCTTGCTTTCCATGATCTATTTCTCATTCCCTATCAGAAAGAGATCATCCACATACAGTAATAGCATGACAGGTTCATCATCCATAACCTTAAGGTAAAGGTTAGGATAAGCTTTACTTTTGGTAGAGCCCAAGCTTGTCAAGAAGCTATCAGTTCTCCCTTTGTGATTGAACATCATTCACACTCTGCATTGAGTGATCTTCTGCATATCTATCTGTGCCATCTCTCATCAGATGGGTCTACTGATATGATCCTCAAGATCATTCGAACTCTGTGGTGAGTTCCTTCTTGCATCCATCTAAGAGAAGAATGTCATCTATATATAGACACCATATTCAACCTTGTAGCAAAGGTTGAAATCTGCATCACCCATGGTGATCATTAAGCTCATCAAATGACTATTGATCCTGGGTACCTGTTGAACCCATACGGAGCTTTCTTCAATTGAATCCTAGGATTTTTCTCAATTCACACTTCTTCTTCAATTACACCATTAAGACAACGGTATTATCTAGCCACTTGGAGCAAGCATCTCGTCATGATCCTCTTCCTCTTTCTAGGAGAATCTTCTAGCCACGAGCCTTCTATAGTATGTTTGATTTGTAGTCTTCTTGTTGAACATCCATCACTTGTTCGGTGTTCATCATACTTCTTTTGCAGATCATAGCACATGATCTTTCCTAAAAATCAAAGTTAATTACATGATTAGTAATACTTCATAATCATCAAATCATGTTGGCATGATAACCTACTATGCATACTAATATGATTCACATAGTCATGCAACTATCTTGACCAATATTTTGGCACAACACTTTTCCATATCCTGTATGCATACAGTGGCTATCTAGATGTCTTCCATCTCTACTAGACCATACTGTCAAGAGCGTGCATAGCTCTCAGCATGTCAGCAAAGAGGTTTCATTCTAGATAAAAAACAATCGAATGTTTGTCCAACTTACCCATCATATGCATATTAGTAGTATATTGTTCAATGCTATATGAATGCTTACACTATGCATGATATATTCTAGGAATACAAATATGCATACAGCTATTACAAGCAATATCATTTACTATTTCAGAGATTCAAATAATAACTCAAATAATTATCTTTTATGTTTGTGTGGTTTCCTCCCGCTTGATCTCTATATGTATTTGAACTTCTATTCATTTTGTACCACTATGCATGCTTAAGTGTGCACTTGTGTCATCCTCATGATCTCATACATAATCATACATTCATTAGTATAATCTCAATACTATCAAAACATTATGTATGGTCATGATCATTTCATACACAGGTATACTTACCTAAGATCCTAACACAAGGTAGGATTCTAACTTGATATAGGAAAACATACTTGGATTATTATACCCAAACAATATATTCTTTGTCCTCTTCAATGATTTTAGAGACCTTGTGCTAGAACCTGCATATCTCATAAGTTAAGCATAGTGGAACAAGGTCATACATACCTCGTAAGTAGAGCTTCTATGTGATCAAAGAATATGGATGATTCTTTGTCTCCATCTCATCATGGTCATAGAACTTGATTTGTCTTTCTTGATGTACCTGTATCTTGTTAGCAGAAAACATCATCCTCATACAACACCACAGGTGCATTAGTACAATCATTTAACCCTAATCACTGAATGTCTTCTATCATTCACATGCATTCATACTTTTACTAAGGTGATAAGACAATTCTAAGATTAATCAAGATTAACCTCAATAATATGAAGACAAACATATCATAAACTTAATCATGAACATATTTCAACACATACCTTTATCTCGTCAAGTCATACCTATCGATATTTCTTGTAGTCTTCTTATGTAACGCCTTAGCCTCATCTCCCCCTGAAATTGGAACTTCTTCACTTATGTAGGTGTCCAATTCTCTTCTAGGATTAACCCAATCCACTTTTATTTGCTAAGACTAGTTATGGAGTTGGATTAGGGTTTGTAATAGAAACCCTAAAAATAAAAAATTTGAATTTCAAACTTCTGAATGGATGGAAAGATGTGGCTTGCTGAGCTGATCAAGCTAGTATACTTCAATTTTGAAAACTGCAAAATTTGACCCCTCAAAATTGCCTTTGAAACTTCTGGATCTTCTGGACAGGATCTCGAACTAGGGCTTGATAAAGCCTGGTCTTCTGCCCATCCAAAAGGTTCGATATTTTGTTCTAAACTTCAATTTTTCTGAGGAGCTTCCATCCGTGGTCACATATTTCAAAAATTCCAACTTTTGTAGAAGCCCTAATTTTCCACCTTTCCCATCAAAATCCCGAACTAGGGTTTGATCAAGCTCGACCTTCTTCCCTACCAAAAAATTCGATCTTGGTCTCTAAATTTTGATTTTGATGAGGAGCATTCAACCATGGACTCCGATTCCAAAAATTCCAACTTTCTCCGAAGCCCTAAATTCCTGCAGTAGTGACAAGCCATGAATGAAGGTGCTCAGAATCCAATTCGTTTTTGACAGAAGTATGCACTTGATTGTTTCCGGTGCATCTTTGAAATTACGAATCCACAGGGTCTGAAAATTCGGTCTGTGGTAGCCTGACCTATCATCTTTCCAACCCCATAGTATGACCTCAATTGGATTCTTTAAGAGAGATTTATGCCAAGTGTCGCAACGTGACTTGTTTATGGGATAAAACGGAAGAGCAAACTTGTACGGCGTGCCACGTGTCAATGGTTCAACTTCGGCCTTTGAAAAGCGGACCTGTGAAAGCACAGTCGGTTCCCTACCTATCCCTTTTTAGGAAATTTCATTTGGAGATTCCTAGCCCGATATATGACCTTTTTTCCTAGGTCACTTGTTTATGACTGAGATATGGAATAGGCAGAAACCCTAACTTGTACGGATCATAAATCACAAAGTACAATGAATCGAAGGCTATCCTTTGGACACAAGGTACAGGGGGATGTTATCTATGACTTGTAGAATTTTTACATCTTGAACCTTCGCCAAAATGGATTTATAGCAAAAGTACCATGATGACTAGTTTTTTCTATACAAAATCCTAACTTGCAAATTGTCGCAAGTGAGACAAGTGTCATAAGTGCAATACATTGCATTCCTTTAGGATAGCTCTGATACCATGCTAAGATTCAATATGCTAATATAGAAAATATCAGTATTACATTCCATTTCTCAACAATAGCATATACAGGATCAGTGAAAGAACAACAAGCACAACATAAACACAAGAGACAGAGGTTTATCTTGGGAAACCCTCATGGGGTAGAAAACCCAACAAAGCATCCTCAATATAGATGACCAACAAATACAAAGATGTAATCCCCAAACATGATCTCCTTGTCCTCCATAGAAGATCTCTCTCTCTCCTATGCGCTAGTCACAAGTGAGTGAATGTGTGTTAAATGAGGAACACACCTCCTCTATTTATACACAACTTCGACTTGACTTTTACACTAAATAGGTCGGCCTCAACTTAACCACTTGACATAATGTTGACAAGGTCATCCCCACTAGGGTGGTCTAATAACCCTTTAAACCACATGACTCATAAAGGGCCGACCCCCCACGAGGGAAGTCTAATAACCCAAGTTACCACATTCTCCACGGAGGAATAAAACATCTCTGGATATACAATAGGGTCTCCACGGAGGAATGAAACATCTCCGGAATAATAAAGTACACATATAATATTCTTAGAAGTTACAATATATTAACAATTGGCATGTATTCATGAAGGTAATTATTATGGTATGCATTTTATTAAAAAAAAATTATATTCCAGTGAATATGGTTGGTATTTTTGTTTGTCTACTCTTTGTTTAAAAAATGAAATGATTTGTATATTGTTACAGTATGTTCTACCTCTCTCTCTCATGGACAACTTCGACAACAATGTCAAACAAGTAATATATAATCCTGGGAAATACATGAGGTAAGTAGCGGTTTTTTGCATGCGCTTACTATTTGTTTTATTCATTGTAGAACTTATATTTGATTTTTGTGCTCTAATTCATGTTATGTAATATAATGTTTTTTTTTTCTTAAATATCTTGATTTGGTTGTGTCACTTGTAGATGGTTGTCATATAAAGAATTCCATAAAGAAGATATAAAGTATTGGAGGAGAGAAAATCCTCGTCTCATGTGTGAAATGCTTAAGCATCTACCTTCGGCATTTTTCAATGCACAGGAACACTACCTCATACACCAAGTTGAGGAGATTGAATTGTGTGGACCTGCGCACTCAAGGTCCATGTGGATGGTTGAGAGGCACTTTAAATTTATGAAGGTTTTGGTTAGAAAACGAGCACATTCTGAGGTTTCTATGATGGAGGGATATATGGTATACCAAAACATGTTGTATATTAGTGAATATCTTCCTATATTAGCGTCAAAGCTCAATTTACGTCGCATTTGTGATCCGGAATCCAATAAATATTTCAAAGGGGAGTACCTGAAGGGGAAAGGTAGATCGAGGAAGGTGAAAGGTAATATAACACATTTGACTGTTGATTTTTATGTATATATATCATACATATTCTATTTTTATTTTCAATATATTGCATCAATTTAGAGTGTAATATACTTTGTTAAGTGAATATACATTTGTATTGAATTTTAATTTTATTGTCATCAAACAGTTGGTCGAGAGTGGGTTGCAATTCATTTATGCATCTCAAACAATCTTGATTGGATGAAGGTATGGATTGAACGATGTGAACAATCTGGTCATGTAATATCATGGGAAGGTGTGGCTTCATTGGTTAAAGCTGCACATCGCAATGGAGATACCAATATAACACAAAGGGAAATCGATTTAGCATATGGTTTAAAAGATAAGCATGTAAGCATATTAATCAACCACACTATTTTTTTTTTCAAACATATTGTCGATGTACACGTTGATTTTTAATCCTGTATAGCATTATAAACATGCACTTAGTCATAAATATTGGATCATTATGTAATTGTTTCGTGTATGGCTTGTTGTAGGTAAAACACCATGAGGGTATGTGGTGCAATGGCTATAGATATCGCATCAAAAAGTTGGATGAAACGAAGAAAACATCAGATTGTGGGATATATGCAATCTTTGAGGTGACCAATGTTTCCTCTAGAAGTGACAGACATCCAGAACTCTTTGAAAATCGATACTATGGGAATATGGAAGACATTCTTCAATGTGACTTTAACTCCTTCAAGGTATCTATGTTCATTTTCAAATGGTACAGGTGTCGATTGAATCAATGTGATACCGATAAAACAATTATTTAACATAATAATGCATTTACCATGGTAAATACAAGGTTGTTTGAGCCAGGAACAGAGCCCTATGTTCTTCCAACCCAATGTGAACAAGTATTTTACTCTGAGGTTCTAGGTAGAGCGGGTTGGTCATTTGCTGTGAGACACGATCCAAGGGGAAGGCCGGTAAAGTATAACGTAGATGAAGGTAATGAAGACATTCTCGAAGAAGAAGACGATGTTGAAGATGATCATGATCAACATGAGTTAAATGATCATGTTCCATAAGAAGATGTCGAAGAATTAGTTGAATCAAATGATGTATCACACAATGTCCATGAAGATGATATTGACGATGACATGATGATCGTAACTAACATCGATGATGACGATGATTATATGGCCTATCCTTACAATGTTGAATCTGGATCAGATGATATAGATGATGACTTGGATGAAGAAGATGATGAAGTCCATTGAAGTGTAGGAGCTATGCATTAATATATCTACTCTTTATATTTTGATTTAATATTGCGATAGAAATATTGAATTTTATTGGTACGTATAATAAATTAACTGTTTCTTAGTGTTTTTTCCATTTTCCTGTATGTTATAATTAGAAACATTGTTTCTTATAGGGTATGACAAAAAAAACATTTAATTTTTCTTGTCGGGTTATGGGGAAATGAGAGTGATGTGGGGGGGGGGAGAGGGGCCATAAGAGCTTCCACCTTCACATGTTTGGCCCTGTTTAGTAGAGAATATTAAATTATTCACGAAACAAAGAGAAGATCAGTAAGGAAATGCACAATTATCAATATGCTAACCAAAAATGGCGTTCTTATCATCGTCATCATCATCTCCATCATCTTCATCATCATCATCATCATCATCATCATCGTCGTCATCATCATCATCATCATCTAAATCATCATCATCTAAATCATCATCATCATCATCATCCTCATCTTCATTCTTCATCATCATCATCATCGTCGTCGTCATCATCATCATCATCATCATCTGCATCATCTGCATCATCATCATCATCATGATCATCATCATCATCATCATCGTCATCGTCATCGTCATCGTCGTCATCATTGTCATCATCATCATCATCATCATCATCATCATCATCATCATCATCATAATCATTGGTATTGTTGTCGTCATCATCATCATCAGCAGCAGCAGCAGCAGCAGCATCTTCATCACCATCATCATCATCATCGGATTCTTCTTCTTCATCATCATCATCGGATTCTTTTTCTTCTTCATCATCATCATCATCATCATCATCATCATCATCGTCATCATCTTCATCATCATCATCATCATCATCATCAACATCATCATCATCATCATCATTATCATCATCATCATCATCATCATCATCGTCGTCGTCTTCATCGTTATCATCATCATAATCTTCATCATCATCACCATCATAATCATCATCATAATCATCATCATCATTATCATCATCATCATCATCATCATCAATATCCTTCTCATCATCATTATCATCTTCATGATCATGATCATCATCTTCATCTTCATCATCATCATAACCAGATTCTTCTTCCTCATCATCATCATCATCATCATCGTCTTCATCATCATCATCATCATCATCTAAATCATTATTGATGAGCCCAAATTAGAGGTATCCTATAGCCTTTTTGCCACAGTAAAGCACAAGATATGATGAAGGAAATACACCTGTTTTGTGGGAAAATGTATTTACTTTGATTATTTAATAAGGATGTTTAGAGATTGTTCTTTTTATGTTAAAAACATTTTTCTACGTGCTAACGCTGGAATGAGCAGGCATAAACAGGGCGTGAAGATATTGAGGTATCAACGAGAGTCAAAGCTCGAGACTCGAGATAATAAAGGGGCTGAGCACTCATATCTCCCTAAGTTCTAGAGAATCCTTGATTAAGAGGATCGGCATTTATGATCATAGACTAGGTTGGAATTAGAGACATATATATATATGGACCTCTTGGGTAGCGAGGGGATTTTGTTGTTATTTTGTAGAATGAATCGTTTATTCATTTTTGTACTGCGAAGACAGTTTGTGTTAAAGACCTTTTCTGGACCATGAAGTTACTATTTTAATAAGAAGACTGATGTTACTTTCAAGCCTGTGTTTATAATTTTTCCATACTCCTGAGTACGGGTTGGGGAGGGCCCCTCCAACACGTAAATCAGGAGTTTTACTCTGTTTTCAGGTATTTTCCATATGTGTTGTGCATCGATTTAATTCCTATCATATATTTAAGTATTTTGATGACATTTGAATGACATGGTTTTATTTCTGTATTAAAGCGATCATTTTGATTCAGCATAATTTATGTAGTTGGTTACAGCGCATTATGTAGTTTGGTATAACTCTTTCCATAGTCCTGTAGCTACATTTTACGCAAGCATATTTTGACATATGTTTTCATGCATTCTTATAGTAGTTCTAAAACAATGATTCAGATCTAGTAGCTCAAGCATATTTCCCTTATCAGAGTTAGATCATAGAGGTAATTACTTTCAGTTCTTTAGTTTAATTAATGATCATCACTTCGAGTGTTTAATCCAAATAGATAGGATTGGTTACTTCTCAGCATTGGATATTTATGTTCTAGATTTGGTTTTCTGGTTTTCAGTATTTAAGTTTTTAGATTAGACTTTGAATATTCAACACTTTATTGCTTAGATTAAAATCCCAGCTTTCAGCATTTTATTTCTAGGCTAAGTTTATCAAGCTTTCAGCATTTCAATTCTTAGTATAGATTTACCGTTTTCAGCATTTAAACTTCTTAGCATAGGAATTTGGCATTCATAGATTCACAATCTTTTTAGCTCACTTTCTTCTTTGATTAGAGAAACCTTTAAGACATATACCAACACCCCAAACACGACGAAGACTATTCTATAGAGCACATACAGTGCTAGGACCTCTGAAGTTTGTACGTCCCCTGGTCTAGCTGCCCTAATTAGGCATCCATTCCTAGATACCACCACTTTTTGGTGCCGTTGTTGGGGAGGTGATTAATCTTTATGAGACATATTTGAAAAAAAACACATAAAAACAACCAAAAATAGAAAAAAAATTACCATGAATGCCTAGACAATAGAGAGATAGATTTGGATGCTTTCTACCTGCCCACCCTATGAGCAACAATAGTTCCGATAACTCTCAATTTGAACTCCTTAACTCAGAGGAAGAAGCTGATTCTAGCTACAACCCAAACATAGATAACTTCTTTGCTAGCTCTAGCTCAAACACTACTATGGCAGAAGAAGATGAAGAACCTAGAGAACTATTCACATTTCCCATCATTATACCTCTTGGAGATGCTAGGATGAAGAATCTCAACCCTAATAATCTGCCAAAATTCCATGGTTTGACTTCAGAAGACCCTAACACATTCCTGTTTGATTTCAAGGTACTTTGCAGATCCTTTGATTACACTACTAATGCACAAAAGCTGAGGCTTTTTCCTTCCACACTGAAAGATCTATAACTTAGGTGGTTCAACAGCCTTGAAGGAAACAATTTCTTCAGCTAGGACCAAATGAAACAGACATTTCTAGAAAAATATAGGGACTACTGCAAAGCAAAGGATATAAGAGATGAAATCTTTAGGATTCAACAAGGAGAAAGAGAATCATTAGAATATTATGCCCAAAGATTTCAACTCAACTACAAACAAGCTAGTCACTGCACCTTAGATCTTGAATCACTAAAACTTGTCCTTCTTAGAGGTATAAAAGAGGAAAATATTGAAGTCTTAAACCTTTTGGGGGATGGAGATATATTCCAGAAGACTTATGACCAAATCCTACAAATCTTCAAAAACTACTCTAGATCTAGGAAAAGTGAAAGTGGGACAAGGGATTCACACCCATTTACTGGGGTATCAGCATCTTCAAGACCAAACCTTACAAAATATGATTTAGGAAACCTGTTAGATGACATGAAGACCGATATCCTACAATCTCTGGCCATGCAACTTGATGCACTTCAAATTAAGAAGAAGCAGGATGAAATAAACCAAGCCTTGGTAGTCTTTTGTCCACGCTGCAGAAAAAAACATGAGAAGGGGCAATGCACATTAAACACCATAGAAATATGTGGCCTCTTCACTGACGATCACTCCACTGATAAGTGTCCTCTGTTACCCTCATGCAAAGCTGTTATTCAAGAACCCACAACTGAAGGTGCAATAGAACAACTATGTTTCATCAATCAAAGGAGAAGTAATTTTGCTAGGCCTTACCATCCCAACAACCAAGCCTACTATAATCCGGGAAGTAACCAGCAAAATTGGAACCCTCAGGGAAGTAACCAGCAAAATTGGAATTCAGTACCAGCCCCATGGCCATCTCAGCCAAGTCCAAACTAGTGGCAGCAAATCCAACCATATCAACAACCTTATTACCCACAATCTTACTCTCCATACCCCCCACCATTTGCTCAGCCAACCACAAATTATGGAAATCAATATCCATATTCATCCAATTGGAGGGCCCCATTGCATCAACCACTCATCATGCCACCACCACAAAACCAACCACCCCCCATACCTCCACCAATTCCTGCCCAGCCAATTCCAAACCCTAACAACAATAGGCCAGGGTAGCAACACGCCTACAATACTGAAATGATGTAGTTTCCCACTTATGTAGTGGATACCTTGGAAATAAACGAGATTAATATTAGGTATGGGAAAACATTGCAAAACACACACAAACATCATAATCAATAAGATGAAGCTGAAACTCACAAACAAACAACACAACCTTAAATTCAGCATCCAGACAAGCCAAACCCTCAGGAGGAAGAAATTCGACCACTCACACAAAATAGAAACCCTCCATTCCCTGAAAAACATGTGCGAAATACAAAAGAAGAAGAGGAAAATGCAATTTTGAACGAATTGAAACACTTGAATATCCAAATTCCAATTTTACAAGCCATCAAAGATGTGCCCATCTGCAACAAGTTTATTAAAGAAAATTGTTTGAAAAGACCTGGTAGAAGAAGACGTGACCCACCCACGATAAATGTAGTTGGCCAATTAGTAGATTTAATGTTAGGTATCATTGTTAATACCAAATACCTTGATCTAGGCAACCCAGTAGTCAACGTGACCATCAATAACAAACAGATAGACAAAAGTCTAATTGATTTAGGAGTTGTTATCAATGTGATGACCAAGGATACTATGATACACCTTGGACTCCAATCAATGGTCAGACCTACAACTATTCTGCTACATCTGGCCGACACATCTACAGTAAGACCTGAAGGGATACTCGAAGACATAATTATCAATATAGAATCCTGGGAATACCCAGCTGATTTCATAGTCATCGAAGTAAATAGTAAACTTAGTGGATACCTGATAATACTAGGGAGACCCTGGCTAGCAACTGTATATGCTTACATAGGGTGCAGATCAGGCAACATGACAATTACCAGTGGCCAAGCTAAGAAGAAAATCATGATTTATCCCCTAGCTAGGAAGTCTTCAGACCTAGAATATCATAATTGGATAGACAATTATGATGACACATCCAACCTGTCCTTACAATTGAAGCTTCCCTATCACTAAAAGCCATCGACGAAGATAGTCAATTATATAGGTTTATACAAAATGCTTCTTCTAGTCAGAATATGTTTGAATATTTTCTTGGCACAAGTCAGCAACAAGGAGAGGAAACATTAAATCATGATCCTGACATAATGTGGGAAGAGTTACTCACACTTGAACAACATCGAATTCAAATAAAAACGATTGAGATAATGCCTGGCAGGACAGTTAATATCAACTCCAATTTGGATCCAGGACAAGAACAACAATTACTGAAGTTGTCGTTAGACAACAACAAAGCCTTTGCATGGACATATATTGACATGAAGGGTATCCACCCAAACATCTGTAAGCACTATATCTATATAAAGGAGGGTTTCGTTCCTATCGGGAAACCACAGAGAAGAATGAACCCACCATTAAAGGACATAGTTAAACTAGAATTACAAAAGTTGTTAGTTGCAGGTTTCATATACCCAATCTTAGATAGTGAGTGGGTATCACCACTGGTCATAGATCCTAAAAATGGAGGAAAGTTGAGGATTTGTGTGGACTACAGAGAGATCAATAAGGAAAAAAAAAATGATCATTTCCCTCTCCCATTTATAGACCAAGTGCTAGACACATTAGCTAGGAACAAATATTTCTCATTCTTGGATGGCTTCAGTGGGTATGACCAAATCATCATTCACCCAGCCGAACAGGACAAAACAACATTCACATGCCCATGGGGCACTTATGCATACAGAGTGCTCCCCTTTGGGCTCTGTAATGCCCCAACAACGTTTCAAAGAGCAATCTTAAGCATATTCTTTGATTTTATTAATGACCAAATGGAGGTCTACATGGATGACTTCACACCCTATGGCCAGAATTTTGAGCAAGCACTAAAACATCTAGAATTGGTTTTGAAAAAATGTATCGAGATGATTTTATGCCTCAGCAACGATAAACGCAGAATGCTCATGGAGGAAGGCATCGTGCTTGGCCACCATATTTCACCGAGAGGAATTGAGGTTGATCAGGTAAAAATAACAGACATCAGAACACTTCCAACACCTGTGAAACAAAGAGATGTGAGAAGTTTTCTTAGAAAAACAGGATACTATAGAATATTCATTGAGATTTATAGCAAAATTGTTGCACCAATGTTTTCTCTACTCACAAAAGACAGAGAATTCGTATGGTCAAAACATTGTATGCTATCATTTGACAAACTCAAAGAGAAAACAATTATAGCCCCGGTACTCCAAGGACCAGATTGGGCACTTCCATTCCACATCCACTCAGATGCATTAGATAAGGCCATTGGATATTTACTTGGACAAGAAAGAGAGAAGAAGCCCTATGTTATATATTATATCAATAAAAATTTGGCAGGAGCAGAATTAAATTATACTGTTACAGAGAAAGAGTTTTTGGCTATCATACATGCCATTAACAAATTCAGGAACTACATAACAGGGTACCAAGTCTTTTTCCACACAGACCATTCAGCAATCAGGTATCTCATGAACAAATCTAATACAAGGGCTCAAATCATTAGATGGTTACTCCCCCTGCAAGATTTTGACATCACAATTCTAGATAAGCTAGGAAAACACAATGTACTGGTTGATTTTCTGTCTAGGCTCACCCATGGACAAGACAATGAAGTGGTAAATGACAATTTTCCTGATGAGCACCTTTTTGCAATATCAACAAGAAGCCCATGGTTTGCGGACATAGAAAACTATTTAGTGTCTGGGAAATTTCTAGCACATTACAGCTACAAAGAGAAGAATAATGTCATAAGACAAAGTGCAACATACACATGAATAGAGCGAATGTTCTTCAAAAAAGGGCCAAAACAAATATTAAGAAGATGCATTAGATAAGATGAAGTGCATGACATAATGCATGTCATTCACAATGAACCATGCGGAGGACACTATGCTGCAAAAAGGACGGCCTATAAAATTTTGCAAATAGGGTATTATTGGCCAACACTCGACAAGGATGCCTATGAATATGTTTCACACTGTGATGACTGCCAACGAATGGGGAATCCTACACAAAGAGAAGAAATACCTCTCCATCCACAAATCTCCTTAGAAGCATTCGAGAAATGGGGATTTGATTTCGTTGGTCCAATCAACCCACAATCAAATCAGAAAAGCTACATTCTAGTATGCACTGACTACCTTAGAAAGTGGACTGAGGTAGCAACACTTGTTGCAGTAAATGAAACCAATGTGGCAAAAATTTTCACTGAGAAAATCTTCCACGGATTTGGAGTCCCAAGAGAGCTAGTTTATGATCAAGGCCCACAGTTTACATCCAATCTAATAGAAGACTTGCTTCGAAGAAACAATGTTAAGCACAGACAGTCCTCCTCCTATCACCCTCAAGATAATGGTCAAGCTGAGGTAACCAATAGAGAATTAGAAAGGATTTTGACGAAGACAATGCAACTCCACAAAAGAGATTGGGCAGACAGATTAAGTGAAGTAGTTTGGGATTATAATACCACATGGAAAACAACAACAGGCTTCAGCCCATATGAGCTAGTTTATGGAAAGAAAGTTATGATTTCCATTGAATTTGAACTCAGGACATTGAGAATTGCAGCACAGCTAAATATGGAACTTTCAGACATCCAATAGGAACAAATGCTACAATTAAATCAACTGGATGAGCAACACCAACAAGCACTTGGCCATATTGAAATCATCCAGCAGCAAAGGAAGAAGTGGCATGACACACAAATAAAGCAGAAAAAGTTCAAGGAAGGTGACTGGGAACTACTCTATCACTCCAGGTTTGACACTTGCAAGGGAAAACTAACAACTAGATGGCTTAGAACCTACATCATTGAAAATATCTATAACAATGGAGCTATCAGAATTACAACAATAGATGAAGAACGATTCCCCATATTGGTGAATAGACACAGATTAAAAATCTACAAGACACCACAGTCCAAAGAAGAATTCACGGAGATACTCTACCAGCAAACTCTAATGCTGATAGAGAGCATCAACTATAACTGATCTGCAGTTACTAAAAAAAATAAAAATATAAAAAATATAAAAAAGTGAAAAAATGAAAAAAAAAAAGAAAAAGAGAAAAATGATAAACAAAATAAAAAAAAGAGAAAAAAAATGAAAAAAAAGAGAAAAATGAAAAGAAAAATTGAAAAACGATCCATTAAACGTTATCACAAGTGAATTGCAGGAAATCATACATCCCTGTTAGGAACCCATGTCTTTACTTTGTTAGTATATTGTTGTTGGACGCATATGCTTTGTAAGTCGTCCTGTAGTATTTGTTGATCCATAGTTTGTGTTATTATTGTTGGTGCATATGCTTTGTAAGTCGCCCATAGTTTTGTTGATCCATAGTTTGTACTGGCCCATGGTTTTGACTCATAGTATTGGTGCCTAGACTTAGCCCATGGTTTGTATTGACACATAGTATTGACCCATGGTATTGGCGCCTAGACTTAGTATATAAGTGTGTGTTGAGTCCTATGAAGGCACCATGAAGTTAATTGTATTGAGCTTTCTCAAAGGAGTTTGCCCCCTCGAAGTGGCCCATGATCAATATAAAAGTGATTCTGAGTTCTATTATTTCTGATATCTCATGTATTTGCATTAATTAATTATTGCAGGTTCTTCACATCTGGTATCAGAGCACTTTCTTGGGCTCGTTGGGTGGAATTTCTGCCAAAAAAAAATTTGTGCTATTGCAAGTTCGGATCTGGGGATAACCCCTATTCGCTTAACTGTGGGAATTACTTGGGCATAAGCCCTAAAACTCATTGTGAGGAGTACCACAGGAACCCCAAAGTAGCTGGCCCATTGAGAGGACCTACTAGCAAAAAGGGCAACGACCCCTACCTAATTGACTAGTTCCCACCCGTGAGGTAAACCAAGAGCTGTCGTTTGTGGCAAAACGGTTATCAGTTTTACCTGAGCCGTGGAGTGAGGGGTACTGCCCCAATACGCAAGCCGTCAGACAGCATTGGTGGTCGAGTGAATCCCCTGAACCGATAGGAAGCCGCACATACCTGGGGTCCATATCTATTTTCAACTGAACTGTTGCTAATCACTTCTACTCCAGATCCATCCATTTCAGATCTATTCTGAAAGTCATTCCAGATCCAGTCGTTGTTTTAGATCTAGACGTTTTCGATCTCTTCTGCGCCATTTTAGATCCATTTGTCGCGGATCCATTTCGCGCCGCTGTTGCCGATCCATTTTTGAAAAAAAAGTATAAAATTCTGTTTTTTTGGCTATATCTCCCTTGTTTCAACTCTATTTTCCCTTAAACTTCACTGACATCCCTGCAATGCCATTCTGCATATTTCATTCCTGAAGACCCTATCCCAAATTCCACTTCCCAAGACCAGAAATCCCACATTTGTTTATTTTTAGGGTTTGCCATAACTCCTTCAATTTTCACCCAAACACCTTCAACGTTTGCCACCGTGTTCCTTTCCTAATTCTGCTTCTTTGTCCCTCTCTACCAAATTTTCTCATTCTTTCACCCCGCTTCTGAAATCCCCATTTTTAGCTTCCCTGTCCATCAGAAAGTGTCCAAAACCTAGTCAAACCCCAATTACCCATCCGAGTTTTTCCCAAATCCAAATCTTCCTTTACTAAATAAGCTTTTGTTTGTGTTTTTCTATCCATTTCCGAAAAAAAAAAAAAAAAAAAACTCTTTGTTGTGGTTGTCACCCGCGCAGGAGCAAAAACCATGGAGGAAACACTTGCAGCCATCCAAACCAAACTCCAAGATCTGGATGAAAAATTTCTCAGCCTCCATCTTCAGCATTCAGCCATGAACAATAACCAACAGCCATAATCTTTTGCAGCCACCAGGTTCTCTTCTTCCAGCAATTTTCGTGGGTCGAAGCTTGATTTTCCTCGCTTCAATGGTACTGATCCGACTGGATGGATATACCGCGCAGAACAATATTTCAATCTGCGTAATACTTTTGATGTCCAGAAAGTTCCACTTGCATCCTTTCATTTGGAACAGGAAGCCCTTCAATGGTTACGTTGGTACATCAAAGCTCATCCCGAGCCAAACTGGACATATTTTTGCCAACTCCTTTTGCCACTATTTGGTCCTAGTGCTTTTGACGACTTCACAGGAGCACTCACTAAACTTCACCAAACTAGCACAATTAGAGAGTATCAGACATAATTTGAGAAACTCGCCAATCACACAGAAGTATTTCCTGATGAATTTTATAGGAGTTGTTTTATCAGTGGTCTTAAGTATGAAATCCGGTCAGAGGTTAAAATGTTCTATCCCAACACAATGATAGAAGTCTTAGGGTTGGCTAAGTTGGCAGAAGACAAGCTTGCAGCCCAACAACGCTCCAAACCCACTTTTGTTCCCTTCCAAAATATGGGTTCTCAACGACCTCCCATCCCGCCAGCTCCTCAACCAACTCCTATCAGCATTTGTCTGAAACCGAGATGCAGACACGTCGAGAAAAAGGGCTTTGTTATAATTGTGATGAGAAATTCACTCGGGGACATAGATGTGTTCAACAAAAGCTCTATCTCTTGGATGTGGATTCTCCACCTGACTCAGAACTTGGTGAAGAAGCTACAGATACAGTAGATGATCAGGTCAACATTCAACACCCACCTGTTGACACCCCATCTCAGGACGACCCACCCGAGATCTCTCTCCATGCTGTAACCAACGTCACCACCCCACAAACAATGCGGGCCAGGGGATACTTCAGGAATCTCCCTCTTACCATACTCATTGATTCTGATAGCACTCATAACCTCACTGACCCTCGGATTTCCAAACAGGCCGATGGTTTTGTCCATCCTTGCTCCAACTTTGAAGTCATGGTTGCCAATGGGGGCACCTTACCTTGCAAGGGGAAGTATCACAATGTGTGTATCTCTATGGAAGATTATAACCTACGCTCTGACATGTTTTCCTTTTCCTTAGGCGGATGTGATGTGGTTTTGGGCGTTCAATGGTTACGCACACTTGGCCCCATCTTATGGCATTTTGCTGAACTTTGGATGCAGTTTTCAGTCAATGGGGCACAACACAGATTAATGGGCTTACAACCCGGGTCTATCTACATCATCAGTTCACATCACCTGGAAAACATCCTTAAGAAGAATTCACATGGCGTCATCGCTCATCTCCATTCCATACAGATGCAACCATCAACGGTCTCCACTACTTCCTTGGATATATATGCAGGTGTCTTTGCTGAACCAATGAGCTTGCCGCCTTCAAGAGACATTTTCGGTAATAATTTAGTCGCATCTACCTCTCAGCAGGAAATGATGGCTATTTTGCATGCAATACAGAAGTGGCAGCCATACCTATTAGGGAATTATTTCTGCATCAAGACTGATCTCCAGAGTCTGGAAAATTTTCTGGAACAATGGGTCTCTTCCCCAACACACCTGAAATGGGTTACCCAACTCATGGGTTATGACTATGCGACCACTTACCAGAAGGGTAAGGACAATATGGTGGAAGATGCTCCTCCTCGCACATTTGATGACCTAGTTTCTCTTACAGCTATTTCTTTGCTTGTTCCAAATTGGTTGCAATCTGTTCAACGGGGCTATCTCTTCTATGAACTCCATGCTTCTTCATCAGTAGGGAACTCTGGGTTCCTCAAAATGTATGACCAGGAACAATGTAACTTCCTTTGGCAGGTACTCAAAAGGACAATTCAATGGATGGTGGTTGACTGTGATACTTTCCAGGTCAACAAGGGTGAAACGACCCTCCTTTCGGGACTGCTCAAACCCTTTCCCATCCCTCCACAAATTTGGACAACTATTTCTATGGATTTCCTAGAAGCGCTCTAGTGGTATATTACCACATCTCAAAGGACACCATATGAAGCAGTCTATGGACAGGCACCACCAGTTCTTCTTCCATACACCTTCAGCAGCTCCCCAGTTCAGGCAATTGACTCAATTCTTCGAAACCATGATCAGCTTCTTCTCATTCTGTAGGACAATTCTCACATGGCAAGAATTTGACTGAAACAACAAGCCGATCAACACCGTTCTAAGCGCACTTTTCACATTGCTGATATGGTTCTTCTTCGTCTACAGCCTTCCACGCAATCCTCCTTGAAACTCCAAAGGCACCAGTGGCTCGGACTGCAAACCGAGGATGCTACAGGGGACCCACTCCTTCAGATTCTGCATCAATTTCCACATCTAAAGCTTTGAGGACAAAGCTTTTTCTAAGGGAGAGGGGATGTTAGGAACCCATGTCTTTACTTTGTTAGTATATTATTGTTGGACGCATATGCTTTGTAAGTTGTCTCGTAGTATTTGTTGATCCATAGTTTGTGTTATTGTTGTTGGCGCATATGCTTTGTAAGTCGCCCATAGTTTTGTTGATCCATAGTTTGTACTGGCCCATGGTTTTGACTCATAGTATTGGTGCCTAGACTTAGCCCATGGTTTGTATTGACACATAGTATTGACCCATGGTATTGGCACCTAAACTTAGTATATAAGTGTGTGTTGAGGCCTATGAAGGCACCGTGAAGTTAATTGTATTGAGCTTGCTCAAAGGAGGTTGCCCCGTCGAAGTGGCCCATGATCAATATAAAAGTGATTTTGAGTTCTATTATTTCTAATATCTCATGTATTTGCATTAATTAATTATTGCAGGTTCTTCACATCTGGTATCAGAGCACTTTCTTGGGCTCGTTGGGTGGAATTTCTGCCAAAAAAAATTTTGCGCTATTGCAAGTTCGGATCTGGGGATAACCCCTATTCGCTTAACTATGGGAAGTACTTGGGCATAAGCCCTAAAACTCATTGTGAGGAGTACCACAGGAACCCCAAAGTAGTTGGCCCATTGAGAGGACCTGCCAGCAAAAAGGGCAACGACCCCTACCTGATTGACTAGTTCCCACCCGTGAGGTAAACCAAGAGCTGTCATTTGTGGCAAAACGGTTATCAGTTTTACCTGAGCCGTGGAGTGAGGGGTACTACCCCAATACGCAATCCGTCAGATAGCATTGGTGGTCGAGTGAATCCCTTGAACCGATAGGAAGCCGCACATACCTGGGGTCCATATCTATTTCCAACTGAACTGTTGCCGATCACTTTCGCTCCAGATCCAGCTATTTCAGATCTATTCTGAAAGTTGTTCCAGATCCATTCGTTGTTTCAGATCCAACCGTTTTTTATCTCTTCTGCGCTGTTTTAGATCCATTTGTCACAGATCCATTCCGCGCCGCTGTTGCTGATCCATTTTTGAAAAAAAAGAGCATAAAATTCTGTTTTTTGGCTATATCTCCCTTGTTTCAACTCGATCTTCCCTTAAACTTCACTGACATTCCTGCAATGCCATTCTGCATATTTAATTCCTGAAGACCCTATCCCAAATTCCACTTCCCAAGACCAGAAATCCCACATTTGTCTATTTTTAGGGTTTGCCATAACTCCTTCAATTTTCACCCAAACGCCTTCAACTTTTGCCACCGTGTTCCTTTCCTAATTCTGCTTCTTTGTCCCTCTCTACCAAATTTTCTCATTCTTTCACCCCGCTTCTGAAATCCCCATTTTTAGCTTCCCTGTCCATCAGAAAGTGTCCAAAACCTAGTCAAACCCCAATTACCCATCCGAGTTTTTCCCAAATCCAAATCTTCCTTTACTAAATAAGCTTTTGTTTGTGTTTTTCTATCCATTTCCGAAAAAAAAAAACTCTTTGTTGTGGTTGTCACCCGTGCAGGAGAAAAAACCATGGAGGAAACACTTGCAGCCATCCAAACCAAACTCCAAGATCTGGATGAAAAATTTCTCAGCCTCCATCTTCAACATTCAACCATGAACAATAACCGACAGCCATAATCTTTTGCAGCCACGAGGTTCTCTTCTTCCAGCAATTTTCGTGGGCCGAAGCTTGATTTTCCTCGCTTCAATGGTACTGATCCGACTGGATGGATATACCACACAGAACAATATTTCAATCTGCATAATACTTTTGATGTCTAGAAAGTTCCGCTTGCATCCTTTCATTTGGAACAGGAAGCCCTTCAATGGTACCGTTGGTACATCAAAGCTCATCCCGAGCCAAACTGGACAGATTTTTGCCAACTCCTTTTGCCACGATTTGGTCCTAGTGCTTTTGACGACTTCACAGGAGCACTCACTAAACTTCACCAAACTGGCACAATGAGAGAGTATCAGACATAATTTGAGAAACTCGCCAATCACACAGAAGGATTGCCTGATGAATTTTACAGGAGTTGTTTTATCAGTGGTCTTAAGGATGAAATCCGGTCAGAGGTTAAAATGTTCTATCCCAACACAATGATAGAAGTCATAGGGTTGGCTAAGTTGATAGAAGACAAGCTTGCAGCCCAACAACACTCCAAACCCACTTTTGTTCCCTTCCAAAATATGGGTTCTCAACGACCTCCCATCTCGCCAGCTCCTCAACCAAATCCTATCAAGCATTTGTTTGAAACCGAGATGCAGGCACGCCGAGAAAAAGGGATTTGTTATAATTGTGATGAGAAATTCACTCGGGGAAATAGGTGTGTTCAACAAAAGCTCTATCTCTTGGATGTGGATTCTCCGCCTGCCTCAGAACTTGGTGAAGAAGCTACAGATACAGTAGATGACCAGGTAAACATTCAACACCCACCTGTTGACACCCCATCTTAGGACGACCCACACGAGATCTCTCTCCATGCTGTAATGACGTCACCACCCCACAAACAATGTGGGCCAAGGATAATTCAAGAAGCTCCCTCTTACCATACTCATTGATTCTGGTAGCACTCATAACTTCATTGACCCTTGAATTGCCAAACAGGCCGATTGTTTTGTCCATCCTTGCTCCAACTTTGAAGTCATGGTTGCCAATGGGGGCACCTTACCTTGCAAGGGGAAATGTCACAATGTGCGTATCTCTATGGAAGATTATAACCTACGCTCTGACATGTTTTCCTTGTCCTTAGGCGGATGTGATGTGGTTTTGGGCGTTCAATGGTTACACACACTTGGCCCCATCTTATGGCATTTTGCTGAACTTTGGATGCAGTTTTCAGTCAATGGGGCACAACACAAATTAATTTGCTTACAACCAGGGTCTATCTGCATCATTAGTTCACATCACCTGTAAAAAATCCTTAAGAAGAATTCACATGGTGTCATCGCTCAGCTCCATTTCATTCAGATGCACCCATCAACGGTCTCCACTACTTCCTTGGATAGATATGTAGGTGTCTTTGCTGAACCAATGAGCCTGCCGCCTTCAAGAGACCTTTTCAGTAAGAATTTAGTCACATCTACCTCTCAGCAGGAAATTATGGCTATTTCGCATGCAGTACAGAAGTGGCAGCCATACCTATTAGGGAATTATTTCTGCATCAAGACTTATCTCCAGAGTCTGGAAAATTTTCTGGAACAATGGGTCTCTTCCCCAACACACCTGAAATGGGTTACCCAACTCATGGGTTATGACTATGCGACCACTTACCAGAAGGGTAAGGACAATATGGTGGAAGATGCTCCTCCTCGCACATTTGATGACCTAGTTTCTCTTACAGCTATTTCTTTACTTGTTCCAAATTGGTTACAATTTGTTAAACGGGGCTATCTCTTCTATGAACTCCATGCTTCTTCATCAGTAGGGCACTCTGGGTTCCTCAAAACGTATGACCAGGAACAATGTAACTTCTTTTGGCAGGGACTCAAAAGGACAATTCAACGGATGGTGGTTGACTATGATACTTTCCAGGTCAACAAGGGTGAAATGACCCTCCTTTCGAGACTGCTCAAACCCTTGCCCATCCCTCCACAAATTTGGACAACTATTTCTATGGATTTCCTAGAAGCACTCTAGTGGTATAGTACCACATCTCAAAGGACACCATATGAAGCAGTCTATGGATAGGCACCACCAGTTCTTCTTTCATACAGCTTCAGCAGCTCCCCAGTTCAGGCAATTGACTCAATTCTTCGAAACCATGATCAGCTTCTTCTCATTTTGTAGGACAATTTTCACATGGCAAGAATTCGACTGAAACAACAAGCCAATCAACACCGTTCTGAGCGCACTTTTCACATCGCTGATATGGTTCTTCTTCGTCTACAGCCTTCCACGTAATCCTCCTTGAAACTCCAAAGGCACCAGTGGCTCGGACTGCAACCCGAGGATGCTACAGGGGACCCACTCCTTCAGATTCTGCATCAATTTCCACATCTAAAGCTTTGAGGACAAAGCTTTTTCTAAGGGAGAGGGGATGTTAGGAACCCATGTCTTTACTTTGTTAGTATATTATTGCTGGCGCATATGCTTTGTAAGTCGCCCATAGTTTTGTTGATCCATAGTTTGTACTAGCCCATGGTTTTGACTCATAGTATTGGCGCCTAGACTTAGCCCATGGTTTGTATTGACATATAATATTGACCCATGGTATTGGCGCCTAGACTTAGTATATAAGTGTGTGTTGAGGCCTATTAAGGCACCATGAAGTTAATTGTATTGAGCTTGCTCAAAGGAGGTTTCCCCCTCTAAGTGTCCCGTGATCAATATAAAAGTGATTCTGAGTTCTATTATTTCTGATATCTCGTGTATTTGCATTAATTAATTATTGCAGGTTCTTCACAATCCCCATGAAGAACCATCACGCATATTACAAATAGATCAAATCAAGCAAGCCAGGTCAGCCATCTAATCAAGTGAGCCAAAAAATAATCAAGCACTATAGAAATCAAGCGAGCCAAACATCTATCCAAGTGAGCTAGCCATCTGTTCAAGTAAGCTGGCCATCTATTCAAGCGAGAAAGAAAAAAATCATGCAGTACAGCAGGTTCGAGAAATATTTCAAACTCAATGCTACGCATAAGAGCAAAGTCAAATAAAAAATTTGACACCAAAATCAAAGCATGCAGATACAACATTTTCAAAAGAACCGACTGAATGAAGGCAAACACACGTAACTACTGACATGCCTAAAATAACTATAGACAATGCGAAAAAATCTACTACCGAATACAATGCCCATGAAATCAAGCCACGTCATACACTCAGGTTTGTTAAGCATAACCAGATAATCCCTAAAACTCTTTGTTTTATTTTCAAGGTCAAATCATTAACCCACAAAATGATTATTTCAAAAGCTGAGGACAGCTTTCAAGTTAAATCGGTGACAAGGTTCAGATTGCCTCTCAAAATCATGATTACCCACATTTGGCATGTCAAAATAACAAATCTCTGCATCCATCCACCATATTTCCCAATGATCAGAGTAGAAGTGCAATGCACAATTATGGAAAGAAATGCAGGATTCAATAATGGAAAGGAATGTGTAACGTGGAAAGTACAATTCGAAATAAACAGGAGAGGTGTGTGAGAACAGCTAAATAAGGCGGCATAGTCTACAAAAAAAGACCCAGTTTTGCAATACGAGCTCTCCAGAAGAAGGAAAAGTGAAAGTTCACATCGTCACTCAGCTAGCAAGTTTCCTTCGAACCTCTGAATCAATCCCAGCCAGTTGAGGTAAGTCATCCACACTTGAAGTTTTTCGCTTTGCTGATTATAGTAGAAAATTCAAGATGACAAAGGGGTTCAAAAAGAGTGAACTAGAGGATCCCAAAGCCATTTGTGAAAACCCAAGGGTTTTATCAATCCTCCGTAATGCGGGTTGGATGCCCTTCATCTTAGGGCTGAGAGGGTCTAATACAGAGGTGGCTTTAGAATTCGCAAAAAACTTGAAGCACATCAAAGATGAGCAGTTCGTCACCCAGGTTAGGGGACTTCATATCAGACTCGATGAGGAGGCAATTGAAAAATACACAGGACTACCCATGGGTCTACACTGGGTCAAGGAAGACAGGGAAGCCAACCAGAGTGCAAAGGCATCTTTCTTCGAACCTGGAGAAGTTTATGAAGAAGACAAAAATGGGGTCAAGAGGGTCACTATGCGAGCACCTTGGGACGAAGTAGCTACTGTCGTTCAGAAATATGTAACGTGTACAGGGAGACTTAGCTATGTCCCTCTCTTCCACTTCTGAATTCTAGATCTTCTGAGGAACAAGAGCCATATCACACCGAATAACAACATCAACATTCCTTATTAGCTTCTCCTATCTCTGGGAGAAATGAGCAAAAAAGTAGTTGAAGGAAAAGAAGATGCATTATCCCACCATGGGCTAATCAAATTGATAATTCAGGAATATTTAATAGTACAGGTTCCAGAACTTTCAAGGGAGGAGTTTGTGGTAATCTCAGCAGATGATGTGCAGAGAATGAGGGGTGCACCCAATGTAGGCATACCCCTAGCTTACGGGTCAAAGGAAAAATCCACTTTCATATCAGGGGCCAAAAGAAAGATTGCCTTAGATAGTGACAACAAAGTTATGGCCGATACCCTAATTCGAATAAAACATTCAAAAGACACCTCCCACTAAAAGGAATCAGGGGTCTCCACCAGTAAGCAAGGGGAAAGACGACGAAGTAGGAGGATCCCACAGCAGCCCAAGAACGAGCAGGCAAAGAAAGAAGAAAAAGTGCCCAACCCCATAATCCATAATTTATCTGACGATGATGATGAGTGGGTGGACCAGAAGGATCCAACTACACCAGAACAATAGACTATACCAGAAGAACAGAATGCACCAGAAGAACAAGGTTATTTCCAATGGAATCCTATTGATCAAAATGAAAATCCTGGAGTCACTGACCCGCTCGCTGAGGCACGGACAGAACTACAAAAACTCTAAGGGGAGTTGGTAGCATTAAAATTTGAAGCAAGGACGTAGAGAATCCAGCCAACGTCTCCACTGTTTGTGCATGAAAAGACCCATATTTTGAAAATGTAGCATGCAGGGGAGTTAAAACCGGTTGAACATCAAAATTCAGCACTACAGGAGAAATTGGTCCAGGAACAAAAGGAGTTAGCTCAAAATGATCAAAATATTATCCAGCTGGAGGACATCTTGGCTACCACTACTAAAATCTATGATGGGCTACTAGGACTCA